>OZ038502.1:86188291-86195791 GCA_964036315.1 Acanthosepion esculentum | reverse complement strand
AGAATGAGAAGATCTTAGTGAGAAGTTAGAAGAAAGGACAATGAAAGAACAGACTTCAGGAAGATAGATGATGGCTATTGAAGTTATATTAACTTTTTTTAAAAAGATTGTACGTAGTTTAGATACAAGAAATAGGAAAATAGTTTCACAGGCAAAGAGTGCGAGAAAAGAAACTATTATATTAGAACATACGGTTGCATCTAGCTCGTTCAACAGTAAAACGGTGAGACCGAGTTGCCAATCGAGTAGCTCGTGCAAATTTATCCAGTCAAGAAACCAAGAAGGAAAACTCCAGAACAGTTGCCATGAAAAAGTGATTGATGTCGAGATGCCAGATCAGGATCGATTACATAACAGACGCCTCTTTGAATTTTGTCAAAAATCTAGAGATGTACAGTTGGATAAATTGTCATCTAAATTACGCAAAAATGAAAATAACACTGACATCTCATTTTAACAAATATTTTTACCAAAATTACACAAAAATATCTTGAAATACTAAAGATTAAATTTATTCGATAAAACCGTCATTGGCTTCAACCACAGCCTCCAGAAGACTTCGGAATCTCCTGTAACTTTTCTGGACAGTTTCCTTGTTTAAGTTGGTGAATGCTGCCATAATCCTTGCTTTCAGTTCATCTTTAGTGTTGCAAGGAGTTTTGTTGGTCTCTCGCTCAACTGCACCCCACACATAATAATCAAGGGGGTTGCAGTCTGAGGAGTTAGGTGGCCAAATGTAAGGGGTGATGTGGTCTCAGAAATTGTCTGACGGTCATGACTTTTTCTTGTTTGTGTAGCATGGTGCAGAGTCCTGTTGCTAGGCATAGAGTTTTCCATCAGCCACTCTCTTGGCCCAGGGCAGCACTACCCCCTCAAGGCACTTGATGTAGACTTCCGTGAGGCCCTCACTAACAAATTCGGGAGTTCTTTTTTTATCAGAACAATTAGATTGAGTTTTCCGAGCTGCCGTACCTTCGTAATTACCATTAGACTCATCCAACTCATTCCGAATCATCTGCACAGTCCTCAGATTGACACCCAAGCACTTTGAAATGTTCATATTAGAGCTTCCTGTGCGAATGCCAAAAAGTACAGTATGCCGTTTCCAATGTTCTGGCGGAGTGAATTCCACTATGGTGCGCTTTTTCTCGCAGACGCTCCCCAATTGAAACTACTATACTATGCAGCCGATAAAATCAAAAACAAACAACGCGCATGCGCGAAATTAGATATATAAAATGGCGACAATTTACCCATCGCACACTGTATAGTAGGAGCACCATATCAGATATGGCAACAATATTTAATGCACAGACGAATGGTAGATTTATAAATGTGCAAGAAGGATTCTGATGAGAAGAATTGTCTGGCACCACCAAACTCTCCGAACGGGGGCTGGGTCTGTTTGGAGCCCCGGGCAGTTCTTTGTGCTATCTTATCAACATTTGCTTTTTTCTACCTACATTTATATACGTTATGAATTAAACTAAACACAACTGACTATTAAAGGATGAATGTTTTCGCTCATTTTGATGTCATTTTCGGGTCTTTTTTCCGTCCAAATCCGTCAATTTGTTTTGCTCATAAAAAGTCTTGAAAAAACACGGAATATAAAATTCCCTATTTTTTTTATCCATAATGTTGAATGTGTTAAAATTATTCAATTTTTTAACGAGAAAAATCTCAAGTTGATGTTAGAAATTGCCGCCAAACATTGTTGATTTATTTAAGATGGAATGATCTATTATGACAGGTCTTTAATTTGTATTTAGATACATTGGATTTTTTTTTTCAATTTCTCTAGTTGAATTGTTCACCTATATTGACTATGATCCATTATTGTACGTTCGGTTACATAAGTGAGATGTTGTAGAGTGGGGGTCCCGTATGATAGATTCTGGAGTGGGGGCTATTATAGATTGGGAGGCACAAGACCCTTGCACCATCCCTGTGTGGCAGGACAAAGTGAACTAACTTTCTTAATAGTAGACGTAGCAATTGATTCACTCCGCTTCATTGTCCCGTTTGCCAGTGTGTGTGTCCCTCTCGAGTATTTGTCGCAACTGAGCAGGAATCATAAAATATAAAGGCTTATATATCTTGGTGAAAAATGTTTTGTCACTCTTGTTTGAAAAGTGAAAATGGATAGTTTTGATTTTTTTTTAATTTGTCAAGGATAAACAGAATCATTGTAAGTTATAAAAGATAAAGATCCCACTTGCTTGGGAGCGATTTTCAATTAACGCCCTCACTCGAATAAGCGCTATTTGTATAAAATTCCATTCGAATCCATTACATTCATTTACGTGCTAATACCCTTGTGAAAGGTGTGAATCCTCTTCTCCTCCCCCCCAGATATTGGTAAATAGCAGGACAGGCCGGATTCTATAGACTTGGATGGCAACTGGTCTACCGCAGAAAGAAATAGCAACCTACTGCGGGGGAAAAAAATCTACCTCGTCAGTCATGTATCGAAAGATACATGATGGCCTAAGCGTGTATCACGCATGGCACCTAACTGATTGTATAAAATGAAATATAAAATTATATGACATTAGAAAAAGGTTTATGTATATATGAAAACATTTGTTATATAAAGTTAAAGAAAGATGATGATAATGGAAACAGATTAAAATTGATACAGTCATCTGGATTAAATTAAAAATTTAATCAAGTTAAATAATAAATAATTATTAAATAATTATTAACAGTATATAGTTCACATTTTACTTTTTAAGCATGTTCTATGTAGTATCTTTATATATGCGGTCTAAGCCTTGTTAGAATTGAATTTGAATAGATTGTTTTATTGCATTGACAAATCTGGCAAAATAGAATTGACAAAAAAAAAATTATAATTTAAAAAATAAAAATGAGAAAAATTATTTTCTGACGAATACTTCAATCTTTTAAAAGCATTTTTTGTAATGAATGATGAAACATCATCTCTAACATAAATTTTAATTTATTTAAAAATAAAACACAAATATTTAAATAAGACTAAGAAGAGAATCATAAAAATCGGGAAGAGATAGGCACGAAAATAAATATACAAGATAGCCGTTTTATTAGATAGATTGCTTTACTAAGAATAAACCTGTTTTCTTGGTATTTCAAATTGATTTCACGAGTTAACACAACAGAAATATTCATTTAGAATTATCCCGTCTCTTGCTGGAAACTCCTCCGCAAATCTATACATTTTCATTGCGGACTTCTTCTTTCTCTCTATCCAGTGTCCTCGCGTACAGAATTCTTTTTCTGTTAATGTCGCATTTTTATATATTTTATTTAATATGTTCACACCCATACACCCACAGAACCCGTTCCTGCCCACGTAATATTTTCTTCTTTGTTTGTTCTTTCCTTTTCACAATTGTTTCTACTCGTATTCATTGTTTGTGTCTTGTGTGTGGTTATTGGATTGAATTCCACTCAGCTTGATAATGTTGCTTTATAGTTTGCCTACCTGTCAATTTTGATGTATTTTTGCCAAGTATCTATCTATCTATCTATCTATCTATCTATCTATCTATCTATCTATCTCATTCTGTTCATATCTATCTATCTATCTATCTATCTATCTATCTATCTATCTCATTCTGTTCATATCTATCTATCTATCTATCTATCTATCTATCTATCTCATTCTGTTCATATCTATCTATCTATCTCATTCTGTTCATATCTATCTATCTATCTATCTATTTATCTATCTCGTTCTGTTAATATCTATCTATCTATCTATCTATCTATCTATCTATCTATCTATCTCATTCTGTTCATATCTATCTATCTATCTATCTATCTATCTTTATATATCTCGTTCTGTTAATATCTATCTATCAATCTATCTATTTATCTATCTCGTTCTGTTCATGTCTATCTATCTATCGCATTCTGATCATATCTATCTATCTATTTATCTATCTCGTTCTGTTAATATCTATCTATCTATCTATCTATCTATCTATCTATCTATCTATCTATCTATAATGTCCTAGAGGATGATAGTCATTTAATACTTTACTTTAAAAAGTGGATCTGGTCGAAGAATTTATATATAAAAAAATGAAATTTCAGATATAAACTAAAATATATTTGTAAAAAGGCAAAATGAATAAAAGAAAAAGATAAAGGACGAATATTTATGACCGATCTTAAGTTTAAACATTTTGAAAAAACTGTTTATAAATATGTGTTGCAAAATAAAGTCCTTACATTTGCCTTGATAATGTCCATCAGAGGACAAAACGCGTCGGTTAAGTTAAATTTTCCTTTTAGACACACACACAAACAAATATATATATATATATATATATATATATATATATATATATATATATGTATGTGTGTGTGTGTGTGTGTGTGTGTGTGTGTGTGTGTGTGTGTGTGCAAGGGTCTGAGAGGACCGCAGCGCTCATCCACATAAGGCAAAGAAATTGTACATTTTCAGAGCAAAAGCTGTTTTATTTCAAGGCAACGTAGAACATTTTCAAGGCAAATTCCTTCTGGACCTGACTGAAAGATCTCCTCGGGTACACAAGCATTATGGTAAGTAGTGTGGACATAAAAATCAACACGACATCTTGAATAGCAGTTACTTAAGCGAGATCATTAGCCCATGATGATCACTTAAGGTGTAAAACTGCCAGTCATCCCGCAGTGTTAATTTTTATGGCACAATGATTCTAATTTATATGCACATACGCTTTCTTCCAAATATTGAACATTCTTCACCAATAGATACACCATTTTTTAATCTACAACCATATATATATATATATATATATATATATATATATATATATATATATATATATATATATATATATATAGGGACGAATTGACAGATAGATGGTGTGTACATAGGAATCAGCACTGCATGGTCATTGTCAGTTCAGGCCACAAACGATCTTCAGACCACAAAGAATATATAGCAAATTTTAAACACACACATACACGCATGCATATATATATATATATATATATATATATATATATATATATATATATATATATAAATCCCATTACCGCTATATATATATATATATATATATATATATATATATATATATATATATATATATATATACATTCAAAATTATAACATATGCTTATTTTAACGTTGAAATTTTTGTAGTAATAGTATAACATGCATATGCTATAATTTTGAATATATACTATTTGCTCTACTCGGTATTGAGCACTCTTTTAAGAATAGTGTTTTTGGTTATCGGAATTTTATTCCATCCGTACCAAGCCTGTACTTATATATATATATATGTGTGTGTGTGTGTGTGTGTGTGTGTGTGTGCCTGCCTTCTTGGTTGGCCAAAACCTTTTCAGGTCTTC
Organism: Acanthosepion esculentum; assembly: GCA_964036315.1. Lineage (NCBI taxonomy): Eukaryota > Metazoa > Mollusca > Cephalopoda > Sepiida > Sepiidae > Acanthosepion > Acanthosepion esculentum. Next base: position 86,190,436 of record OZ038502.1, on the reverse strand, counting down.
TAATTTTTATTATTTCAATCATTCACTCATCTGCTTCTATTCTTTCTGTATATTTAGATCTCTCTCTCTCTCATACATATATATATATATATGAGAGAGATATCTTTAGCAAATTTGGTATTTATTTCAATCGTCTATACCAGTCAAACAGTACCTGTCTCTCTTTATGTTGTCTTATCGAGTTAATTCTCTTTCCTAAAAATATGACTAATTCAACAATGCGGATGTACTGTGTTAGAACCGTTCACCAGTCGATTCCACTAGGCTTTGTCTGACTAACATGACTAATTTTTTTCTCTTTCAATAACAAAAGGTCTTGAGATACTTATGAACAACTGGATAGCAGCAGACTAGCGTGAATGCAATTGGCCATCACTGCTTTTCCAAGTGAATGACATTTTCCGAGAGGAACAAAATCAAAATATACCAAGGATCAATTTTTAACCCCAGACATCGAAGCTGTATCCAGATACGCCAAGAAACAAAAAAGGCCTGTCCATTGTAAGAAAACAGAATGTCAGCCCAAGACGCCAACTACGAACTGAAAATGGCGAAATCAAGCAAATACGACCATTTAAATATCTAAAAGGGGACAGAAAATGTTACACCTAAATCCGAAGGTGCATTAGAAGTGCAAAAGATGCCTTTCTAAAGCTAAGCAAAGTATTAAGAAATATAAATTTTGTTTGAAATAAAGATAAGTACGCCGAATTGTTATGTAATATCGGTCCTCCAAAATGGCAGTGAATGCTGAAGAATTTCCGAACAGATGAAGAGGAAATTTGAGTCTACAAAGATGTTGTTCTACAGAAGGATGCTGAGAATACCAGGGACGAGAAAGTTTTAATTAAAATGGAAGCATAAAGGACGCTTATACACAGAATCAAAAAGAAACAGTTGAAATTTATGGGACGCATAATGAGGAAAGCAGGCCTGGAGAATCTGATACTCACAGGACATAATGAAATAGGTACAGAGGAAAGCAGAGACTAAAATATCTACTGAACTTGTATAAATGGATGGTAGAACAGACATTGGGAGTGATAACAAAAAGGAAACCTTACTAAGAGCTACAAATGTTAGGAAGTTGTGAAGAACAATGATCGCCCACGTCCTGAAGGCACTCGGTGCATAGATTGACTTGTATTTTACAGCTTATAAACCTTTTTGCATATTATTTAAAGCCAGATTTTTGGATTGTAGGCATTTTTTTGAGATTATAATGATTTACAAATCCTGCTAATTGACCCGTTGTTGGGGGAGAAGTGGATTCATGCCTTTCCCAACGGTATTTGCGCATAACTGAATATAACGAACCCGACTGAAATTTGAACTTGGCTCTTCGCTTTCCAATTTCGAGCCGTTATCCATTAAACCACTCGTACACCGAAGCTTATAGCGACTGGTATTCCCAAGCAGTCACCCATCTAGGTACTGACCAGGCTCGACGTTAGTTAACTTCGGTGATCATTACGTCATATCACGTTCGGAAATAGGGTCGGGGATACTCCACAAGTACTGTATCTATAGCATCAGGTGTGTGTCTCGGGATAGTTAGCCTGATAGAGCCCACCCCTCTTCAGGATGGTTTTGAATTCAGAGTTTTCCTTCCCCTAGGTTGATTGCCATCTCAAAGCAAGAGAACTTATAGAGATATTTAACCTATAGCTAAAGGGAGACAATGGGTTAATACCTTTTCCAAAGTTATTTTTGAGAAAGTGAAGCACCAAACTTGGCCGAAACACAAACTCGGTTTCTTTTCCGAGTCGTTAACCGTAACACTACCCGCCCATCCGTATCAAATATATATTTTATACCGCTTCAGAACCTAGGCGATCAAGACTCTTTACGGATTCCTTATTTCTTTATTTTCTCTGAATTGCTATAGCGGAGTGGTTTCCCGTTACCTCTTATATAGGTTGGAATTCAGAAGTTTCCTTTTTTTTAGACTGGTTTGTATCCAAGTCAAGAGAGTCAAGTTTAACTTGCTGTTTGACCTAAATTGTAGCGAGAAGATATATTCATGTCTTCCCCATGGGCATCTGTACGAAAGTGAATGCAACTGACTGGAACGGAATCTGAACCTGGTTCGCCGATTTCACGTTCTGTGCCGATAACAGTTACGTAACCGTACACCCAGCATCC
>OZ038502.1:86173291-86185791 GCA_964036315.1 Acanthosepion esculentum | reverse complement strand
GCAGCACCCCCACCTTTTACCGCACTTTGGATTTTGGTTCTCAGTTGTGCTCCTCCATTATTCAATCTAAATAATTCATTCTGTTTTCCGTTAAAAAAATAAACAAATAAACGGCTACACAACTCTAGCAATACAATTGTTTGCCTAGAGACGGTGTACAGTGACTCTGTTCTATGTATGAACTTTTAAAAAATCTACTAGAGATAAATTGCACCAACGGGCTATATCGATTAAGTAAAATTGAACACCATTGGCATCCATTTTGAGCAGTGACTTTGTAGATAGTCATTCAACTCTCGGGGCTCAACTATAGATAAACAATTTCGTTTAAAGATTTTGGAATGTTGAGCGGTGGTGAAAATTTGTCTTTGTAAAAATATTCAACTCGTCCACAAAGAAAAGGGGGAAGGAAAGAAAGAAAGCAGATAAAGTGTAAATCCAAAATTGTTATATTCCAGAAATTGTTGAGGTGTTTTGCAATTTCTTTCTTTTTGTTTTAAAGCAAGTTTTTTTTTTTAAGACAGTTTTCGTAAGACAGATAATAGACTAGATACAAGACAATTTCATCATGGCTCCTATTACTACTTTAACTTTTATTCGGACCGATTACTTGATAGGTTGTCTTATATGGGACGCCGTCGTAGCATTAAACACAAAAATATGCGCGAATATTTAACAGAAAAAAGGCCAAAGTGTGTGACTAGAAGACTATAAAATTTCTAATAATTTAATAACTATAAATGCTTAAAACCTGAGACTTTGAAGATGAATAATTTGATATAATGTTTTAAATGCTCTGTAATTTTTATCTTTCTATAAATTGCAATTTAATTTTTGTTTTAGTTTCTATCTACTCAGTAGGGATATCGTATCATAATAATGTTCAATAAAAAGAATTTTTATTTTGTCTGAAACTAATTAATTAATAGAATATATTCTTTGTATCTGCTATGTTTTGAATCTGCCTAATTTGTTCATTTTACAAAATCTTAATTTATATATAGATTTTTTAAAGATTTTCTTCGCAAACACTATGGGATAATCAATTTTGTCACTGTAGACAGCTATAAGTACTTTGTTGCTGCGCTTTCAAATCACGGCGAGGTCATCTGTTGCAGGTTCAAATCACGCTAGGAGCCCACGATAGAGTAAAAAAAAAATAGTTAAGTAATCACAGGGCTGTCGGTGTTCTGCTAAATGTACGTTGAATTTTGTTGTAAAAAATGTCTTTGGGGGCGTGTGAAAATTATGCTCAGAAAGATTTATTCTTTCGTCAGATGGTTCTATTTCGAAAACAACCACACATTCTCTTGTGGGATCATCAGTTGTGGCTAGCCTGTAGTGAACATATTATTATGGTCGAATGATTTTTTCTGACAGAAGATAATCTAGTGATAGTAAAGTGTTGTATGCAGCGCGACAATTGGTTTGGGGACTAAGAAGTCCGCCAGAAGGAAAAAGAAACACGTCTGGTCACTTCGGCATCCTGTAGGAAAAGAGAGAAAAAAAGTGAAGGGTTGCTCCCTTCGCGTTTATGCTGCTTTTTACAACACCACCCAACGAGCGTTAGAAATCGTCTGGCAGATAAGGTGGAGTAATCCCGTACATACTTTATTGTCCCTAACGCCCAGAGATCAACTCTAGATAATCAGTCTAGGATGTCAATAGATCATTTATAAAGGATCAGTTTGATACCTCATACCATCATCTGGAAAAATAAATACAGGGTGTCCATAAAGTTCGTTAAAAAATTTATAACTTTATTTGTATTTGCGATAGAAATAATTTGTATAAATGATTAGAAAGAAGTAAATCTATATTTTTTAAGGTTTTATTGAAATTTTATTTAAGCTTCCACGTGTCCTCCATCATTAGCAATACAAAGGGTAATACGATTTTGTAGTTCACGGAAAACATTTACCAACTGATTTACAGTAATGCCTGAAATCACATTAGTTATTTTAGCTATACATAAAACTAGGCACATTAAACTTTATAACATTTTTTTACAAATTATTTCTATCGCAAATACAAATAAAGTTATACATTTTTTAAAGTGCACACGAACTTTATGGACACCCTGTACAATAGCAGGTAGTATTTGGAAGTTTCCAGACTAGGATCTTTTAGCAGATTAACTTTTTTTTTAAATAATTACACACTAAGTAAGGTAGTAAAGCCACTAAGACACAAGGAGTTACTGAGTGAAATATAGGAAAAAGAGAAACATTATTAAGGAGCGAGAACAATAAAAGAAGAGCCACAAAGAAGACAGTAGATAACGATTGACATTGTATGTAAAATCTTTAGATCAAAGTTGGCTAGAAAGAATGGAGTCGGAAGAGAGTTCCACAAGCGAGAAGTGCGAGAAAAGAAACTGTTAGCATATTACAGTTACATCTAGCCAAGTCAACTACAAATTGATGAGACCTTTTGCCAATCTAGTACTGCGCTTAAATTCATAAAGTCTAGGAACCAAAAAGGAAAGTTCATACGAACAATTATCATGAAAATATTTATAGAAAAGGCACAGGTACATACCGCAGTGGAAAATGACTGAAGCCGAGGTGCCAGGTCAGGACTAATAATATTGCTGGTGCTTCTTTGGATTTTATATATAGCGGGAGCACTGGACCATAGGTGATAGCAATATTCAAAGTATGGACGAATAGTAGACATATAGATATGTATGATAGATTCGGGAGAGAGAAATTGTCTAACACAACACACTGAGCCAACTTTCTTATCGGCAGAGCTAGCAATTGATTCAAATTAATCTTTCCACTTCATGTCAGCTGAGAATGTTAGCCCGAGAAGGCGCCTGGAAGTTAGCATCAGCCACGCTGATATGAGATAGAAATAGGTCTCTCAGATAATTAATGGAGAAAAAAGTTTCGTTCTGAGGGCGTTAAAATGAACAAGCTAATCCTTGCCCCGGTTAGCAGCAGATTGCAGATCATTTTTTTTTTAGATCAGCTGCCAAATTGACCTTATGGAACTGATCAGACTTACTATCGAGATAGGGATAAATATTTGTGTCATCAGCATAGATAAGGAGGTGAGAACTGATGCGTTTAAAAAAGGTCGTTGATGAAAATTAAGGACAAAGTTGGTCCTAGGATAGATGTCTGGGAGACACATGCATTAGTAGAAAAATATCTAAAAGAGTGGCCGTTCGGGACAACTTTCATTTCAGGATTTGATAGAAAAGAATGAATTATTCCAAAAATTTATCCAGAAATACTATATTTTTTCAACACGTGAAGAAGACCGGTCTGCCCTGTCGAACGCTTTCGAGATGTCCATTGCAACAGCTCGAGCTTAACCATTCTTATCTGAAGCTTGATAGACTCTTTCAGCAAAAATCGTTAATACATCAGCAGTAGACCTAGAGAAGCAAAAGCCATATTGGTTGTTTAAAAGAAGGCCCAGCAATGTAAGATATTTAACCATCTTAGACTTGATTAGAGCCTCTAGAAATTTTCCAAAATGTGGCAGAAGACTAATAGGCCGATAGTTAGAAGGACCAGACGATTCACATGTGTTCTTAAAGACCGGAACAACGGAAAAGGATTTCCAACAAACAGGAAAGCAATAGGCAACGGGGCATTTATTGTGGGATTTAGAGAGAATAGAGGCCCAGTTTGGAAGCACAAGGACCATTTCAGGGATACAACATGGTTTGTGAGGATCCAGTTTAGAGATGACAAAGTTATATGCATATCACTCAATAGAAACTCAGCTCTAAGTGGGAAGCCAGGCAAGTATATTCCAGATGAGTCAAGAGTAGAGTCTAAAGAGAATTTACGGGCGAAATATTCTGCTTTAACTTTCTATGAAAACAAACTTTCAGGAAAATAGGTTTCTAAAGGCCAGTAATTGTTATCGCTCTTTCTAGTATCATTAGAGATTTCCTTCCTAACATTTTTATTTGAAGCAGCGTGGCATGCCAACCTCTTCAATATTTTCTTTTCGAGTTACATGTGCTATCATTTTAGTTGTTGCTTGATGATTTTCATGTGATGTTTCTGTTATTTGGCTCAGTTCTGTGTTTGTGATTCTGTTGCACCAGTTCACAAGGTTCGATGAAGAAATAAAGGTCAATTCTTTCAAAGCCATTTTGAATTATTAATCCGTGAAAGCAGTTGTATAGAGCTGAGAGTTTAGATATTTCTGAATGGGTCTGGTACCATGTATGTCATCCATCTCTAAGTGAGGAGGCTATTTAAGAACAAGATTCGAGTTTTTAGGTTAATGTTTTACCTTTGTAGCAACTACGGTGTTGTGCAAAACTACCTTTAGTATATACTATTCTGTGTTTAATTTCCTTATTGCCTATACAAAATGATCCATATACATCGGGGTTTTAAGTTTTTTGTATTTACTAAATCCACATCCTGAGTTTTTCTGATGGATTCAGGATACGTACCGTCACTACCTTAATGCCAATTCCAGATCATTGTTTCTGTTTTGGTAAGGTCTATCTTTAGTCCTATTAAGAAAATATAGTAAGAAAGCTAATGGCAGACTGATTCAGTAGACCAGGGCACTTATGAGTGTTAGTTGTGCGTACATTGAATGGAACATTCACAACGCGTGCCAAACATTTGATAACTTACCAAACCTTGAAACTAGGACCCCTAACGATACTAAAATGTTACTTTTGTTTATAGCGAGTCATGTTACAAGAAAAGATTGTCCCACAGAAGAGGAAATATTTAAGAATACTAGGTTTTATTTTCAAGAATATGGACATTTTTTAAAGAAGTAGAACGCAGTGATTTAAAAGTTACACTGGTTAACACATTTCAGTGGGTGTTTTTCTGTTTTATAATGTTTGAGTAGAGGTTTATCTCTTGTTTCCGGTTTAGGATTGCATTTCCGGTTCCTTGTAAAGTCTGTTTCGTCTGCTTCAGCTCTGTACTCCTAACGTCTCAGCCTGAAATCTGAAATTTTATTAAAATAATCTATTTATTTCATTTTATTTTTTCTCTGCTCCATCAATAGGAGGAGATAGCTTCGCCTATCGTCCGGTTCACACTCCTCTCCGGTCTTTTGAACAGGAGTAGAGGTTTATCCCTTGTTTCCTATTTAGGATTGGGTTTCTGGTTCCTTATAAAGTCTGCTTCAGCTCTATACACCTAACGCCTTTCCATTTCTACGCTAATATTAGTCCACACAGTGTCCCTCTAACTTGAGTGGCTCTTGAGCCTTGTATTGGGCGAACATGAGTAAAAAAAATAAACAATAAAAAGTACAGTCCGTGAAACTTCCGATATCGTCTCGAGAGGATGAAGAGATTAAGTACGAAAAAAATTCAGCCCAGAAATATTATAGATGATCTGAACGTGAAACCGGAGCCAGGGGAAGCATTTTGAGTCATTGCCAAAATGGCCGGTCTCAGACAATTTAACTGAAGAGTTATATCTCTTGGTTCAGTGTCGAAAACGGAGATATATATATATAGAGAGAAACAAAACTAATAAAGGAGGTTGAATATGTTTGCTAGGACTGTGAAGTGATGTCTGCACATATTCATGGACAGCAGTGTCACATGAGTGTGCTACATATATAGCACCCTCTGAATCTCCACAATTATGGGTCCAATGACAAGCCGACGCGAACAGAACAGTTACAGGGATCGAATCTGTTATTGTTATGGAGCACCCAATGGGCCGGGAAATAGATGGCCGTTGAAATCGATTGAAGGTTCATCCGCCCTTTGATAGGTCTTGTTTTTAATCCTGCTGGAACTAGCCACTCTCCTCACCAGAAAAGCCTGGTGGGGAAACTGGTTTAGTCACTTAGTTTCATTCAGCAGATGAGCAATGAGTTGCATGGTTCCAGTAGCTGGACACACTGACACACACACACACACACACACACACACACACACACACACACACTGACACACACACACACACACGCGCGCGCATATATATATATATATATATATATATATATATATAATAAAAAGACTTAAACACTAATATTCCATGGTCATAATTTATTCCATTGGATTCGTAAATACGATCCAATTCATCAGACCTACAAATTCAAAAAGAAAACAGAAAAAACAACTCCGGGAATAAAAAATAAAATTTAGTGAGAGTGTATGTATGAGAGTGTGGAACGAATACTAGAGTAAATGAAAGCTATAGGGAGGAGTAACAGACGAGAGAAGAACAGGAAGGTCTAAAGATGAAGTGGGGATGACCATGGAATATTAGTGTTTAAGCCTTTTTATTATATCCTTACTCTGTCCTGGACATTGAGTTCTACCGGGATTCTATCCTCTTGGAATTATTTTTTATACTTATATATATGTATGTGTATGTATGTATGTATATATATTTATATATTTTAGATATATGATTGCATATGTATGTGTATATTTACCACTAATATTATCTATCTATCTATCTATCTATCTATCTATATATATATATATATATATATATATATATACATATATATATATATATATATGGAAAGTTGTCATTAAAGTCAACACCCATATGCGACAGTCTATTTCGTGATAAACGCAATCATCAGGCCATCGATTAAGCCTGACGATTGCGTTTAGTCAGAAACAGATTGTTGACTCTGGGTGTTGATTTCAATGTCCACTTTTATATTTACACACGCTCTATCCCTAATATTGAGCACTTTTCCCATAAATATAACATACCTTAAAACTATATTTTATCATATAATATATATATATATATATATATATATATATATATATATATATATATATATATATCTTAGAATATAAGAATAGCCCTTCAAAGGCAGCTAGACAACCCCTATTACAGACGCTTGTTCACCCCCCCCCCCACAACACACCTGCTAAGCGGACTGGTCGCAGTTTATCACACAAATAATCACATCCCTAAAAATCGACCATGGTGACATTCGAACCCAGGTTTCATGGTCAGAAAGAAAAGCACTCGCCCACGCTAGAATATATATATATATATATATATATATATATATAGCGACACAGATTCTTTCCCGCAATTTCTCATTCGAAACAGGAATCAGTCTTGACAGGAGATAAACAAAGAAAAGAAGGAAGAAAAGAGGAAACACAAAGAAAGGGTGTCCCGTAATAAATTGATCATACGTTTGATTTCACATTTAACATTGAGATCCATATCACAACAGGTATATATCGATGGACATGTATATGTATACATATATATGAAAAATAAAAATCGGCTTTAATACATGTATATACCTGGGTGGATTTATATGTATGTGCACGTATGTAAGAATGTATATATGACACACATATGTATGTATGGTTATATATATATATATATATATATATATATATATATATATATATATATATATATATATATATATATATATATATATATATATATATATAATAGTAAGAAATCCCTGAATTAAAATCGTACGGGTCTGATACAGATATAGATAAAGCAAGCAGGCACAGAGACATTATGGATTGTCTTCGTTAAGCCAGGAAGTGATAAGCTAGAGTAATTCATGGGATTTACGACAACCAACGTATTTTCAGTGATCCCAAGACACTCGGCTAACACATAGTTTTGTCTTTCTTCTTTTAGACGAACTGACGACGTCAAAGAGAACATAAGCTTTCCTCCGGCGAAAGGCGTCTTTGATTAATACATTTTCACTTTATCTCACCACCTGCACTTTTGCTTCGGATATTATACATCCTACACACACACACACACACACACACACACACACACACACACACACGCACACACACACACACACACACACACACACACACATATGTGTGTGTGTGTGTGTATATATATATATATATATATTATAAATTAATTGATTTAAAATATGTTTTTTTCGCTACACAGTGATAACCATGTTTCAGAAATGGAAGCTAAAGCCCCTGAATTTAATTTTGTTATTAAACCAATTCGCTTGACGAGAAAATGGAACTAATGTCTTTGGTTTAATAACAAAATTAAATTCAGGGGCTTTAGCTTCCATTTCTGAAACATGGTTATCACTGTGTAGCGAATAAAACCATATTTTAAATCATTTAATTTTTAATATTAATGCTCTGTAAATTTACATTGAGCACTATTGTGTAAAAATAAAAATATCTATAAGAACACCGGATTTTATATCTTACTGTTCTTTCTTTTTATATATATATATATATATATATATATATATATATATATATATATATATATATATATATATATTGGATAACGATGAAATCCTAAAGGACAAAACGCGTCACACGAAAACCTTTTCCACTTTGTCATTCATCTTTCCTCCAAAATTGTTCTTGATATATAAGAATTTATTTTTTCTTTCACTCGCTAATAATAAGCATGCAAATGCTCTGCCATCTTTTGTTAAATGGGGCAAGAAATGGTTTGTTAATTTTAACGCTTCGTAAACGAACTTGCTCTCTCGTAATAATCTTAGAGAAACATTTTTGTCTTCCATCAGCATGACTGATGCTAACCTCCAGGTGAGTAACTCAGGCTAACATTTTCCACTGATATGAAGTGGAAAGATTAATTTGAATCAATTGCTAGGTCTGCTAGTCGTGCTAAACAATTTTTATCATTAGAATTTACCTTGTACATTTATAAGTCTGTCATCTGTCCAAGCATAGAATATTGTTGTCACATGTGGTTTGGTTCTTCTGCTATATATTAAGAGTTTCTTGATAAAATCTAAAGATGAATCTGCAATGTTATCGGTGCTGGCTTGGCATCTCGGCTTCAGCCACCGCCGTAACGTAGCTTCTCTGTGCCTTTTCTATAAATATTTTCATGGCAATTGTTCTGATGAACTTTCCTTTTTAGTACGTCGACTCTACGAATGTAAAAACAGTACTTGATTGGTAGCTAGGTCTTATCATTTTATAAGTGAAATTGCAGATGTAACCATGCCAACAGTTTATTCTCTCTCACTTCTCGCTTGAAGACATTTCTTCCGGTTTCTTACTTTCCAATCAAATTTGATTTTCATGAATTTAAATGCAATATTAATCGCTGTCTTCTGTCTTCTTAATTCCTGTTCTTTTATTATTCACTTCCCTTAATGCTTTTCCTTTTCTCTTACTCTTTGCCATTCAGTAACCCCCTGCGTATTAGTGGCTTTATTGCCTTGTTTAGGGTTAAATGATTAAAAAATAGTCCTTAGACTTCAGGGTTTCTTTATAGTTTCTGTTCTTAGAACTTTCTCGATTCTCACATACCACGTTCATGACATTCTCAACATTTTTAAGTAAAGCCCCATCACTGTCGCTTCAAGTCTTATTTTGTTTCACTTGTAACGAAATTGTTCGGTGTTTAGCACCATACAGAAGGGTAGATATTACATAGAAGTCTAGTGCCGTGTTCTTCGTTTCCAAAATGTTATTTTTCGATAAAAGAAGAAAAGAAAATTGACTAAATTTTTATATTAATCAGTAAAGTGCCATACGTGATACGCGCTTGGGCGATCATGTCTCTTTCGATTCATGACTGACTGAGCAGAAGATTTTTCCCGCAGTAGATTGTCGTTTCTTTTTGCGTTAGATTGGTTGCCCACCAAGGCTACAGGACCCAGTCCGCCCTGCTATTCAGTCTATAACTGGGAGGAGAATAGATGGATTCATTTCCCAACGGTATTTGTGTGTAAATGGATGTAATGAACCCGACTGGAAATTAAACTCGGCGCTTCGATTTCTCATCCCAAGACGATATCCATTACACCACGATGCACATCCTCATATTAATACAGTGATAAAATGACCCCGCCCCCCAAAAAGATCTAAATATAGTAAATTAGCTTCGAAGTAAAGAAACAGACATGAATGGGTAAGAACAGCAATAAACAGGAATTTTGCAAACAGCTTGGATTCGACCAGATTAACCAATAATATGTGAACAAATCGGAAGCTGTCGTAACAAAGAGAAAAATTTGAATTCTTCATTAGGATCATTCAGTTAAGTCGAGATCTGTGACATGTTCCGAACCACAAATTAAAATGGAGAAAGTGAAAAGCTAGAAGGAAAAGAACGTTGTTTTTTAAATTGATATTTGCAACCAACATTATCGGAGTATTTAAACGTGTTCCGTAGAGCTTTGTATAAAATAAACAATATATAGGAAGAGCTTGATGCTTTCTTTAATAGTCTGTCGATTCGGATAACCAGGGCCGGTGCGTACTACCCCCGACCCCTGATTGGGGGCTTTGTGCTATCTTATTGTTATGACCAAGTAATTGGTTAAGGAATAACTGTAGTGAAAGAGATAATCAGCTACCTCGAAAAAAAGTTAGTGTTTTGTGTGCGATCTGCCGAAGAAAAATTACCAAAAAGTAGTTAGCAAAAATCTACTTTAAGGACCAGAATCTATGCTAATGTTCCGCCCTCCCCTGAATGGCGTGACCAATCAGAAAGATCTCTCGGTGAACAAAAGCCATTGTTTTTTGCTTATGTGACAGATTTGGGATTTTCTGAGCTTGGTGGATGAACACGCGTTTTTGCTGGTGAGAAGTGAAGGTTGGATGTGAGACCCCATTTTGTCGTTTCTACGTTGCCTGTTGGACCGTTACGACGGACTATCGTTTGAACTGTGATTTGGCTACAAGTGTTGCGGTCGTGAGACAGAAAAAATCTATTGCAGACGTTTATCGCTACTATAAGTTGACAGCTTTTTTCTTCTTTTTCTTTTCTTTACAACTACAATAACAAAACAAGAGGTTGCAGATAATTAGTGTATTGAACAGTAAATACAACAGAAGTGTGTTACATGACCTGGGAGTGTGTGTGTGTGTGTGTGTGTGTGTGTGTGTCGGTTGACCAGCGTTCAGTCTATATCACTGTTTCCCGGAGGCCTACTTTTCCTACTAACTTTACAGTAAGTGGAAGAGTCCACAATAGTCTCATTAGAGGGAGGACGCCACAACACTTGTCAACATTTAGTTACTGTTAAAGGATGAAAACTTTTCGCAGATTTTGACGTCATTCTGAGATTTTTTTTTCTTGTCCAAATCCGTGAGCTTGTTTTGATCCTGTTAAGTCTCGATAAAGCACGATATAAAATTCACTATTTTTTTATCCATAATGTTGAATGTATCAAGAGCAATCTTGATAAAATCTTGAATTTTTTAAAATCAAAAAAGTTTATATTAAAAATTGCTGCATTCGGGAGCCCCGTATCATAGATTCGTAAGGTTGCACCGGCCTGCAGGCAACCATACGAACGAATTTCGAACTGAACATTTTAGTCAATTTACGGGGGTAGATTGTTCTGATTTCGCGGTCCGTGTCTAGGAATATGTTATCTGGGCAGTACTAAAAAGTCAATTAACCATGTCGAGACATACATAGACATAGACAATGGAATGCTAATGGTAATATTAGTCGTTTCCCTACAAGGAAATATTTGATATTCGTTGACCGAGCACCCAGTACTGTTGACATTTATAAAATCTTTCTCTTAAAACACTTTTTAAAAAAAGGAAAACACATTTCTCAAGTCCAGTAACTTGTATCAGTCTTTTTATTATTAATGGGGATATCCTTCCGAACCTCCTATTTTAAGTCATGTGGAATGTCGACATCTTGATTATGTCATTATTTTCCACTTGAGTTGCATGTGTTATCCGTTTTAGTTGTTGCTGCTGTTGGTAGTCCTCAAGTGATGTGGTTTCTGTTATTTGGTATAGTTCTTTGTGATTCTTTGTGATTCTGTAGCGCCCGTCCACAATGTTCAAAGAAAGATGGTCTTTACCAACATCCTTTACTCGATCAAAGCCATTTTTTTTCACCGTTGATCTTAGGAAGCACTTGTATACATCTGGCTGTTTAGATATTTCTGAACGGGTTTGGCGACATGCATGACATTCGTATAGTCGTCTCGATCTGAGGAAGCTATTTAAGAACAGTTTTCAGATTGATGGTTGATGAGAACAATCTATCTCTATAGAACGAATAATTTACTCAAATAGCTTCATTGCAATCTGATCTCGATACATGCATAAATGGTGTGCATTGTCGGATAAATGTTTACGTCATTTGCTTGTAAATGGAAACTAAAAATTCCATTTAGATCTTATTAAAGAGGCTTTTTCATTAACGACATTTCATATTTATTTCTGGAAAATTTCCTTATTATTTACATTATTTAAACGCTGACTGTTATCCTCATATTTGTTGTTGTTATCACAACGTTTCAGCCGTCGTGTTCTCCGGCCCTCATCAGGTGCTTATCTATCCGATTAAGGTTACGACAAAGATGAACACAGCAGTCCACTTGTAATTAATGTAAATAGTTTTAAATAAAATTTCTGGACATTTGAATGTAAGTCAGCATCTATGGAGATGGCTAAAAGGCTTTTGACCCACGAAGAAACACTTTGTCCAAATAATATGGTGATTAATTGTGATGGACCAAGTGATTTTCATCAGCCCTTTGTATAATTAAACTCTCTTGTGGATCGGGCGCTTTCGGCTAAATTT
>OZ038502.1:86068291-86170791 GCA_964036315.1 Acanthosepion esculentum | reverse complement strand
ACACAAACACGAGCACGACTCATGTGTATGAAAAATATCTTTATTTCAATCTAAACTCATGTAGTAAGTATTAAGAATTATTTTCTGTAAAAATCACATCTGGTTGAGCTCAAACTTTGACTTAAAAAAGAACAGTTCCTCATACACAAACACACGCACAAACACACACAAAAGACAAGCAAACGCACACAAAAGCATACACACACACATACACACACATACACACACGTACAAGCGCCATAAGCCACGGGTAGAAAGAAGGGTGTACAGAAAAAAGCAGTAAGTGTGTCTGAATATGTGCAAGGAAGATGTGAAAAAAATAGGAAGGCGGAGACTTATTTCGAGAGAAATAGAGGAGACAGACAGACAGACAGACAGACAGACAAGGAGACGTGGTAAGAATATGAGGAAGGCAAGGATATATGAGCTCTTCGCTAAAAGACCGGATCTTGAGTGTGAGATGAAAGTGAAGGCGAAGAAGGTAGACATTTTGATCAACAGGGCGGTGATGAAATTGGAGACGCTCAAAGAACTCGGAATGAATGGTAAGCGATTAAAAACTTCCAATTTGACTGTTACACAAGCTGACGACGTGGAGATGCGAGTAGTCGGGACAATAACCCTGATAGTTGAAGTTGAAGAATCTCAGTTCCACTTAAGTAGGCCGGCCCGCTCGTACAAAATAGGGAATAATTTTAAGAGGGAATCATTTTTGCAGATTAGCATTCATTATATGTTCATCAAGCCATGATATTTGACAGAATCGAAAAAATATTGATATTTTATCAATTTAAAAATGCGTGTCCAGTTCATAACATAAATACAGTGTCATATCGATCCCTGATTTTTTTAAAGATTTATCGATACGACGTGTTTATTTACAAATGTCAAGTTTGAAATTAGTGATTTTCCTCCTCCTTCAATTCTTTATAAATATCTTCTGGCGAAATTTCTTTTTTTCAAACAAATTTATTTTAAAGAAAGTACAAATGGATATAAAGATTTTTATGTGATTTACTTTAAGAAGTTATTTTTATTTAAAACAAGCAATTATATGAGCAATAAAAATAAGTAAATATTAAAAACAAGTAATTCTTTAACAAAATTCCATTACAGATGAAGAAACAGAAATGTAGTTCTACAGAAGGATGCTGGGAATACCATGGATTGAACATGTAAGCAATGACGAAGTTTTAGAGAAAATTGGAACAAAAAAAACACTTATACTTAGCATCAGAAAAAAAGTTGAAATTTTTAGGTCATATAATGAGAAAAGAGGGCTTGGAGAATTTGACACTCACGGGACATATTGAAGGCAAAAGGAACAAAAGAAATCAGCATATAACCTACTTAAAGAGCTTGTGTAAATGGTTGGCTGGACAGGCATTTGGAGAGATAGCAAAAAGACAAAGAGCTATAAAAGACAGGAAAAAGTGGAGAGCTATGGTCACCAACTTCCTAAAGGGACGTAGTACGTAGTAGAACGGCAGTGTTCGGCAATATGCACGGGTCATTAACATAAGCAAAGTTTCGAACTTAACAGTAGTAAATAATAACGAGGTACAGATAACTATTTCAAAAGTCATGTACTGAATTGTCCCTGTATTCATATTATGAACAAGAGTTCAATTATGAAATGATAAAACAGATATTCTTCGATTCTTACAAATGTTGTGGCTTGAAGGTCGAATCTATAATTGAATGTTGTGGCTTGAAGGTCGAGTCTATAATTGAATGTTGTGGCTTGAAGGTCGAATCTAATCGATAAAAATTATTTCCCTTATAATATTTCCCTATTTTTTTTTTACGATGGGACCAGTTAATTTAAGTAGTGTCGAAAACTCGAAACCTTACAAAGATTTATGTGTCTGAGAATTTAAAGCGGTCTTTGCTTTGGAACGGTTATTAAAAGAAAACAAAAAAGAATAGACTTCCATCCGCTCCAATTGAGAATTGGAACTGAAAACGTACCCGTAAGAACAATAGCTTATTGGAGTCACGTTCTATTATCGGGGGACGATGGTAAGTTCCTTATCCGTACCGTATTGTCATATAGTAAGAGATTAACCAACCCTATGAGAAGAGAGATAAGTGTTGGATCAGGTGATACCAAGTGGCAAATTTTGTTCAGAAACTGAATAACTTCTGGCTGGAGGCAGTAGTCCCGAGATAAGATTTTTTAAAAAATCATATCTCCCACAAGTAAGGCGATAATGTCATTAAGACGCCAAGGGTTACTGGGGGTAAAAGAGAATCAGAAGACTTTTTAGTGAGAAGAAAGGAAAATAAAAGAACAGGGTTCAGGAAAACAGAAGATGGCGATTGGCGTTACATCAAACTTTTTGAAGATCGTAGGCGATAGATAAGCAATGAATCGGAAGAGAGTTCCACAGGTGAGAAAAGAAACTATTAGAATAGAATAGACGGTTGCATCTATCTAGTTCAACAATAAAACGATGAGAGTTTTCAATCTAGCAACACGCTTAAATTCATGCGATCGAGGATAACAACTCATCACAACAATTACTATGAAAATATTTGTGGAAAAGATATATATATATATATAAAGAGGATTTGATAAATATAATTAAGTGATTCATCGAGTCTGAAACCTCAACAGAAAGCACTGGACGGCCGTTTCGTCCTATATTTGGGACTCATCAGCAGTGCGCATCCACTACCGAGAATTGAAACCCTGACAGTTAGGTTGTCAAGCGAACACCCTACTAACTGTTCTTCCTCGGTGACGAAGAGGTCGCAAACCAGACTCCATATAGCGCCGCTCGCTCACAAATTCCCAACTGAGATTCTCTCTAACCATAACACTGTGCCCCCCGGAGCCACGACTACGACTATATATATATATAGGCAGCATATTTTCATTCATTATTATGGAATATTATGTCTATTTATTTTAGTTTTCAAGTCAACGAATTAATTTCTTGGTGGCTGAAGAAAATTGATCAATTCCAAAATTTTCCTTCAAAATTTTCCGTCAACTCGCGTCTTACAAAAGACCAACATCGTATATCAATTTAAATGCCCTCTGGGAGATTGCATCTCTGATCAAAAATGTTAATACGACGTTGACGAAAACACTTACGCTTCATTTGAACGATGACAGTTCAATCTCAGGACATTTAAAAGAACACGCATGTCCACATTCATAGTTTAGACAGATATTAGTCGAAAATACATCAGTTCTTCATCAAGATGTTAATAATAAGCAAAAACTTAAAATTCTGGAAGCCATTTATATAAGAAAATTGAGGCTAAAATTAAAATCAACTACGAGTATAGCAACAAAGTTCTTTAATGTTTCTAGCGGCAAAGTTATATAAAAAAAATACTAAATTAAAATACTGCAATAAAAAATCTTTTAAAAAAAACATATAAATTACCTCCCTTGCATAGCGGTGAAAAAATATTTTGAATTTACAGTGTTAACGCATAACACGTCCATAGATATGCAACTCTTGAAGATGGTCTCAGATGACATTGAAAGTACTTGGGAAAATAAAAATTATTTGAAAGAAAATTTTGGAATTTTTCTTGGTTAATTTTTTACTGCCACGAAGAAATTAATTCGTGGACTTGAAAGGATTAAAACTAAAATAAATAGACATAATACGTCTAAATTTTTTAAGTAAACATACTTGTATATATATATATATATATATATATATATATATATATATATATATATATATATATATATATATATATATGTCTCTGTGTGTGTGTGTGTGTGTGTGTGTGTGTGTGTGTTGAAATAAGATAGTATTTTTATTGGGCGCACATGTTTCAGTTGAGATCCCTGTTTTTTTTTTATTTTCTTAAATATCAAAATTAATATCAACCGACCTATATCGAGCGGTTCTAAGCCGGTTTATATTAATCCCACAGTTTAAGAAAAAAAAAACAGAGATATCAATTCAATTACATGTATCCATTAAAGATAGCATTAACAGTAATAAGAAATGATTTCGGATTAAAAAAAAAAATTTTTTTTGAAGATACTAGGCGGCAGGGAAGCAAGAAATCGGTAGGGATTTCCGCAGGTGAGAAGTGCGAGAAGAGAATCTATTAGAATAGAACTGACGGTTTCAGCTAACTAGTTCAATAGTAAAACGATGAGACCTAGTTGCTAAACTAGTAGTACGCTTAAATTCATGCGGTCGAGGCACCGAAGAGGAAAGCTCATTAGAACAATAGCCATGAAGTCATTTATAGAAAAGACCCCGGGAATCCGTGTCACGACGGCGGGAAAGTAACTGAGATGCTTAGGTCAGAACCGATAACATTACATCTCGAGATTATATCAAGAGCACAAGACCCGATATGGCAGCACAGAGGAATGGCAGAGTTATAAACATGTAAGATGAATTCTGGTAAGAAAAATTGTCTGGCACAACTCAGTGAACCACTTTTCCTAGCAGCTGGCCGAGCAATTGATTCACTGTAATCATTCAACTTCATGTAAGTGGAAAACGTCAGACCAAGATGGCATAATGAGTGGCTCTGCTGGGGGCTTGAGGTGGGGTTTAGCATCAGTCATGCTGATAAAAGGCAAAAATAGTTGTCTATGATAATTAAAGGTTAACAGTTTTGTCTTGGTTTATCTTAAAATTTACAAGATATTTCTTGCCTCCAGTTAACAATTGATTGGAGGTCATTTTCGAGATCAGCTGCCAGTTTTACTTTATTGGACATATCGAATCTTTTTTTATCATTTCACCCCAAGCAAGGCAATAAGGCCTCTAAGATGCAAGGGGAGGGGGGCTACTGAGTGTGAATGAATATAAGAACAAGAAAGATATTATTAAGGAGAGAGAACAATAAAAGAATAACGATTGACATTACATTTAATTTTTTAAAAATCGTAGTAGATAGGAAAGCAAAAAGTCGGAATAGAGTTCCACAAGCGATAAGTGCGAGAGAAGAAACTGTTAGTGTAGAACTTACGGTTACAGTGAGACATTCCAACCGTAAAATGATGAGACTTTTTGCCAATCTCGTAGTACGCTTAAATTCATATAATCTGGAAACTACGGAAGAAAATTCATCGGACAAAATAAAAGTATTTATAGAAAAAGCACAGGGAAGCGACATTACGGCGATAGGAAAATGACTGAAACCGAGATTCCAGGTTAGGACCAATAATAATGCAGATTCTGTTGGGGATTTTATCAAGAATTTCTAAATATATAGCAGGAACACCAAAATATATGTAGCAGCAATATTCTATGCATGGACGAATGGTAGACTTATAACTATGTAGATTTGGGCGAGAAAAATTGTCTCGCACGACACAGTGAACCAACTTTCCTAGCAGCAGACCTAGAAATTGATTCTATATCATCTTTCCGCTTCAAAGCTTTCGTCCGAGAAGGTGCAACGAGTCACTCTTCAGGAGGTTAGCATCAGCCATGCTGATGGAAGGCAGAAAGGGCACTCTCAGACGATTAAAAGAGAGCAGTTTTGTTTTGAAAGCGTTAAAATTACTAAGCTATTTCTTGCTCCAGTTAACAACAGGTTGCTGGTAAGTTTTTAAGATCATTTGTCAATTTGACCTTATTGAACCTCTCAGACTTACTATTATGACAGGATTAAATAGTTGTGTCATCAGCATAGATGCCGAAATGAGAACTGATGCTATCAAGACGGTCACTGATAAAAATTAGGAATAACGTAGGTCCAAGGACGGAATCTCTGGGAACGACTACATTCATGCAAAAAAGATCTAGAAGAGTGGCCGTTCAATCAACTTTCATTTCGCGATTCGATAATAAAGACTGAATCAGCTCAAAACTTCGTCCAGAATTACCTTTCAACTTGGGAAGAAAACCAGTATACCAAATACTGCCAATGCCTTCAAAATATCCATTGTAACAGGCCGAGCTTCACTATTTTTATTTAAAGCATGATAGACACTTTTAACAATAATCTTTAATACATCAGCAGTAGAACTAGAGAAGCGAAAACATATTGCTTATCTGAAAGAAGACCCTGCCAGGTGAGATGCTAAACCAATTCAGAGTTGATTAGAGCATTTAGTACTTTGCTAAAAAGAGGTAGAAGCCTAATAGGCCGATAGTTGGCACAGGTGTGGAGTTGGAGAGCGGGACGGTGATAAATGCCAGGTCCCAGGATACATATATATATATATATATATATATATATATATATATATATATATATATATATATATAAAGTATAGTTTTAAAGTATACTATATTTATGGGGTAAAGTGCTCAATATCAGGGATAAAGCGTATGTAAATATAAAAGTAGACATTGGTGTCAAATCAACACCAAATGGTGACAATCTGTCTGATGCTTAAACGCAATCTTCAGTCTATGTCCTGAAGGCAGAACGTTCACTTTCATGTATATATATATATATATATATATATATATATATATATATATATATATATATATATATATATATATATTGAAACATGGTATGAATACTTTTAAAATATTTAGCCACCAGCGTTCTCCACGTTTTAAATTTTAAATTGAAATTGATATTTTTTATTTTAATTATAAGTGCAAATTTGAACCTAAATTTAAATTTAGATTATAGTACAATTATATATATAAAAATAGTAATAAATTACCCAACTACACTAACGCCAGAAGACCCTGAAATTTAAACCCTATAACAACCATTTTATTTATACATGATGATTGCCTAATGTATGAAACTCCGAGTCATACTGTCGGCGTAGGTATTATGAATATTTATTAATATATATATATATATATATATATATATATATATAGATAGATAGATAGATAGATAGATAGATAGATAGATATGTGTGTGTGTGTGTGTGTGTGTGTGTGTGTGTGTGTGTGTGTGTGTGTGCGATAAGTTGTTGCATGTTATTTTGGTGGAAAGGAGATAGTGTAATATGTTGTATACAATGCGACACACGGTTCAGTTGGGACAAAGATGTTCCTCTGAAGTATAAAAGATGTTCCTCTGAGGTATATCTTGTCATTACGGCATCCTGTGGCTGGGGAGAGGGAGAGAGAGAGGGGGAGAAAGAAAGAGAAGTAGGAGGGTAGTTGTGTCCTTTCTGCATTTCTTTGTACAACGCCACCTAGCGGGCGTTAGGAAAAGTCCCCTAGCAGACAATGCCGGGTTATCCCACACATTTGTGCAAACAACCATGTTTCACTTTTTTTTTAAGAAGTCGTTATAATTTTTGGCAATTAAAAAATACACACAGAATCATATTTCTTTTTATTTATTTACTCAGTGGAGAGTCGACGCAAAGCCACTCAGTAAGAAACGAACTCGCTACTGGTGATTTGCGAACGTAATGTGCTAACCACGCACTACAACGAGACGTCCTGCTCGTAATTTTAAATGCTCTCTCTTTAAAAAAGTCATGTAATGTATGACTGGTCAGTGCTATGGTGGAAAACACCCACTTGCATACATAAGTATGTTCATAACCATATACTGGTATATATTTAAATATACAGATACTCTTGCGCATAGAGTCTACAGGCCATATGCATCTAAAACAGATCGATTAGCTCTTTCTACGTGTATGTATATGCACTATGATTAACGGGAGTGTATAAATTGTTGCAGTCCGTTGATGCAAGACTCGTCACTTTCATTCGTAATGCGGTTTTCATTCAATACACAAAATATTTTAATCGAGCATTGGTCAGCAAAATATTCCATTCGGTCAGGCAGTGAAAATCTGTAATTTTCCAAGTCGTTGTTCTCAACGTTTCTTCATATTTATCAAAATGTACCCATGAGTTTATTTTTTACTTTCGCTGATGATTCGTCTTGAAATAATCAGGAGTGGTCTCCGCTCTGAAATGAAAAGGAAAATGTTTAAAAATATCTTCAATAATGCAAAAAGAAGCGTAACAAGTTTTAAATTCATGATATTCATTTATAATTCTGTGGAGGAAATACCGACACTCCGCACAGAATTATACACGAATTACACGCACACACACGCGGGGGTGCGCACGCACCCACACACGCACGCACGCACACACACACACACATACATGTGCACACACTATGTCTTTCTCCCCCCCTCTCTCTCACTTGATATACACCTTAGAGGCCAAAAATTTAGGATGTCCCCTCTGGATTTCAAAGAATCGAATAGAAATTGAAGGTTCTATGCCTTCTTCAAAACTACCGTATTTGACGGCATATGAGACTCATTTTTTTTTACGAAAAATATCTTAAAATTCCCCTGTGTCTTACATGCCATATGTAGGTTTACTAATTTTACTAATTACTAATTTTTTCTTGATTTTCCCTGATGAACTCGGTGTGCGTCTTATACACCCGTGCGTTTTATATGCCGTTAAATACGGTAATTTACAAGCCTCATTTCTGGTCAGACGTATTTTCTCTTCCTGAAGAGCATTGTCATATATTTAATAATAATAATAATAATAATAATACCAACAAAATTAACCCATTATTGTATAAAGTTTCCTTAAAATTTTAGCTCTTTTCCCCTTATCTTACTTGCTGTCTAATGGTAATGTAAGGGTTGATGGATTTTAAATTTTAGGTAAACCACTCTCAAAAGAAAAATTGGACGCCATACATTGGTAGGTTAAATAATTTCAATATCTTAGTTTAGAAGGAGTTAATTAAACCAAAAAACGCATGAAACTTACTAATTGTTAAATCTAGCGAGTGGCCCCAAACTTTTGGCATATAGTGTATGTATATATATATATATATATATATATGTGTGTGTGTGTGTGTGTGTGTGTGCGCGTGCGTGCGTGCGTGCGTGCGTGTGTTGAACCGATTAATTTCACTGGTCGACTTTTCCAAATTATGAATAATCCTTCTCAGATAAGGAGGAAATTCTGTTTGTTCATTTTGGAAAAAAAGTACATCGCACAATTCCCTCATCCTCTGGGAAGGTTTATTCGTAATTTAAAAAGTCGATCAGTATCATTAATCGACGCAAATATCTGTTGTTTTTAATAATATTTGCCTTAAAGAATATTTGCTACCTAAATACACAATATATATATATATATATATATATATATATATATATATATATATATATATATATATAGTGAACAGTGAATGCTGGGAGTATAAATACAGTTGTGATGAAATAACAGTAAGATATATATTAATAAGAATTCTTTAGTTATGCCTCACCATTTGATGCTACTTAAAATTTCATGCACATGCCAATCATCAGGCATGAAATAAAATTGCCAGTCCGAACATTTCTTTATTTAATGGCTACAAGAAAGATAATGGATTCTTTCATTTTCATATGAAAAGGTAAAAGCAAATAAGTAAAATAAAAAATGCTAGAAGCGTGACAGCAAAATTACTAACGTCATTGATTTTATAACCCTACATTCACTTCTTACATTTTATATATTCGGTGTTACCTATACTTTGCAGTATAATAAATTTTCTAAGAAGTGAAGATTACATTTTACCATTGTATACTTTAGCTCTCCCTACCACTTCCTTCGATATATCTGTGTTAACGACGTTTTCTTTTATGTGCCAATAATATTTTGAGAGATCGGTTTTGTTTCGATATTTTTCATTAACCAGACTTAATTTATTGTTATAGAATCTTTATATTATAGAATAGAAAAAAAGCGGGCCAATCAACATCAAACATTATAAAAAATAAAAATTTACAGAATCAGAGAAATGAAATCGCTATTTTTTGCCGTCATTGTCAAAAATTTTCCTTAAATAATATTTAAAAATAAAATTAATAAATGGGAGCTGGTAATATACATGCTTATATCTGAAATGAAAAAATAATTTTAAATAATGTAAGTAGTTTAGTTCTATTACATTTACTTGGTTTTAAAAAGAAATATAGTCTATTAGTTAAGAGTAAAAATATTTTAGAATTGTAGTTAAATAAAGCGTATTCTAACACAAACACACACATAAAAAAAAATTAAGTATACAAGAAAAAAATGCCGAAAAACTTTTTGCCGTTAATAAAAAAACAAAAAACAGACGACATGCATTTAACGGATGTCAGAATTGGTTGAAAAATAGACCCCTACTTTCCCTAAACTTAACCTCTTTTTCGAATGTAACTCATAATTGATACAACAATAATTAAAAATGAACACGCTACCGCCCCTGTCTGAATGATTGGATTTCTCTGTATCCTTGGAAACAAGAAATTATGAATTTATATGTGCGTTTAAAACTCAGTAAATTTAAAAATAAGTTATACCAATATTCGCTTGAAGATGAAACGGAACTAATGCTTTAAATTTAATTATATAATTAAATTTAAAGTTTTTAGCTTCCATTTTTTAAACATGGTTATTACTGTGTAGCGAAAAAAAACATATTTTAAATCAGTTAATTTATAATATTTATGCTCTGTAAATTTAAATTTACGTTGAGCACTGTTTTGTCAAAATAAAAAATAAAAATAACAAGAACACAGGATTATATATCTTACTGTTCTTTCTTATATATATATATATATATATATATATATATATATATATATATATATATATATATATATATTGGGACAGCAGGCAGATCATTATTCAAATATGTATTGTTAAATATAGCAGATAACGAATGTTTATTATGTTTGATAATGAGCCGTTCTAAACTTCGTATATTTGCTTTAATTTCGGGAGAAAATAAAAGACAAAAATTGTACATTTTTTTTTATTATGCTGTTTCTTGATCTAAGCTTTCGGCTCACATGAGCCATCTTCAGAGTGGTTATATGGACATTTAAACAAAGATCATTTTTTCTGGATAAAAAGTGTATAAAAACTGTTCTTTTGTACTGCATTTCCGAGCGATTTCGGCTATACTTTTAACCATTATCAAGATTGATTTTATTTTTACTTTTTAACCGGATGTATAGGCTGTTTGTACGTATCTAGAGTTATAGGGATGCTTTATTTTCCAAACACGGTCAGCACATTATGACCGTGTTTTTAGTTAATGTTATTGAGTGTTGGATTTTTCTTTTTTATTATTAGGGCTTCCATTATTTTTAATCTTTTTTTATATGTGGATAAGGTTATTATGCTTGTATTTTCTACTAATATGTTTCTGGTGGAGACTGGTAGGTTTGTGTGCGTGTTTAAATGAGTTCTAATGGAGCTGTGGTCGGATAGGTGTAACGTAAGTCGTCTGGATAGGCATGTAGTCGTGTGACCGATGTAATTATTTATAAATTTGTTTTGATCAGGAACACAGTCCCTTAAGGGGGCAGTTAAAACGGAAATAATGTTTTTTTTTGTTTTCTTTTTGTAGTTTTGATTTTGCAGGTATGTTGTTATTTTATAGGATAAGGTTAGCTGTTTTAAATTTTTTCTAATAGATAATTATTTAATTTTTTTTGTTCGGGTCAACTGCGGTAATGTATTTCTTTATGATATTTCTAAGTGAAGATTCATATTATTTGTAGTTGACGTGCATTTGGCTTTTGTAGAAGATGTTTATGTTATTTTTTGTCTATGTGTTCAGTATCGTTATTATTTATTTTAGAAAGAAATAGTCTAAACTGGTGGTCGATGAGGTAGTTAGGAAATCCATTGTTAACTAGTGTTTGTTTTGCATTGAAAAGTAGACTAGAGGATGAATTCTCGTGAGCTCTTTTTAGGAAGTTTTTTTTATCACTGCTATTTTGTATCTAAGTGGGCATTCACTCTTAAACGTTTGGACAGTTTTTACACACTTTGTGTCCAGAAAAGAAAACACACGAACAGAAGAAAAAATTAAATAAAAAGCTTAATCGCAGTATTTTGTCAATCGTCCTAAACAAAACATGTATAAAAGAAGGATTGCAGCCTAAATACACAATATATATGTATATATATATATATATATATAGATATATATATATATATATATATATATATGTGTGTGTGTGTGTGTGTGTGTGTGTGTATGTGTGTGTGTGTGTGTACGATAACCTGGTCTGTTCGATATGACAAAAAATACGTTGACTGTTTTCTTTTTAAAGGAAGAAAGAGAAATATATAGTGAATAAGAGATCCTCCACCAATCAAATTCTTTAGTTTTTATGTGTACACACACACACACACACACACACACACACATAAACACACACACACACACACACACACACACACACATATATATATATATATATATATATATATATATATATATATATATATATATATATATGTATGTATATACAGGACTCTTGTATGAGGCTCAAGAAGCAGCTCAGTTTCTGGAACCAACAGCCAAACTCCCATACATATCATTTGATTACAGTGTTGAAGTTTGTGTAGAACCAACGAGATTTTTGGAAAGAGCCGAATACAGAGACCCGGTGCACTACGTGCCACAATATCCTCAAACGACCCTCCACAGGTTTTTAATTCAGACCGTTCGCCACCCAACGCTATAGGATCCAGTTTGTCCTGCTATTCACACATAGCTGGGGAGGGGATGAGAAGAGATGGATTCATACTGTTCCCGAGCGTATGTAAGTGAATGTAATGAACGGGATTCCTCAATCCGAGCCGCTATCCATTACTCCACCGTATCTCCATATATGGGGTAAAAAATGTATGACAAAATGGAGAAAAGTTTTTGTATGACGCGTTTCGTCCTTTAAGACGTCAACGGACTAAATTTGTTACGTTTGTGCAGCAGCTACACATGCGCACGAACGAGGGATGCTGGGAATTTTAAAATTAATTCTTTAAATCCCTCGTTCATGCACATGTTGTAGTCGCATAACATAACACATTTAGTCCGTTGAAATCTTAAAGGACAAAACGCGTCACAAGTCAACTTTTTTCCACTTTGTCATACATTTTCTTCCCCTAATATTTTTCTTGATATATAAAAATTTATATATCGTTATCTCCTCCCCCCCAAACTATTGGGAAAATAGTAGGATAGATTAAAGTTTTTGACCTCGGCAACCAATTTAGGAGAACAACTCTTAATTCAGATCCTGTGGAGGGCTGTTTGGGGATCTCGAGACACGCTATGTGCATCAGTTCTTTCTACTCCATTCTTCCAAAAAGAGTTGATGATTCAGCACAAAGCCTTCACAACGATAATCAAATCCTGTCTTCGGAGTAGTCTGACTGTTCAGTTCTAGGAGCTGACTTGTTGGACACTCATACGTTGATGACAACGCAAGAGTCTATTATATAGTAACAAATAAAATAAAATGTTAATTTATCTGTCCCTATTCTAAGTTTCGCAGATATTACACCCACACTTTGGAGAAGGGGGCGGCTTGATTGCAAAATTGAATTTATTTACATAAATCATAGGAAAGAAAATATGACCATATGATTTCTGTAAATAAGTTCCATTTTGCAATCAAGTCCGCTGACGACTGGATGCAATCTCCGTGAAACTTAGAATAAAAGTAGATAAATGGACGTTTAATGGGGTTATTTTTTCATCATTTCACCCCAAGCAAGGCCGGAACGCTATTAGTACGCAGGGGGTTACAGGGAATGAAACTAAAAGGGAAGACTGAGAATAGGGAGGATTGAGGAAAGGATAAAAGATGAAAGGGATTCAAAAAGGCGGAAGATGGCGATTGATGATGCATTTAATTTTTGTGAAGATTGTAGGCGACAGGGAAGCAAATAAACGGAAGGGAGTTCCACAGGTGGGAAGTGCGAGAAAATAAACTGTCGAAATAAAAGTGGCGGTCGCATTTAACTATTTCAACAGTAAACGGATGGAAGCTACGTGCCAATTTAGTAGCACGTTTAAATTCAGTCGGGGCACCGGGTGTGGGGGGAAATGTTTTCAGAAAATGAAATGAACATGTAGAAAAGACAGAGGGAAGCCATGTCACGTCGGTGAGAAAGTGACTGATAGTCGAGATGCCAAGTCAGGATCGATTACATTGCAGATCCTTCTTTGGATTTGGTCAAGAATCTCAAGATGTACAGCAGGGGCAACAGTATTCAATTCACGGACGAATTTGTTTTTTAATAGAGTTCACCTCAAGCCAGGCTGTAAAGCCCTCGAGACGCAAGGGGTTACTGGGTGTAGAAGAGTCGTTTGATATTGAGTAGAACTATAATTACACAGGCTGCTTGATTTAAAATCGTTATCTTCTTTTTGTGAAACACTACCTGTGTCATTGTAATATAGATAGATAGATAGATAGATAGATAGATAGATAGATAGATAGATTGTAGACATAGTAATCAACTGCCTAGTTTCACGTCTCGCTGCGTCTCTACTATCTTAATGGGTCTCTATATATAAAGAACTAGCTAAAAAATCTATTCGACTAGAAGATAACGCTTTTAAGGAAATCGGCCTGTGTATTTATAGTACTCAATATCAAAAGACATTAATAGTAACAAATAAAATTAAATGTATTTAGTTTTTATTTAGTATAAAATAAGAAATAGGCGAGATATCCCGAGACGTGATCAGCGGAGCGAGAACTATCTGCACTCAACGATTAAATAAAGGGGGCAGTTCGAAATTCACAGAAAGTTTTTCTCATCCGTAATCTGAAGTAATTTATTGAATTTTTTTTTTTTTAAATATGTGAATATTATTTATTAACACAAGCTTTTGGGGTTTAAGATAAAGATAGGTTTCCCAGGATTTTTTTAATGTCTATTATTATTATTATTATTATTTTAAACAATATCTTTTTGACCAGCATTAGTTTTATAATCACATATTTGGTCATGAACGAAGGGCAAGCGAAGGATGTGATTTTTGTTGTTTCCACTTAATTAACCAAAAAATGGCCATAAAAATTAAATAGACAAAGCTCTGTGCAGGATATGGGCTAGACTTGTTCGAATTATTTTTTTAATCTTCTGGAGAGATGGTGCGCCAGGGATTTTGTTGATTTGTTGTTGAGTTCCTTTCTTTATCAGACCCAAATCTCCAACCTTAATTGTTATTATCATTATTAGTATTAGTAGTAGTACTATTCAGCTGTAACTTTTGTTTCAAATGTAATAATTGTTGACGCACTTAATGGGATTCTGACAAATTTGAGGCATTACTTTAAACTGGGTCTGATAGCCTCTCAAATTGTTTACAAAATTCGGGAAGTGGATGAAAATGAAGTAATGTCGGACAATATTGTCCAACACAGGTTTAAGGATCTTAATGTTGCTAATATGTACCTTGAAATAAATCCCAGAAACGGACAGCGCTCAGTTATTGATTAGGAGGCTTTAAAAAGCAAGGTAAGAGTAATATTAGCTGTTTCCTTATAAGGAAACATTTGGCATCCATTGACCAAATAACCATTGCTACTGTCTGTTGAAATTTATAAAATCTTTATCTGAAAACATTTTTCAGGAAGGTAGTTTTCTCAAGTCCAGTGGCTGTTATCGCCCTTTCCAGTACGGATGGGAATTTCCTTCCTAGACTTTTGTTTAAAGTTGTGTGGATTATCAACATACTGATTATGTTATTGTTTTCTCTTCGAATTACATCCATTTTAGTTGTTGCAACCGTTGAAAGTTCTCAAGTGATGTGGTTTCTGATATTTGGTACAGTTCTTTGTTTTTGACTGTGTAGCGCCAGTCGACTAAATTCAAACAGGATAAATATAAATATAGCGTTGTGAGTCTGTGGCACTTGTGTGGTGAGACTATGTCCCTATACTCCATGGCTGAGTCTCCAGGATTGATATGATATCAGTGGTTTCTTGAAAGTTACAAATGCCTAGCTGTATCGCAAAAGTCGATCGCGGTAGGCAACAAGCTACTATATTTTACTACTATTAATATATGCTATGTCAAGAATATATTCAGTAAGTATTGAAAAGTGTTTGTGCTGTCGAACGACAGCACAAACACTTTTCAATACTTACTGAATATAGTAGCTTGTTGTATACCGCGATCGTTTTTGAGAAAAGCACTATAAAGTGGTTTGTAGTCTGTAACATGACGATCTTCAAGGATGTGGAGAAACAATGCCCTGTCGAAAGTAGACATTGCCTGAGTTTGTATCAGCGTTTTTGGTAATGAAGCGAATAGGAATGGATTCCCCATCTACCACTTGGTATAATACCGCTGCAAAAGTAAACTAACTACGCACAGTGACCAATCGATAGTTAGTTACTTCAGATTACGGATGAACTACAACCGAACTGAATTGTTAATGCTTTTTTACTTTTTTTTTTAAAAATTATTATTATTATTTTCAATAGGTGTAGATACGTTCGCCTATGCCCGGTTCACACTCCTTCCCCATTTTTTGTACAGGAGTAGAAGTTTATCACGTTTCCTATCTAGGATTGGATTTCCGGTTCCTTCTGAAGTCTTCTCATTCTCTTTCACTCCCAGTAACCTCTTACGTCTTAGTGGGCGTGCTTGGGGTGAAATGACAACAAAAATATTATTAAAGGAGTTTTTTTTTTCAGTATCTCATAATTCAGAAGAACAGCAGGGAAATAATTTTATACGTTCAGACAAAAGTAGTTACCATTAGCTTCCGATTTATGAACAATTTTTATCAGTGGAGGGGAATCCGGGACTAGCTTTATTAAAATTTTATATTAGAAACATTAAAAATACATTCTGAAAAGGAAATGCCCACATTGTCTTTATCTAAAACTGTAAACAACCTAAATCCGTTTTATTTTGCGTTTTTTTTATTATCATTGAAGAATAACGTCTAAATACACAATCCTCATCAGCAAATATTTTGTTAACAAAGCATTGAAATGCTTTGAGTACATATTCTTTTAACCTGAAAGGGAAATACTTATATTCAGTTCGAAAAATCTTGGTTTGGTTTTGTTTGGTTAACGGCATATCAACCTTTCTATTATAGATGTTATTGTTGTGTATATTTACTGTATTATTTTGAATGTGACGATATTTTCCGTTCTTTTTTTCTTTTTCTTTTTTGTAATCAAGGCAATAAAGTCACTAAGAGGTTACTGATTGTGTAAGAATATGAGAAAAAGAAAAACATTATTAAGCAGAGAGAACAATCAAAGAACAGGAATTAAGAAGACAAAAGATAACGTTTGACATTTCATTTACATTTTTGAAGTTGGCCTAATTGATTAGGGGTCAGATATTTTTGTCATTCATTGACAGATGAAGTCAAGGCTTACAGCAATTTATGTTGTTCCTAACTGACGCCAATGAAATCAATTCTCGGTGATATTTTTGGTAAATAAACTGATGGGCTCCCTATGATGGCAGTTGTCGTCAGATGATTCCGTATTTCAAACTTTGTTTTTTTTTCATACGTTTGTTTGAATTCATCTTATTGTTTGAGAATCTAGCACCGAAGAAAGAATGTTTACAACTTCAGAAGATAAGACTCCAGTAAAAGAGAAAAATGATGTTGTTGAAATGCCAATGCCTCTGAGGGGTAAAATTGTGCCTCTATTAAAGATGAGATACATTCTACGGCTTTAATTGTAACTTCTAACATCAGACGACCAAATAATGTCTATATGCATCACCTGGTTTTTAAAATAAAACATTTATCGAAGAAATTCGACAATTCCATATTCAAATTCACGAATGCTAATGAGATCTGTCCGAAAATAGGTGTTTCTTTTTTTTCTTTTTACGTTTATTTAATTTTAAATTTTTATTTTTTAAAGTTTGTTGAAAGAAACACCTTTTATCAGAAAGATTGTATTTGAGGTTTTTCTTACAGTCATCTTTTTATAGCGGTGTTGATGGCTATTACATTTTTAATAATAAAACAATAATTTAAAAGTTCCCTTTGTTTACATTTTTACAACAAAATTTTTGTATGTGAAGATGTGAGCTTTATTTTTGTAGATGTATCTTTTCATAGTAAACAATTTTATTTGAAATGTTTATAGAAATGGAAATGAGCTTGATTTGGTTTGGTTTGGTTTGTTTTACAGCATATCACACTCAATGGGTTATTTAATGCCAACAAGATTTTTAGTGCTGGTAATATCTTTCTTAAAAAATGTGTTGCTGGTAATATATATATATATATTAAATGTATTGCTGGTAATAATTTTTTCTTCAATAATTCATTACTGGTAATATTTTTTTCTTCAGAAATGTATTGCTGGTTTTAAAACCTACTTTTACACTTTCATAGTGTTTTGATCCCAGTTTGGAGTTAACTATTTGCCCATAGCTGGAACCCTAACAGGTGCTACCACCCTGGGTTAGGGTGGGCCTGGGAACACCAGTAATTAAGAAGTTGCTCCACGCGCCTCAAAACCTCATGATCAGAGGCCTTGCTGTTGTATGTAGTTTATCGTCTTACCCAGGACGCGGATGTAGTTTATCGTCTTACCCAGGACGCATGGATTTGATACAGAAAAACTTCGTACATTTTAGTAAATGATAGTTCATAGTTTTCAATGATATTTATAATTTTCAGGCAAAAAGTAAGGACATGTGTATTGACTTTTAAAAGTTTCTTCTATTATACCGTCTGTTGATCTCAAGCCATTTCCCCCACCTTTCTTTGGGTAAAAAGATTCATCTAGCGCAGATTTGTAGAGATGAACTGGCATTTTTTAAGTTGACTGATTACGACCTGTTGCAAAATTCTCGTAATTGTCTGTTCTCAAGGGAGAAAAATTTGAATTTATTCCAACCAACAGTTACGTCTGTTGATCTCAAGCTATTTCCCCGCCTTTCTTTGGGTAAAAAGATTCATCTAGCGCAGATTTGTAGAGATGAACTGGCATTTTTTAAGTTGACTGATTACGACCTGTTGCAAAATTCTCGTAATTGTCTGTTCTCAAGGGAGAAAAATTTGAATTTATTCCAACCAACAGTGACTGGTTGATCATTTCAATGCATACTTCGTCTACTACGCCCGAAAACTTTAAATCTTATTTTAAGTTTTATTTTTGGTGGCATTTTAGATTTGACCGACTACGACCTGTTGCAAATGCTCGCATTTAGCTGTTTTGATGACTTGCATGCTTGAAGGATTTTGAATTCATACAAACCAACTGTTATTGGTTGAAAATTCCTCTTTTTTTTGTTAATACCTCGCGATGAATTTTCTACTTTTTATCACATAAAATTTAGATTTAATTTTGGGTGGTATTTTCCAGATGCCGGCCCTTTTGAGCCTCTTTTTTTTTGTTCTTTTGATATGCCTCTAAAATGTTTACACGTTCGCTGTTTTAATTATTGCATTTTGAATATTGATATGTTGCCACAGTAGCAATGAAAAAGACAAAGACATTTTAACATAAGTACTGATGTGGTAAGTTATTTCCATGTTATTGCTTATAACAATAAGTATTGCAGTGGATAATAATAACAATAGTCCGAGCTTCACAACTTTTGGTAATGATAGCAATAATGAAATATATATATTTCGTCACCCACTCGCCAATATCATTACTACAACTACTGATAATAATGCAACACTTTCATTATCTTCTTCTTCTTCTTCTTCTTCTTCTTCTTCTTCTTCTTCTTCTTCTTCTTCTTCTTCTTCTTCTTCTATGTGCCGTGTCTCTTCAGGACGTGAGCCATAATGGATCACTTCTAACTAAAAAGAAAAAATAGTACTGCCAATGAACAGTATTAATATTTCTACTAGCAATATTTATGTTAATTTTCCTATCGCCACGACTATTGCTACGGTTACTATAGTGCAAATTATTATTATTATTATTATTATTATTATTATTATTATTATTATTATTATTATTATTATTCCACCAGTTAAGAGACGATTGAGATTTAAGAAAAGAAGAAAGGAAAAAACAGTTAAACAATATTTCAACACACAGAAATATTGTTTAACGTTGTTAAAAACTGTTTTTTCTTTTTCTTTTCTTAAATCGCGCTCTTCTTAACTGTTGAAAAATATTGGACGAATTACGTCAATCATATTTATTATTATTATTATTATTATTATTATTAATAATAATAATAATAATAATAATCAGACCTCTCAAAAAAACTGGGAAAAATTGAAATATATGAATGCAATAATCAGTCGTTGTTTGATCACTTAGAACGACCCGAAAGAAGCTAACATAAAATGTTAGTTAAAAGAACTGAAAATTCAAGAAAGAATCGAGACATTTCAGTCGACAAACAGCATTAATGAAAACAGCTACAATACTATGGAAAATGCTGGAGTATTGAAAAGACCTGTTGTCACTTAGCCACCAGTTACTACTGACGTAAAAGCTCAATCAGCAAATGATTGAATGAATGAATGAATGAATGAATAATAATAATAATAATAATAATAATAATAATAATAATAATAATAATAATAATAATAATAATAATAATATAGTGGAGTTACAGATTGTCTTTAGATGTGTAGGCCTACATTAAATAAGTTTTAGACAAAAGATGTTTAAAAAAATGAAAATATTTTTCATACATTGTAATAATAATAATAATAATAATAATAATAATAATAATAATAATAATAATAATAATGTCGTCACTTGATTTTGATCCGTGAAGTTCTTACACGTATTTGGCAGTTTAAGTAAATTGTGAGGTAAGATTACCGAAAGGATTTACTGAATGGGGTTCTGTAAATGGGTAAGATTTACACGGCGTGGTGCCTTAAGACTTTAAAGGAATCACTTTTTCAAATCATTTGTGTTGGGAAAAAACGGACTCATTTTCTTTTGGCTATACGATTTTTTATTCATGTAAATGGCCGTTAAGTTCAACTATTATTCGCGATTAACTACTACAGCCTGTTAGATCGAATTGATACCCGTGTAACTTTAATCAGCGCCATTACAACAACGACAACTATCATTATTATTGTCAGCGGAATTATTATTATTATTATTATTATTATTATTATTATTATTATTATTATTATTATTATGCAGTTACTGCAACAGCAATGCAACATTTTCGTTGGCATTATTTATACTACGGCTGCAGTTGCTGCTGCTGATACTGCCGTAGCTACCGCTGCAGTCATATTTCTGAATGGATGTAGGAGAGAAAATGCTTGGGTCATTCGGATATACCAACACCGACGTTCATTGGCCTCTTACCGCCACCTTGCTTTCCAATTACAAAACATAAAAAAGAGGGCCACATAAAGTAGAGAGAGAAAAAGAAGAGAAAGGGAAATAGAGGGTGAGAGAGAATAGGAAGAGAGACTTCAAGAATGGAAAGAGTGAAGAAAAAAGACAGACGAAGATATATCGATGTGTGTTTGAACGACGGACATACAACGATGGTTAGCAAGTTTCTCTAGGAGACAATTAGACTAATGAGTTCGATTTGCACGGGAGCTCCACTGCTGTGGCCTTGTGTCATACTAACTAAATTAATTTTATTGATTGCTGTATGCAGTTAAACCAATACGTATCCGGAGAGTAAAAAAGGCATTTGTTTTATTCAACAAAAATACTTATTTTTCAGCACTATTTTTTTCTTGGCGAATATACTTATCAGTAAAGAACATTAAATTAAGTTTATACTGGGCAATTTGAGATTATGACATAATATATAGATAGATAGATAGATAGATATCAACGGAATGAGATAGATAGATAGATAGATAGATAGATAGATAGATAGATAGATAGATAGATAGATAGATAGATATCAACGGAATGAGATAGATAGATAGATAGATAGATAGATAGATAGATAGATAGATAGATAGATATCAACGGAATGAGATAGATAGATAGATAGATAGATAGATAGATAGATAGATAGATATCAGCGGAATGAGATAGATAGATAGATAGATAGATAGATAGATAGATAGATAGATAGATAGATATCAGCGGAATGAGATAGATAGATAGATAGATAGATAGATAGATAGATAGATAGATAATAAAAAGACAGAAATAGATACTTTTTAGGTTTAGTTTAATCTGTTGCAATGAAATACTGGTTGAACTCTTACGATGATTATTATTATTATTATTATTATTATTATTATTATTATTATTATTATTATTATTATTATTATTATTATTATCATCATCAATGAACACCGAATGTTACATGTGCGCGTTTCTGCTTGCATGGATATATATAGAAAGATAAGTAATGATTAAATGAACAAATTCTCTATGTAACAAACAAAAGACTGAGTAAAAAAGAGAAAAGATGCAAGTAAAAAAAGAAAAAGTTTAAAAGATTAATTCGAAAAAAAATAAGGGAAAAAAAATGATAGTAAAAGGAGAAAAAAGGACGGAAATCTTTTGGCGGATTGGGCGAAGCGAAAGAGAAAGAAAAGCAAAAAGGAATGAAATAAAAAATAAGGGAAAAGACGGAGAACCGTGGTAGACAGAAATAGAAATTGGAAGAAGAAAAAAGGAAGAAGAGAGAAATGAACGAAAGAGAAATTAAACGAACGACAAGAATTGTATTTAAATGCTGAGAAAAAAAATAAAAGAAATAAAAGAATGAAAAAAGAAAAGTAAAGTAGGAAAGAAATAAAAACCAAAAGAAAGTATTAAGATATATCTACCCACTCACAAATAAAAAAAAAAAAAAAAGAAAAAAAAGAAGTGAACTGCAGTCTTTTTAGTATTTCTCAAAATGGCTGTAATTTCAAGTCTAAGAGGAAAAAATAGCCGGGGAAAGAAATAGAGCCGAATTTCAGTCATAAATATAAGGCATAATCATAAGGCAAATTTCGAGACGATAATTCAAAATAGAAGACAAAAGCTGGGACCGCAAAGGGGAGGAATATTTACCATATTTGCTCGCATACAAGATGCATACTGGGTACATAATATTGGCTTAAAGTTTAACAAGTCTGCCTCACAGACTTGTTAAACTTTAAACCAAGATTCCCGAACAAGCAAGTGGTTCGATCAACATTGTGTACTGGTGCGATTGTGCAAAATATAAACTATGCTTATTAAATAGATAAAAGGCACATATTTCATAAATATATATATATATGTATATATATATATATATATATATATATATATATATATATATATATATATATATATATATATATATATATGATAAAATATAGTTTATAGTTATGCTATATTTATGGGTTAAAGTGCTCAATATCAGGAATAGAGCGAATGTAAATATGTGGACATTGAGGTCAACACTCAGATGCTTGAGTGTTGACTTCAATGCCCACTAATATATATATATATATATATATATATATATATATATATATATATATATATATATATGAGTAATAGAATTTAGGGGGATTTAGGCAAATCCTCATAGTAATTCCTCGAGTCTAGACTCGATGAATTACTATAATGATTTGCCTAAATCCCCCAAAATTCTATTACTTGTATATCCTTGCTTGACTCAGCTAATGCTCTGCTATGGAGTGGTGCGGGGTGTGGGGAGAAAGTCGTTGCTCTTGGGCCACAATCCGTTGGATTACGAATACTTGGATGAGTATCACCACGGAATTTGTAAACAGCGGCGCTATATCGTGTCTATTGTTCCTTCGTCGTCACCGAGGCCCGTTGGTACAGTTGGTAGGGCGCCTGCGTTGTATCGAAACGGTTCGGGTCCGAATCTCGGTAGTGGATGCGCACTGCTGATGAGTCCCAAAATAGGACGAAACGCCCGTCCAATGCTTTCTGCATTCTGTTGAGGATTCTTCTAAACTCGATGAATTACTCTCTCTCTCTCTCTCTCTATATATATATATATGTGTGTGTGTGTGTGTGTGTGTGTGTGTGTTAATCAGATATGCTTTACTGTTCAGCCACAAACTTCTCAAGAGTAAGCAAGTCTCTTTTTACCCCATTTAAAGAAAACATATCCTCTTCAATCAGTCTATTTTTCTCGAGAGCCCATGTCTGATCAGTCACCGTAACCGAAACGTAAACAAAACAATTTCTAAAGAATTAATGGATTTATTTTTAGTCCGACATTTTTATTACTTCAAACTTTATTATAGCGGACACTTCGTATTTGAAACAGACGCCCCAATTTTTACTTATTAAATAATTATTTATTAAATATATATTTATTAAATCATCGCGCGCATTAGAGAAATCGAAGTAAAAAAAATGCGTGCAGATCCATAGTTATTGCCAACGATTGCCACTACTTGTGCTCACGTGATTCGTCGGCCTTCAATGCATCCTTCTGGATATGTCGTGTGCGCTATGTTAATGGAAGAACTAGATCGGCCTTCGTTCGTTACAAATGTTCTTCCTGCTCTAAACACTCATACACCTTTCTTTGATTCGTGGTGCGTGCTCCACACTGCGCCAACATCCGGCGATGGATTTCCGCAGGTTTGACTCACTGTGCTCACAGAAAGCGCACTACAGCGCGTTGTTCCTTAATGATGCAATCGTCGAGCGCAGCATCCATACGCCTTACCTCGTTGCTCCTTGCCCTACGATTCTATTGAACGATGTAATGCTGCGTGGGACTAGCTACCCCTCATCTCATGCGCACGCGCCTCCCAGCTGTTTTTACTGTGCAATGTGAAAAAATTGTCTTTACTTTATGATTTACGCATATATATATATATATATATATATATATATATATATATATATATATATATATATATATATATATATATATATATATGAAGAAATATAGTCTTAAGATGTGCTATATTTATGGGATAAAGTGGTCAATATCAGAGACAGATATATAATATATATATATAATATAAAAGTGAACATAGAAGACAACACTTAGAGGCGACAGTCTGTTTCATGCTAGATGCACTCGTCAGGCCACGAGTCTATATATATATATATATATATATATATATATATATATATATATATATATATACTGGTGGCCTGACGATTGCATCTAGCATGAAACACACTGTCACCTCTAAGTGTTGTCTTCTATGTTCACTTACACATATATATATATATATATATATATATATATATATATATATATATATACTGGTGGCCTGACGATTGCATCTAGCATGAAACACACTGTCGCCTCTAAGTGTTGTCTTCTATGTTCACTTACATATATATATATATATATATATATATATATATATATATATATATATATATATATACTGGTGGCCTGACGATTGCATCTAGCATGAAACACACTGTCGCCTCTAAGTGTTGTCTTCTATGTTCACTTACATATATATATATATATATATATATATATATATATATATATATATATATATATATATATATAAAGATATGTTGTTAAATATAACAGACAATGAATGTCTGCTATGTCTGATCATGAGCCGTTCTAATGTTCGTATGTTTGCTTTAATTTCGGGTGAAAATAAAGACAAAAACTTTACAACATTTGGATATTTTTTATTACGTTGTTCCTTGATCTAAACTTTCGGCTCACATGAGCCATCTTCAGAGTGGTTATACGGACATTTTAACAAAGATATTCAGCATCGAAGATGGTATTTTGTTATGCTGACAGAGAAGATTGCTATGCGACAATAACGGTCGCGTAATAGCAGACGGAATTCGTAAGTTCAAGACGCGGTTCTATGACGTCATACCACGCGAGAGGCCGAAATATTAACAATAGAACCATATATCTAGATGAAGTGTAATGTGTTGTGACTAGTTTGAGATGTAATTTTGTTGAGTGTGGGTTGCTTTGTTTTAATGTAGATGACCTCCAATATCTGAAGGTTCTTTTTACTGTGTGTATGAGTGTGTATTATTGTGTTATCTACTAATATTATGTACATGGCTATGTTTTTCTAAGAAATGTTTAACAGAACTAAGATCAGAAAGGTGACAGGCAAGTCTACAGGAGAGTGTGGTTGTAGTAAAACCAATACATTGTTTTTTTTTTGTAGAGGATTTAGTCGTGTGGTTGGAGGGTTATCAGAGACTATGAGGTTAATTGTTTTAAATTTTTTATAATATATTATGAGCTTAACTTGTTTATTATTATTAATGGGTTTAACATTTCTACCTATTATGTTTTTGAGTATTGTTTCTTCATGCTTGTAATTATTATGCATTTGGTTACAATAGTAGTAGTTAATAGTATTAGGTTTATTTTGACATATTATTATTAATATTATCAATTTTGTTAGAGGTATTATTAAGTTCATATATATCACTTTAAATGTGATTTTTAGTGGGTACTCATATTTGAGTAGACGATTCGTTTATTTATTAAACAGTACATCTATTTATTTTCGTCTACCGGCTTATTACAGAAAATATGCGCACGATGTTAGATTTGGTGTGACTTAACCGACTCGGCCAGGAAGAATCTGTGCCAGTGAAGCAAGGTCTGGAGAGTGCCTTTAAGCGAAGTCCTTCTTCGTGGCCGATTTCTTTAAGGCACGTCGGATCTGACATAGTGCACATATTTTTCTTGCTGCCCAGAAGGACGTAGGTTCAAATCGTACCGGAAATCGTATATTTCTTCTTTAATAAGATTTCTTGAATATTTAGGCCGGTGGACAAAAATAAATAAACGAAGCGTCAACACAAATATGAGTATCCAATAAAAATAATGTTTAAAGTGATGAAAATCTGTCGGATTAGTAAAGGAAGAATGTCTTTATATATAAGGTGTTCCAATAACTTGAACCGATTTTAAATATGAAATAAGTTTAAGCCTTTTGAAGATATTTTTTCTTTTTCTTTCAGATTTAACAACTTAAGTCTTTGGCAATTTCAACCATGAAAAGATCAACAATCAAACAACGTGTTAAAGTTATCGAAGCCTATTTTATATATATGTATGTATATATATATATATATATATATATATATATATATATATATATATATGTGTGTGTGTGTGTGTGTGTGTGTGTGTGTGTGTGTGTGTGTGTGTGTGTGTGAAATTTGACATCCCATCAAATACGCTACTATGTCTACTGAAATGCGTAGCAATAGGACATTACGAAAATGCAATGGGCAGTCGCCCTGTAGGGAGAGTGCATAAGGAGACGAGAAAATGATGGAAAAGAGAAATAAATACGACATTCTACACATATGCACATACATATATGTACACGCGTAGACACATACTCACACACACATGTGTGTACACACACACAGAGGCAAAATTCGATAAATCTATTAAAGGAAAAAAGAATATTCGAGAAATCTATTAAAATTAATATTTTTCTTCAATATTCAGGTCGTTTGACGATAATAAATAAATAAATATATTGTCTAATAATTAAAGAGGGCGTCTACAAAATATGAATACACCCCCCAAAAATGTTTAATTAATAAAATCTGTCATATTAATAAATAATATATATATATGTGTGTGTGTGTGCGTGTGTGTGTATGTGTGTGTGTATGTACGTGTTTGGTTTAGTTTATTTGAATTTGCATAGTGTTACATGCTAAGCGTTAATATATCTATCTATCTATCTATATATATCTATATTTTAATCTTTATATACATACATATATTAGGTCATCCTATAAGTTCTGTCCGAATTTTAACTTTTTGTTAAAATGAACGAAATTTAAAGACTATTTTATAATGTCTAATGCAGCTGAACATTATTTTTATGTTTAGATGCATTTAAAACTGATCAAATTTTATTTCAGAGAACAATAAAATTAAATTTTGTTGGATTAAAACCCTGTAACATGGAAGTACACAAGAATCATTTGAGGCACATAATGCTTTATGAGTTCAAGAAAGGAAACTCAGCAGCCGAAGCGGCTAGAAACATTCACTCAGTTTATGGAGAGGAATGTGCGAATGAAAGAACTTGCAGAAGATGGTTTGCAAAATTCAGAGGTGGAGATTTCACCCTTGAAGATGAAGATCGAACCGGACGTCCAGTTGAGTTTGATGAAAAGCTTCTTGAAGCAGCCCTTGAAGAAAATTCTGCTTCATCAGTTGAGGAATTGGCAGTGGTTCTCAGTTCAAACCATACAACTGTTCATCGTCATCTTCAACAACTTGGAAAAGTTCCTGAACTTGGAAAATGGGTGCCTCATGAATTGTCCGAAAACAACCTCAAATCCCGAGTTGACATCTGCTCTTCTCTCCATTCTCGCCAACTTGTTTCACCTTTTTTGGATAGACTTGTGACTGGCGACGAAAAATGGATCTCTTATCGAAATGTTAAGCGTCGTAGACAGTGGCTTGTTAAAGGGGAAGGACCCCAGCCACAGCCGAGAAGAGAACTTCATGGGCAAAAGATTCTTTTTTCAATCTGGTGGGATTGCCAAAGAATAATC
Organism: Acanthosepion esculentum; assembly: GCA_964036315.1. Classification (NCBI taxonomy): domain Eukaryota; kingdom Metazoa; phylum Mollusca; class Cephalopoda; order Sepiida; family Sepiidae; genus Acanthosepion; species Acanthosepion esculentum. Next base: position 86,142,662 of record OZ038502.1, on the reverse strand, counting down.
CACTTTGAATTCTTACCACCTAATGCAACAATTAATGCTCAAATATACTGTCAGCAATTAGAGCGTTTGAACCAAGCTTTGAGGAAAAAAAGACCTGCTCTACTGAATCGAAAACGGGTGATGTTTCATCAGGACAATGCGCGGCCACACACAGCAAGAATCACGTCACAAAAGATCGAAGAACTTGGTTGGGAGAAAATTCCTCATCCACCTTATTCTCCCGACCTTGCTCCTTCAGACGACCATTTGTTTCGTAGCTTACAGAATCATTTGGAAGAAACAGCTTTTGTAACACAGGAAGAGGTTAAAACTAACATTTGTGAGTTCTTCGAATCAAAGCCAAAAGAATTTTACAGTAATGGAATTAGTAAGCTTGTTAATAGATGGAAGGAAGTCATAGATAATCAGGGAAAATACATTGTTGATTGAATCTGTAATTAAATGTAACATTTGATCACTTGTTTTCTTTATTCAAAATTCGGACAGAACTTATGGGATGACCTGATATATATATATATATATATATATATATATATATATATATATATATATTTTAGAATTGGACATAGTCCGACAATTTATTTAAAGACATTTATATTATGTTTAACGTTCTTTTTATAGATACAAGTATTTAAGCAAATTATTATAAAACAGAGCATTTGCTTAAATACTTGTATCTATAAAAAGAACGTTAAACATAATATAAATGTCTTTATATATATATATATATATATATATATATATATATATATATATATATATATATATATATATATATATATATATATATATATATATATGAGACGGGTTCGATCTTTTTGTCAGGAAGTAGAATTTTTTATATCGGACTGAAGGGGTCGATCTCAGCGTGCGGCACCTTTGGAAAGTGTCTGAAAACCATACCACGGGTTGACCCAAGACTTTGAGTAAAATTGGGTAGACGGAACCCTTCGTGCTGGCCTTGTTCCTATTGTTGATCATGCTAGGTAACACGCTCTTTACCAGAATCTGTAACTAAGGTCTGCTCAGCATAGTTGCGGCATAAACCGCAGGCGGACTCTGTGGGTGTTAAATAAACACAAATGTGCCTGAGCAAGAGTCTGCAATAGGGATTGGTTAAACGCCCTAGGAGACGGGTATCCTCGAATACGAGTGGCCAGCTATACTATACATGTATATGTATATGTATATGATATATATATATATATATATATATATATATATATATATATATATATATATATATATATATATATGTGTGTGTGTGTGTGTGTGTAGATAGATTGATAATGAACAAACCTAGATAGATAGATATGAATAGACTGAGAGAGAGTGAAAGAGATATTTGTGATCTCTCTCTCTCTCTCTCTCTCTCTCTATATATATATATATATATATATATATATATATATATATATATATAGATAGATAGATAGATAGATAGATAGATAGATAGATAGATATGAACAGGCTGTAAGAGATAGATATATATGTATTGCTATATAGATAATGAACATACTGAGAGAAATAGGCTTGAACAGATTGAGATAGATAGATAGATAGATAGATAGATAGATAGATAGATAGATAGATAGATAGATAGATAGATAGATAGATTTTGCGAAGCGGGCAATTTGGAGAACTTTTCGGGAGCATCATTGTTTATGCATCCAATTATTATCTTAAATCTTATCTATATTATCTCTGAAAATTCCCTTTTCAACGTGCAACGTGGTTCATTTTGCTTTCTGACAAATTCTCGTTTATTAGAATGCAGTTCCGTCTTAGTTTCATCACCGAACGTCGTCTGATTTCAAGCATCCGCATTCCATAGTTCATAAATCTTTGACCAAATTTAAACTTGCCTTCAAATGTTGGTTTCTTCGCTGAAATACACTCCTTCACTTCATGTTCTCGAGGGCTGCTCTTAGCGATATCTACTGACACCTGATTCAACAAATCGCATTCATCCATCAATTGTCCTGCCGTTTTCATTGGCTGAGTTTTTGCTATTCACATCAGTTTCCGAATTATCCTGTACTGTAGCTTTCGATTCCAAACATTTCCATATGCTTTGGATCATTGCGATGATTTCTGAAATAATCTTCTTGAAATTCCGTGTTCCTTATCCATTATCTTTCGCTGACATATATTCCTAAGTGTCTTCACTGTCTCTATCCTGGTTTCTTTGGAAAATTTCGCCATTAATGCAAGCAATAAAAGAACACAGAAATTCGATGTCGAAAGATTTTCATTACATTTAGAAAACAAACGGTGGTTTGCGAAAAACATATTTACATATAAAGGCTGTTCCAATAAATTGGCCCGATTTTAAATGTGAATTAATTTTAAGCGTTTAAGATTTTTTTCTTTTTCTTTCAGATTTGATGGACATTTGGGTGATATTATTTTTCACACAGAATTCCCATGACTTAAATAACATGTTCCAATGGAGAAATAAATAAATTTTCACTAATAATACTGATTTATTTACTACTGACTTAATGAAACACCCTTATATATAATCCATCTTAATGAAACACCATTTATTTTTTCGCAACTGTACCTGAAAGAAAAAATGAAAATAGATATATGAAAACTTTTACCCGATCATTTGGGAGGAAGAGATGTCTTGTAACTCTCGCTTATATTCAGAACCTAGACTAAAAACAATATTAGATATGTACAACAGCTTAAAGTAGCGTATACACAGACATACTGTTTCGCTGTGTCACAGCTCCTCAGTGTGGTAGACGTCCTATTGCTTCAAACCGGGATCGAAACCCGACTGATTTGACATCAGTCAGATCTTTTAACTCAAGGCAGGTCGAAGGAAAGGAATTTTAACGCCTTTCTCTATACGAAACACACCAGCAGCCCATAGAACTCAATTCAATTTCACTTGAAGAGAAATGCTTAATAGCAGTAGGAGCCAGTGTTTTTTAAAACCATTTTTTCCCTAGAGAGCTCAACCGGATTAGCAGGAGTATATATATATATATATATATATATATATATATATATATATATATGAGATAACGATATATATTTTTATATATCAAGAACAATATTGGAGGAAAAATGTATGTCAAAGTGGAGAAAGTTTTCTTGTGACGCGTTTTCGTCTTTTAGGACTAAATTTGTTATGTTGACATTGGGGGTAGCAGATCTCTCAGGCCATCTCCATCGAAGAATAAAGCCGCAAAAATAAAGCGGAAGAATAAATGCTGCTTCATAAGGTCGGAACATCCAGGCTCTCTCCTACTGTCGATGCGGCAAAGCATGCCTCCCTCGTTAAGCATCTGAGAGTCTGCAAGGGATTTTTCCCAAAAAATGTTCATTTGTTCGCTAAGCCAAGCCACATGTATTTTGCTGTTCTCGCGAAGAAGCCAATCGTTGAAATATTCTGTATAATCTCAATCCAATTTCTTGCTACAAAAGCAATAATAGCAGCAGTATCAGAAGTTGTAGTAGCAGTAGTTCTGGTAGTAGTAGTAGTAGTAGTAGTAGTAGTAGTAGTAGTAGTAGAAGTAGCAGTAGTAAGCGGACTTAAACATTTTAAATCGTTAATTATAACAATTATGTTAATTATTATAAATTCGGCAGCAGTGCAATGTAACAAAGATATAGAATGACGATATAGGTATTGAAAGAGAAAAAAACAGCAAAAATAAGATAAAAGGAATACTAATAAAAACAGTTAGTAACTGATAATGTACCATGTAAGAAATTCAAATACTATTATATATAATATTTCCCATGGAACGTGTAAAAACATAAGGTTTCAGTTGCGAGATACTACGGCATATAAACCACTGGTGAGTCATTTAATGTCAAACTTATATTTGAGTCTATAGACAAAAAATATTTGGGTTTATACTTGAGATTGGTCGTGTTCATACTTGAGTCAATAAGCAAATATTCGTCGGGTTTATACTTGATTCAATAAGCAAATATTTGTCGTGTTTATACTTGAGTCAATAAGCAAATATTGATCCGGTTTATACATGCGTATATTGGCACCGTGACGAGATGTCGTGACAAGGTCGGTTTAATGTGGGGAACCCAAGAGCATGTACCTAGTCTAAGGCCAAAAATGTCCCGATCTCCGCAATTAACATCAAGCTGGCGCTAATATTTCATCGACCCCCCACTCTTTGGTGCAATGGGGGATGTTCTGCCACAGGGTTGGAATCCTCGGGACTAGGCATCATTCAATTATTTCTTGTGTTCTGACCGAAGACAGAAACACAATTGTGACATATAATGTAGCCTGCCAGGCAGCACGAAGGCTGATCGAGTTTATACTTAATTTGATTAATTGGTTCGTTTTCTACGGCTTATCAACCCGTTGCAGGTTATTTAAAGCCAGAAGATATTTTTTCAGGTTGTAAGAATTATTTTCTTTTTAGATAATAATGGCTTAGTGATACAAGTCTTACTAATTAACCTACAGCTGGGGGAGAAGAGGTGGATTTATACCTTTCCCAAGAGCATTTGCGAGTCAGTGAATATAACGAACCCAACTTGAATTGGAACCTGACTCTCCGATTAACAATTCCAAGCCATTATCCATTACATTATCTGCACATCCAAGCTTACAGCCCGTTAATCCCAAACGGTTACTCATCTAGGTACTGACCAGGCTCGACGTTGCTTAACATCAGTGATCGTATGGGAATCGATGTTAGAACGTGATGTGGCCGTAAGCCGGTTTATACTTGAGTCTATAGGTAAACATTGATTCTACAAATACTTGAGTCTATAGGTAAACATTGGTTCTACAAATACTTGAGTCTATAGGTAAACATTGGTTCTACAAATATTTGAGTCTATAGGTAAACATTGGTTCTACAAATACTTGAGTCTATAGGTAAACATTGGTTCTACAAATACTTGAGTCTATAGGTAAACATTGATCGAGTTTATATTTGTGTATATTGACAAGCATTGATCATGCTTATACTTGAATATATAGGCAAACAATGGACGGGATAACACTTGAGTCTATAAACATCCATCTGGAGGGTGCCTTCTTTTGGGAAGATCATACCCTTCTGCAGTGGATGCAGTCGGCTTATTCTAGACCCAGCTGAAAGGGAAAAAAAAAATAAGATGGCCGAGTATATTGCTTGGATAAATAAAGAATATCGTCATACGGTTAAATTTGATTCGCTCATTTTATTGGCGTTTCTCAACCGGTGGTACTGGCACATTAATGCAACCTGAAAGGTAGCCGAGTTAGCAGAAGGGTAATTTGTATTTACTTGACCCCCCATTGAGTCAAGGTCAATTTTTAACGTGGGGACCCAAGTGTCTTCACTAGGGCCGCTGCTCTTAGCTGGTCATAGCTTGTCCAAGCTGGTCAAAGCTGGTCTAAGCTAGTCATAGCTGGTCTTATCTGGTCAGAGCTGGTTCAAGCTAGTCATAGGTGTGATACTACCAGCGCAGGGGCGGATCCCTGTGACCGGCAAGTATCAGAATGTGTATATCACTCAAGAGAGGAATTTACACACTCTAGCAGAAGAGTAATTTATGGATCATTTTTATATTTAAAAAATTTTTATATTTTAAACACTAAAGACCCGAAACAATGTAATGCCTTAAAGATAAATGCTTATGTCAGGGGACTTCTTTATAATTTTCTTATTTTTAAATTTAATGAGTAATATTTTCTTAATAAAATTTCAAATGCGCTCCGACTTTTAGTTCGTCAACGAGTGCGTCCTGAAGTAACAAAGGATGAGAAACGCTGGACTAATCGATTAGGTAGTGTCACTGAAGGTCACTCTTTCAATGTTTTCTGGGATCTTAACTTTTTCATTTTAATTTGCGATCTCTGTTGCTTATTTAACGATCGTGTGAGCGACAATCTGGCAGTTGCGGTAAAACGCACCAGTAATAAAATGAAAGCACTACTAGACGAAAACTAATAATATAATCCCACATTATTATACATGTCACAAGATAAAGGTTTCCATTTTTATACGGCCTCCGACGTCAGCCGAAGTACTCGTCTTTTTTTACATATAAAAAAACGCAATTTTGACAAATTTATCAGTAAGTCTGCCATGATGATCAATCACTTAAATTTTCAGATAAAAATTGTTAAAAAAATACATACTTAATCTTTATTCGTTTGCTATCGAAAATTGTTTTCTAATTATGAGCTGAGGTAAAGAGAAACAATGCGAAAACCAATTGTAAAAAAAAGATTTACTGAATCGCTATCATTGCACGTACCATCTATCTATATATAACAACGGATGTCTGTGTGTCTGTCGGTTCTTAGCGTAAAAAATCGATAATTTAAAAAAAAATCAATAACTGATAAAGCTGATCAAAAATCGATAAATTCTACATTTTTCCTCCGATTTCGTTCAAACTCTGTATGTAGATTACTTACATCATGGTGAGCCCAACGATACCTCATTTTTATTTCTACGCTACTGCGTTTAGCGAAAAACCGCGAAAAACAAAATATGGATTTCAACACAAATTTTAAACTAAAAACTCCCTCAATTTTCAAGCAATCTAATACAAACTTCACTCAATTGTAGCCAACAATAAGTTGATTGTTTAACAGTCATCTAACTTGATAACTGAATCCAACCATTTAGTGAAAAACCCACGTAAATAGCGAAAAATGGCGGTTTTTACTGGTTTCTTTCTTATTTTTCGTTGAACTTTAAACCAATTTTCATTAACAATTGCTTAAAAAATTGCATTAACAATTGCTTTATAAATGTATCCGCTTTTACATCCCTGGTAGCACACTGACAAATTGAATTTCAAAAACTCCAAAATAATTGTGGTTTTAAAGTGGGTCTTCATGTTGCCTGTCCTCGGCTAACTTGGATTGAATAAATACAGACAACTTCTGTTATATCAGTAACTGCATTAATTCAAAATGATTTTTTAATGAAAGTAATTTAAAGTAATTGAAGAAGATATAGACTCTGTTACAACTAAACATAATGCTGTTTTTGCTTCATTCTAATTGAACACTTTTTCTGATCGACCAGCTGGGTATAGCTACTAGTTTTATATTAAAAAATAGCAATGATTTCTACTGAGCGCGTAGCTGAGTGCTTAGAGTGTTAGGGTTCTGATCATGGAACCCGGCTTTTGACCTTCATGGTCGATTAGTCAAGAATTTCTTGATAACATCGTTGTGGGAAGGCGTTCCAGTGTGCAACACCGTTGCGAAGCGTCTGAAAACTCATAACATGGGTTGACCCAACCCTTGTCAGTGGAATTGGGTAGACGAAATTGCTTGGAAGCCGTCAACCATTGTGGGTAGATAGGAGCTCTTAAGCCTTTATTGGCAATTTGTCTAGAGATGGTGACTTGATAAAAAACACCCATCCCTCAGCAGTCTGCGCCACGCATGGGGATGTGTCAGCCTAAAAAGAATCGAACAAAGACATAAATTTCTGAGTCACGTAAATTCCGGAGATAGCGTCATCTTTTTTCCCTCCTCTCTCTCTCTTTCTCTTTCTTTTTTCTCTTTCTCTTTCTCTCTCATGTAACCAACTACAGGTCATTATCACCAGAAGTAGAAGCCATTACGTGTCTACTTCTAGACAAAGGCTTTTCTCCAACTCCTTCCATGACGACTGTGACTGTGCTATTCTTTGTTCTGCATAACCAGCAAACTCCTCTATCTCACCCCTCCATTTTCTGACTAGTATTTTCCTTCTGCATTTGTTATCAATATGGCGCTAATAAAACAACCTTTTGTTCCAACTGTTACTTGATTATATAATAAAACTAAACAAACAAATATTCAAACCTGTCCCATTTTGAATTTTGAAAATTATGATAAATTACTTCGATAGACACTATTCACAGCGGTAGATAGACAAAAATAAAAAAAATGTAGTTTCATAAATAAACGGAGCGTCTACTCAAATATGAGTATCCACTATGATAACGTTTAAAGTGACAGAATTTATAAATGAAAAATCCATTACTTTTATATATATATATATATATATATATATATATATATATATATATATATATATATATATATATATATATATAAAGCAAAGATTAAAGCAATTTACAAAGACGTTAAATTGACTTACGTGAAAATACTCTTGAGAAAGGTATGAATTCATCTCTCCCCCTCCCCCAGCTATAGCTAAATAGCAAGGCAGACAAGGTGTATGTTTATTTACGTTTACATTATTTAATATATTTTCTATTTATACGTTATTTTTAAACAGAAAATATATATATATTTCCTATTATATATATATATATACATATATATATATATGACATCATTTTTGTTTAATGTGAACCCCAGTTATCCTGGAAAATTCTAGGACGCAGCCAACAAAATCTTGTCTATCACACTGACAACACCCAGTTCTTGATAATAACTTAAACGCTGAAAGTATTTGAACCAAAAGAGAACAAACCTTGAGACAGTTTATCCAAAATTTTGATTCGGACGTACATATACAATTCTCATTTAAAAATGAGGAATAATACAATAAAAATATTAATCAGACTGAATTTGACAAAACCTGTATATATATATATATATATATATATATATATATATATATATATATATATATATATGTGTGTGTGTGTGTGTGTGTGTGTGTGTGTGTGTGTGTGTGTCTGTGTGTGTGTCTGTGTGTGTGTGTATCTACGTTATCAAAAAGTAAACAGCGATGGGCTGATCACGTGACAAATATGAACGAAGCTGTAATTTACGGAGAACTGGCCAATGGCTGATCAGTTGTTTTTCCAACACATTCCAGAAGCGCTACCAGCCTGTACAACGTCATTCTGAAAAACTAAATCTGTTGTCTCATATGGATTCCACCGCACACAAAGTCGACCGCCTAATCAGGGAAGACGGTGTCAGTCTTTTATGATATAATGGCGATTTTCTCTGGCTCAGTGTTCTTTGAGCGAACAGTTAGCCTTGCTGTTGATTGACTTTTAGTAAAAAAAAGAAGCCTATTTTCCTGAAAAAAAAAAGCTACTTTAAAGAGTTTTTCAGGAAAATAGGCTTCTCCAGGTTTGGTTTAGTACTTTTGGTTAGAGGCATATGAACCGTAATGTCGATGTTTAAATATTTTGAACGCAATTGTATGCCTTCAACTACAGATAAAATGTATTGTTGATCATTTTACGATAAAATGTATTGTTGGTAATTCTACTATAACATGTATTGCTGGTCATTTTGCTTTAAAATTGTATAATTTTATTACCAATGGGTGTTGTTAGTAATTTTACTATCAATAGGTATTAGTGGTAATTTTTTTATATAAAAATGTATTGGTGTTTTTTTTACTATAAAATGTATTTTTATACTTTCATAGTGTTTTGTTTCTGTTCGGGGATTTACTATTTGTCCATAGTTGGGACCCTAACAGGTGCTACCACCATTGGGCACAACAGCAATTAACAGGTGGCTCCATACTCCTCAAAACCTCCGAGGCTTCTCCAGTCCACAGTTATCGCTCTTTCTAGAATTTATTCATTTAATGGTATCACCCCATGCAAGTCAGTAAAGCCACTAAGACACAAGGTGTTACTGGGTGTGGAAGAATTAGGAACAGAAACATTAATAATGAACGGAAAGAGAAAAAAGTAATCAGGACAATAGATAGCGATTGAGATTGCATTTAAATTTTTGAAGATTAAAGTTGGATGGAAAGCATGAAGCCAGAAAGGAGTTCTACAAGCGAGAAAAGAAACTATTAGCATAGAACTTACGGCTACACCTAACCAGTTCAACTGTAAATTGGTGAGATTGTGACGTCAGTCATATACTGCGCTTAAATTCAAAAAGTCCATTTACTATAGTGAAGAGCTCATCCGAACAATAACCATGATGGGAGTTTCCTTCCTAAGCTTATGTTTAAGGTAGTGTGGAAAGTCGATATCTTGATTAGAACATTATGTTACCTTCCAGTTACATGTGCTATCCATTTTAGTTGTTGCTGCTGTTGAAGTCTTCAAGTGATGCGGCTTTTTTGCGTTATTTGGTAAAATTCTTTGCTTACGATTCTGTAGCGCCAGTCTATAAGATAGGATTGCCTTCTTTACGACCTAGAGGATTCATTCGCTTGAAGCCGTTTTTAATTATTGATCCGCGAATACACTTACATATAACTTATTATCGCCGTAAAATTTTCGCACAACCATCGCTTCCGTGGATTTATGGTGAAACTGACTATGAAATTATTGATTAACTGCATTATTCCCAATCTAACACTTTCGCCCCAGCCCCTCAACCTCCGACGTCTTACTCTCTGGGTTGAGGTGTCTACTCGGTCTTAACCGAACTTAAGGGGGTGACCGTAGGTCCCCTGAGCATCCGTAGATCATTCGACCGGTCCACTGGTTTAATCCTGCTTCCTGCCCACGTTGTGTTTGGTTTGGTCCAGAAAGCAGAAGTGATGTTCATCCATTCACGGTCGACTGAAGATGTAGACACGGCTGGAGAGTCTGTGCTAAGAATTTTAGAATGCACAAAAAATATATATATATCTGCAGAAAGCCGGACAAACAACTATCCAAAGGTTGAAGTGTTAATGTCTTTTATATAGCAGAAAAGAATAGTATAGAAAAGAAACGGGTTACAGAAAAGAAAATAAGTGACGTAAAAACTCATACACTGGATTCTAGACAGAGAGAGTGGGTTGTGATTAGCTTGTTGTGAAATCGTCTCAAAACGATATACGACACTTGCGATGGAAAGATAAAGATTTCTGTGCGCAACTTAAAGTTTATAGTTGCGTTCCTCCTCGACAGTAGTAACAGTAGTAGTAATCTTCGTGGTAGCAGAAGCATCGGTACTTATATTAACAGTACATGTTAGCGAGGGTTTTGTTCCTAATCCCTGACGTCACTTCCAGTCTCCGATATCTCTGCACCCAGCTCGACTGCATTCGACGACAGACGAGCCCAAAAACAACCTTTTGATTATTGTAGCTTGTTCGATGTTTCCGTTTCCAGTGGTAGTAATAATAGTAGCAGTAGCTGTCTTAGGTTGTTGGGGGAGTAATTCGCTTCTTCGTACTTATATCAACAAAATGTGTTAGCGGGCGTTTGGTTCCAATCTCTGACGTCACTTCCAGTCTCCGACCTCTCTCTACCCAGCTCGACTGCACTCGACGGCAGACGAGCCAACCACTCTGTCAACAGATTTCTGTGCGCGTTTACATAGATAAACCTGGCTGATCATAAATCGACCCTTGGCCCGAACACGATTATCACGAGTGCTATCTTCAACCCCAAATCATGTGAATTTCAAAGTTCCTCATAGCCTTAGTAAGCTCTATTTCAAATTTTAACCGATAAAAATTATCTCGATCATCTTCCATTGTCTTCCTAATGACCCAATTCCAAAAGGGCTAGATCAGATTCCCATCAGTAAACAAAATTGTTCTGATCTAATTTCGTTGTTCAAATTTACTCTCTCTCTCTCTCTCTCTCTCTCTCTCTCTCTCTCTCTCTCTCTCTCTCTCTCTCTCTCTCTCTCTCTGTTATATCGATAACGAGAAAAAAGAACAAGAAAAAACAGGATACCAGATTTTACAAGTATGCAAGTACAATAGAATTTATATATATTTACATGTTAAATATATTATGTTGATTTCAGTTTATGACCTCATTACTTACAGATTGATTCGTTTTTTACGGCTTATCAACCTTTTGCGAGTTATTTAATTCCAGAAAATAGTTTTAGACTGTAATCATTTTTTGTGAGATGTTATATAGGAATAAAGTGTCGCTGCCGACACTTGAGTTTGAACATAGATCGCCAGTGAGCAAACACAGGCGATCCCATTATAGAATTAAGTGGATCACATGACCATAGAGGAAACGCATATATAGGAAGTCGCGTGACGTCTAGATTGATCTCGAATTCTACTCTATTTTCTATTACTATACGGACCACTATTCTCTACTCTGTTCACTATACTATCTCTCTATTCGGACCACTATTCGGCGGTTACCTTTTGAGCGAGTATCATCGAGCAAGTACTATTAGTGCGAGTGTTATTCGAAGGCGTCTGACACCAGTATTGTTCAACGGCGTGACTATAGTTGTATTTGCGATTACAAAGTCTCTACTACAACGAGCATTACGAAAGTGACAACGGGTATTCGTTGGTATTACTAAATTGGCAACGAGTGTTCGTTGAGATCACAAAATGAGATAATAATGGTTTCAGTGATACAAGTCTTATTAATTAACCCATAGCTGGGGGAAGAGAAGATGTGGATTTATACCTTTCCCAAGGGTATTTCCAGGCAAGTGTATATAACGAACCCAACTGGAATTGGTGCTCGGCTCTCTGATTAACAATTCCGAGCCATTATCCATTACACCACGTCCAAGCTTGCAATACCTGGGACGCCCAAATGGTTACCCATCTAGGTAGGGAGAAGGCTCGACATTGCTTAACTTCGGTGATCGTACTGGAACGGATGTTTCAACGAGATGTGGCCTTAAGCCATTATGTCATCAGCTTTTACTAGAAATATTTGAAACAATTTTATTAGAAACTTATTTGAAGGAGAGTGATCAACATTTTGAAGAAGGCCAGTACGCTAAAAGCCTCGGCCACGATGACTTGTGACTTCGCGCTAGCACAACCATCGACGGTTCTACTTAGCCAATTTCACACACAAAGCTTGGCTGGTATGCTTTTCAGCTACTTTCCAAAGATGTCGCGTGATGTAATAAAATGTACTATATAACAGGGGTAGAGAGTGTGTAAGAGGGGGACAATGAGGTCAACAGCAAGAGGCGACAGTCTGTTTCATGACTGAATAGAGTCTCCAAGTCTGAAGAGTGCATGAAACAGACTGTCGCCACTCGGTGTTGACCTCAGATATTGTAAGGTCATAGAGTGATGCGAAGCCAAAGTGGAAAATTGGCAACGGACTGAAAAGAGATCAGAGAGCAATCAAAAATGAAATTGAAATCATTACCCCGATAAGAACGAGAAAAAATGACTTTAAGAATGTCGCAAAAAGAGATTTGAGAAAAAATTAAAAAAGTAATAAGCAAGACAATATTCCATGATCTATCTATCTATCGGTCTATCTCATTCTATTACTATCTACCTACCACGTTCTGTTCATATCTATCTATCGCTCGCTCTCTCCCTCTGTGTATATATATATATATATATATATATATATATATATATATATATATATATATATATATACTGTGTAACCCGGATATAAGAGAGTTGTCGGAACGGGAAACGAAGTATCTTATATGCGGGTTTCTCTTATATCCGGGTTTGGTCTATTATATATACATTAACACAGGCTCTAATTTGGGACCAGATAAAATATCTCTTATATCCGGTTTTCTCTTATATCCGGGTCTCTTATATCCGGGTTACACTGTATATATATATATATATATATATATATATATATATATATATATATATATATATCATTCTGTTCATATATATCTAAGCTTGTTCATATCTTTGTATGCCCATAGCTATCTCATTCCATATCTATCTCCGTCTGTTCATCCTCTCTCTCTCTCTCTCTCTCTCTATGCATCTATGTATCTGTCTATCATATCTATACCGGTTCGGACCTATCTGAATTAATATCTATCTATCTATCTATCTATCTTAATTTGCCTTTTCACTATCTATCTATGTCCATATCTAAATTTACCTTTTTATTATCTATCTATCTATCTATCTATCTATCTAATCTCAATACAACCTTAGCATGTTCCACACCATCGATTAAATCGCCTAATATCAATGTCCGTATTCTATATCCAATTCATTTTACATCTCATACGGAATATTAAGATCATTGGCTACAGACATGGTACTAACCAAACTAACCTCTTTAAATAAATGTCACAATGTGGGATTTAGGCGAAGGGGTACATGAAAATTATTTATTAAGGACAATTTTAGTGAATAATATAGAACTACATTGGATGGAGATGATGGCTTGGTTAGAGGTTGGATCCTTCAAAACGGCTTAGAAGACAACAGTGTGATGTTTTGGGACTATTACACGCAGTCAAATTATAGGTTCCGTCAAAATTGATGATAGTGTCGAAATAAATGCAAAGAATTATTGGACGTTGTTGAATAAATTGTATTTTTTTAAGTGATACAGTACCCAACTCGGAGGTTTTAAGCTAAAGGTTCAACATACTTGTTAAATCTATCTTTTAGAAAGAAAAGCGCAAATGATTCATTTTAAATTAAATTTATTATCAATATATGATATGACAATCATATCAGGAATGACAATATCATAGAGAACACTATTAAATTAAGGTTATGCGCATTTTTTTCGGTTAGAACCTTGCTGTCTTGTCTAGATCTTCCAATTTTTCTCTTTAATTTGATGATGTAAAAGTTCCATTAGAATAAAATATCTGTAGTAAAAATTCAACATGCATTTTTACCTGTTAGGAAGAGGATAATAAATTACACAAAAAGTGAGCGTTTATCATCAACCTATTTGCTTTTATGAATACAACTTTCATCGAGAAGAATTTTAAATGACCTTTAAGTGAAAAATGTTAACTTTTAATAATAGTAAATAGGTTCTCCTATCGACTGGTTCACACTCCTCCCCGGTCTTTTGAACAGGAGTAGAAGTTTATCCCTTGTTTCCTGTTTAGGATTGGGTTTCCGGTTTCTTCTAAAGTTTTCTTATTCTCTTTCATTCCCAGTAAACCCTTGCGTCTTAATGGCATTATCGCCTTGCTTGGGGCGAATTGATTAAAAAATCTATGTATATATATATGTATGCATAGAGGAAGTCTGGTTAGCAAGGTCGAATTACTGCTTCTAAACTACAAATTTCCTATGATTTTTCTCGGACGCGCATATCTGCTCGAAGTGTATCTTAACGTAAACAAATGACGTCATATATTATGAAATAGACTAAGTGCGACAATTATTTTAATATATTTTTTGTTTATATGTTATTTTTATAGATACAAATATTTAAGTAAATGCTCTGTTTATAATAAACAGTATTAACGACATTTACCGGCTTGAATATCCGAGAAATTTCATAGAAAATATGTGTCCTCTAACAGGAATCGAACCTGTATCCTATACGGAACCTTCATATAGCCTGATGTGTTATACCATTTATCTATAGCGGAAGCGTTTAGATAGCAAGATCGAATTACTGCTTTTAAACTACAAATTTCCCATGATTTTTCTCGAACGCTCATATTTGCTCGTATGTATACATGTATCTGCTCGTATGTATGTATGTATCTGCTTGTATGTATGTATGTATGTGTTTGTATGTATGTACGTATCTGTATGTATTTATATGTATGTATATATTTATATATATATATATGTATTTATAGATATGCATGTATGTGTATGTATGTGTGTGTATATATATATATATATATATATATATATATATATATATATGTATGTATGTATATATATATATATATATATATATATATATATATATATATATATATATATTGATTCTGTTTCTTTTATTATTCTCTATCCTTAATCATGCTATTCTTTTCCAAGCTAAACGAACTAAATACAAGTAGGATAAAATCCGTGGTACGAGAACAGTGTGCTAATCATTGGGCTACACAGCAATAAAATACAACATACACAGTACTGTTTCATTGTTCAGTTTTTCGACTAGATAACAAAAAAGTAGTTTTTATAAATAGGGAAGATCGAAAAGTAAATTCGAGTCGCTAAAAATATTTTTTTTAAAATAACAGGAAAAAAAAGCATAAATAATTTTCGTCCAATCAGAAGTGTTGCTAAGAACTATTTTATGGAACCCTGGCTCGTGTCTATCACAACCTTTAAAAACAAAACTTTTCGCTAGGCTTATCTGACTACTGAAACTACCACTATTTCTTGACGCCATTCACAAACCGCGCTACGCACAGATTCAGCGACATTACACACAAACCTCTCAAGGCATAAGTTCGGCGATTGAAATATTCGCTAATCATGAAGCAGATCATTTAATAAACCACACGACTCGAACATTAGCTTTACTTCAAACGCATGAATAACTTTTCAAAATAATTGATTGAACAATGAAAATCTAAAAAGGCCTAATACGAAAATCGAAAATTTAGGGGCTGAATACAAACACCGAAAATATAGGTTTTTAATTTATTTGTTTTTACGGCTTTTCAAACTTTTTACATGTTACTTAAAACGAGAAAATATTTTTAGATTGTAATAATATTTTGGGATAATGATGATTTACTGATAAAAGTCCTACTGATTAATCCATAGCTGGGCAAGAAAAAGGTGGATCCATGCCTTTCCCAAGAATATTTGCCCGTAAGTGAATATAATGAACCCGACTGGAATTGAAACTCAGCTCTCTGTCGAAAATCTGGAGCCGAATACAAACAGTGGGTTATAAAACGGAGTTAATTTTCTTAACAATGAGATATTTTTTGTATTAAACCCAAAATTAACAACTTGCATAGAGGGTATAGCATAAGAAACCTCTGTGTTAACAGTTTTAAGTGAAGGTACTTGTGTTTCTCGGACGAAGCAAGTAACCACAATACAATTCCGATTGACAAGTATAGACAGATTGCGAGATGAAGTTTTCGTCAAGTATTTGCTGATTCTCTTATTACAGCAGAAATAAAAACATATAAATAATAATCGAAAATAAGCAAGTCTCTTCTAAGTGCATCACCTCAGTAATTATCGGTCTATATTTGTTTATTTCAGTCTGTTCGAATCTATCCATGTGTGTACGCGAGCGCGTGTCTATATAAAGCTTTATGTCATAAAAATGCACCGACCGTCCTAAGATACCAAACTCACAATGCACACGCCAATGAAAGACAGACAAGTGAATGCGCGTGCTCTTGCACACACGCACACACTAACACGTTTGATTATCAGTATTATTATCTCAGTCTGTTTTCTATTTACCACAGTCAGTTCCTATCTATTTATCTATCTATCTATCTTAGCCTATTTATATCTGTCTATGTATCTATCTATATCAGCCTAATCATATCTATCTATCTATCTATCTATCTATCTATCTATCTATCTATCTATCTATCTATCTAAGTCTCTTCATATCTATCTTAATCTCTTCATATCTATCTATCTATCTATCTATCTATCTATCTATCTATCTATCTATCTATCTATCTATCTATCTATCTATCCATCCATCTTAATCTCTTTATATCTAAGTCTAGTCGCATCTATGTATCTATCTATATCACCCTAACTATTATCTATCTATCTTAGTCTGGGCATCTCTCTCTCTCTCTCTCTCTCTCTCTCTCTCTCTCTCTCTCTCTCTCTCTCTCTCTCTCTCTATCTATCTATATATATATATATATATATATATATATATATATATATAACTTGGTCTATTCATATTTATTTATGTATTTATCTATATCAGCCTAATCATATCTATCTCTCTATCTATCTCATTCTGTTCTTATCTATCTATCTATCTAATCTCAATAGACGCTTAGCACATTTCGCTTGATCGATCATATCATCTCATCTCAATCTGTCCGTATTCCATATCCAATTCATTTCATATCTGTCTCATTAGTTCAATTTCTCTCATTTCGGACTGTCTTCTTTCCAACTACACTGTATAATCGTCTGATCCTTATAATATCAGTAATTGGTTCTGCTTTCAAGAAATTACCAATTAGGATAGTATCTACTCTACCTATCACTAGTGTAACTACTATTGCTGCCATTAAATCACCACGACAACCATCTCAGTTAATAGTCATACTTTTACTTACTGTTGCGTCACTGTTTCTATACAACACCGTGCTGCTGCTACGGCCCAGGCTTATCTGCCGTTGCCAAAGTAACCATAAGAATCAATTCCAAAATATTTACCATCGATCTCATGTCTATCTGGCGTATAACTAAGGGAGCTCACATAGCGATATCTCCGGGATCTCTTCCTTGCCTTGAGGTTCTAAATTGCGTGGCTTTTTCAAGCGACTTTTAAAATACACACAAAAGTTTCTAGACGATTCGGGCAGTTTTTTGGGGGTTTTTTTTTGCAAACACTCAACTCGCTTTTCCTGCGCGCAACGCATCAAGGCTCAAAATATATCACTGCTTTTCAGAAACAATAGGACATTTGTCATATCACAAGAAACTCTCTGTTCTAGGGGGTTCGCAGCGTAAATTTAAGGGCCGGGAAGAAATTTCCTGAATATTTATTAAAAGGGGTGGTTGGAATAAGGATATCCCTGGTGGATGTCTCTTCTAGAAAGAATAATCATCGGAGCCCGTTTATTTGAAACTCAAAGATACTTGAAGTAGATTCTTTTAATCTTTTCATTCCAAGCAAGGCGATAATGCCACTAAGGCGCAATGGGTTGCTGGTATTGAAAGAGAATCAGAAGACTTTAGAGAGGAGAAAGGACAATAAAAGAACAAATTTCAGGACGACAGAAGATGGCCATTGACAGGAAAGCAAGAAAGCGAAAGTGTTCTAGAGTCCAGAAGTGAGAGAAAAGAAACTATTAAAATAGAATTGACGGTTATATCTTGTTGGTTTAAGAGTCAAACGGTGAGACCTAACTGCCAATCTAGTAGCACGCTTAAATTCCTGGCCAATTTTATTTTACGACGTACCAGAATTACGTCTGTTTGTTCCTTTAGGTAATTGCGGAATGTATGCTGGTGGCAGAGATCAGGGTTCACGCCGAGTTAAAAGAAAAATAGAATTTTGAATAATGATCTTCAAGGTAGGTATGCAACCTCTTCCCCAACACCTGCGAGAGTAGCCCTACAAAAAATCTTCTTAATTCTATTTCGGTCATCTGCTGCATGATAGAAATTTTCTTGAATTCCTATTTAGTACAATCACACATTTTTTCGTCGGTCGCGTTACAAGGGGGTCATACTGTACCCTGCAGCTTCCTGTAATGGTTGAGATTCATGTATACTTTTCTAATGCCACCAGTGGACAATATTCGAGTCGAGATCGATCTATCTATCTATCTATCTATCTATCTATCTATCTATCTATCTATCTATCTATCTATCTATCTATGTCCATATCTAAATTTGCCTATTCACTATCTATCTATCTATCTATCTATCTATCTATCTATGTCCATATCTAAATTTGCCTATTCACTATCTATCTATCTATGTCCATATCTAAATTTGCCTATTCACTATCTATCTATCTATCTATCTATCTATCTATCTATCTATCTATCTATCTATCTATCTATGTCCATATCTAAATTTACCTATTCACTATCTATCTATCTATGTCCATATCTAAATTTGCCTATTCACTATCTATCTATCTATCTATCTATCTATCTATCTATGTCCATATCTAAATTTGCCTATTCCCTATCTATCTATCTATGTTGATGTCTCGTGGCTCTTAAGGTCCCCACAGAATTATCCACTCTGCCTATCCGCAATATACCTCTCGTCAGAATCCCTCTTGCGCATTTATTAATCTACCATTCCTCCGTTCAGCTAATATTGCTGTCATATCTTGTCTACTGCTCCTACTATATATCTTGAGATGCGTGACAAAATTAATCAATGTAATCGATCCTAATCAGGCATCTCGGCCTCAGTCTTTTTCCCACTAAGATGACATGGTTTCCCTCTGCCCTTTCTACAGATATTTTCATGGCAATTGTTATGATGAGCTTTCCCAATTGGTAGCTCGAATGCATGAATTTAAGCGTGCTACTAGATTGGCAGTTAGGTCTCACCGTTTTACTGTTGTACTAGCTAGATGCAGCCGTCGTTTTTATACTAATAATTTCTTTTCTCGTACTTCTTGCTTTCTGTAGAACCACATTTCTGTTTCCTCAGGTCAGTTTCTTCATCTGTGAAAAGATTGTCCAGCATTCGATGCCATATAGGAGGACTGATATTACATAATAATTCAGTACTCTTCTCTTTGTTTCTAATGGAATTTTATTGTTTCTTAATACTTTGCTTAGCTTTTTGAAGGCATTTTTTGCTTTCCAATGCACCTTCAGTTTTCGGTTTTGTATTTTCCGTCAGAGGAGGCACGATGGAGTAATGGATAGCGGCTCGGAGAGCCGAGTTCGAATTGAAGTCGAATCCATTATATTCACTTACGTGCTAATACCCTTGGGAAAGCTATGAATCCTCTTCTTCTCCCTCCCCCCTACATATGGGCGAATAGCAGGACAGACCGGGTTCTATAGCCTTAGAGGCCAACTGGTCTACTGCAGAAAAAATCTGCCTCGTCAGTCATGTATCGAAAAATACATGATCGCCTAAGCGTGTATTACGCATGGCACATAACTGACTGACTGATTTTCCGTCCTCTCTTAGAACACTTCTTTGATATTTAAACTTCTTTAGTTATTTGATTGTGACATTCCCAGTTTGTAATTCTCATGTTGGGCTCACCCTTTTGCTAACAACCGTACATTATTAAAAATGTAAAACAAATACATCAATGTTTATATTCCCACCTATGATTAAATATTCAGTGACACAGTAACTTGTGTTTGTAAGTTGGAAAATGAAAGAATAACCACGGTTCAATTTGCACTGACAGCACCAAATCCTATATAGATAGATAAGTTCAGTATTTAAAATAGATTTTCAATTTCCTAATCATTAGGACATCCACGTAGTCCAGTGAACTTTAAATGCTTTTTATCTGGGTCCGGTTTTATGGCGGTGCTGTGTCTATCTTGAATCGCACTGACGCTACTTAATGACCCTAATTTTGTAACAACGATTTCTGACAGCTTACAATACATGAACTACAAAAAGTTGCATCCCATAATTTCCCAAACAAATGAAAAAAAAGAAGAAAAATAAGAGTTTCCTATGCAAGAGAAGGTTAATAAATACTGAAAATGTGTGACGTAAGAATGACGTAATTGGTTGATACATTCTATACAAAAAGATGTGGCTATCACAAAATCAGGAAAGCAAAAAAAAAAAGAAAAGAAAAAAACAATTGTCCAGAAAAATATGCTCAGTGAACAAATACAGCTTGCAGCTGTAAATCACAGTTGAACAACTGACAATAATTGTAAATTTTGTTGATGCAAACAAAACCGTCAGATAATGTGATGTCTGAGCCTGAAGTTATCATAAGAGAGCGTTTCTTGGAATTTGTTCAACTAAAAGAGACTACAGTGGTCTTTATAACTGAAAACTCCTCTTGAACGGCTTTAGAAAATAGGATTACAAATTGGAAATCCTCGTGGTCAACATCATGATAATGGGTTTAACATGAAAGGGAATAAACGGCGTACAAAATGGATTCTTGGATCTAAACCACGTGCTTTTTGAGCACTGCCAGACACGGTTTTAAGCTTGATCGTCAGTGATATGGCTGATCGTTGCCTGGAAGCAACTAGTTACTCCAGTTTAGTTCAATTGATCCGAAACTATTTTTCTGTATCGACTAAGTGTTGGCAACTCATAACTAGCCAAACATCAGCGTTTTGGAGAGAGGAGAATCGGGTCGATGCTTTAAAACTATTGAGATCTCATCTTAATAATATATACACGATCAGTAGTTGGCGGGATGTAAATTTGAAAAATGGCCCCACTTAATACTAAAACCTAGTCAGCTGAATAAACAAAAGCAAGGGTTTTAAGCAAATAAGATATTATATGTATTCAATAGCGATGTATTTATGTTAATGCTACATAATACAGTACCATGTAAAAGTCATTGGCCACTATAAACTATTGTAAAATTCTAATAGAACAATCTGGGTACCAAATTAAGTACATGAACATAGCACTAATGGTTGTAGAATTTCATCTCTGATTTGCTTCATTACGCCAATATATTCACTTCTCTTGATAACAGCTCTATCGAACAAGATACTTGCTTTATTCTCCGGTTTTGATCCGTCTGATTGTTGGTATCATGCATATCCGGTATTGCCTGTGGCCATGCTTAGAGCAAAGAAGCCTTCTTTTACTTCATCCAACATGTTCAGACCAGATTAGTCTCACCAGAGCTTTACATCTAGTCCTGACACATCCGCAGACTTGACTCATCCCAATCACCTATAAATTCCAGAAGAAAGTTCCATTCAGATTCTTTCTGAGAGCCGCTACTTTGTGTAACAGACCCAGATGAATTTGTGAAAAATTGCAAAGTGAGATTCTCATGTATTTGAAATTTAAACTTTTCTGAATCATTTTTTTTTTTTTTTTGCTTTGTCTGTTTTCTGATCTTTACTCTGTCTAACTTTGAGCAAAATATTATAATAATATAATGGATTGGTTACACGCTGTATTCTTAAATGGTGTATATATTTAAAAGTTTGTTAAATTAAAAGCTTTAATGTTATATTACTAATGCTGGAGGGAGGTATTATACAAAATACACGTTAATTCAAAATGATTTTTGTGCCAGCACATTTTTTTTTAGTTTTCTTTCTCTCTTTTTAAAGAAAAAGCCAATCAAAAATGATTTGTAATTTTCAGTCGATTTAAAACAAAAATGGCAATTTCATGTTTTTATTTGATCTTTTATTTCAGACTTCTGACATAAAAAAATATGAATTTGTGAAAAGGGGGTGGGATTATTGCTGGCTTTGCCTGGGGAAAATCTGTATCTGATTCTGCTTACATCCTACCAAATAGTGGGATATTTTATTTTATCTATTTATTTTGTCAGAGATGAGATTTTTTTATTTTAATGAAAATATACCCTTTTTCCTCTTTGATGTTCCTATACGAATGCGACTACTAAATA
This sequence comes from Acanthosepion esculentum, assembly GCA_964036315.1. Lineage (NCBI taxonomy): Eukaryota > Metazoa > Mollusca > Cephalopoda > Sepiida > Sepiidae > Acanthosepion > Acanthosepion esculentum. The sequence continues at coordinate 86,119,889 of OZ038502.1, read as the reverse complement.
ACGAGATTGGGTTTATGTAACTTGCGCCTCAACGCGCATGTGTGAACCACGTGGTGTAAATTGACCAGTGAATAACTATAAATAATGCCGAAAGTTTCAGTTCCTTCACGTTTTCAGTAAATAAGACGAATTGCCGAGAGTTTTGTTAGAAGTTTGTGAATTTTTAAATTAAAGGTTGTTCTATTTTTGTAACTCTGGAGAATTTCATCGATTTCAGAAAATGAATTTTAGCAGTAGACTAATTGCTGAAGGAAACCTGTGAGAGATAACTTACCGATGGGAATTTTATTTGGGGTTCATGATTAAAATTACTGGTTGTTTAGCTGGTTAGACTAATTGTACTAATTGTACTAATTGTAATTATATAAAGAAAGATTATTAATCATCTTCGGAATTAGTCGAACCGATAAAATTTCACTTGTTATAGCAGTATAAAGTTGATAAAATTTACCAAAGACTTTTCGTATCCTATAGTCCACCCAATGCCAGATTCAAGAGCCACTCAAAGTAGAGGATTAATGTTAAAATGAAGAATGTGTATGATATCAATGGAAAAAGATGTGGCAGTATAAGGGAGATATCTAACGACTGATCCTTGATTTGAAGAGGTTAGGGTAGGGGTGTTCAGGGGAGATAATATATGACGAGTTGTAGGTGTAAAGGTCTGTACTGGTGGAACTAAAGAATGGAGGTCATCTGAACATTTGCCATGGAAATAGCGGTAGAGTAGTGATGGGCTTGCAATGTTGAGTCTGTGGGAAAGAAGATGCAGAGTGGAGAATAAGCCTTCCCTCACAGGACTGTGTAAACGTCTGAGCTGTAAAGGTCTGATCTGGTGGAACTAAAGAAAGGAGGTCATCCGAACATTTGCCATGGAAATAGCGGTAGAGTAGTGATGGGCTTGCAATGTTGAGTCTGTGGGAAAGAAGATGCAGAGTGGAGAATAAGCCTTCCCTCACAGGACTGTGTAAACGTCTGAGCTGTAAAGGTCTGATCTGGTGGAACTAAAGAAAGGAGGTCATCCGAACATTTGCCATGGAAATAGCGGTAGAGTAGTGATGGGCTTGCAATGTTGAGTCTGTGGGAAAGAAGATGCAGAGTGGAGAATAAGCCTTCCCTCACAGGACTGTGTAAACGTCTGAGCTGTAAAGGTCTGATCTGGTGGAACTAAAGAAAGGAGGTCATCCGAACATTTGCCATGGAAATAGCGGTAGAGTAGTGATGGGCTTGCAATGTTGAGTCTGTGGGAAAGAAGATGCAGAGTGGAGAACAAGCCTTCCCTCACAGGACTGTGTAAACGTCTGAGCTGTAAAGGTCTGATCTGGTGGAACTAAAGAAAGGAGGTTTATCCGAACGTTTGCCATGGAAATAGCGGTAGAGTAGTGATGGGCTTGCAATGTTGAGTCTGTGGGAAAGAAGATGCAGAGTGGAGAATAAGCCTTCCCTCACAGGACTGTGTAAACGTCTGAGCTGTAAAGGTCTGATCTGGTGGAACTAAAGAAAGGAGGTCATCCGAACATTTGCCATGGAAATAGCGGTAGAGTAGTGATGGGCTTGCAATGTTGAGTCTGTGGGAAAGAAGATGCAGAGTGGAGAACAAGCCTTCCCTCACAGGACTGTGTAAACGTCTGAGCTGTAAAGGTCTGATCTGGTGGAACTAAAGAAAGGAGGTCATCCGAACATTTGCCATGGAAATAGCGGTAGAGTAGTGATGGGCTTGCAATGTTGAGTCTGTGGGAAAGAAGATGCAGAGTGGAGAATAAGCCTTCCCTCACAGGACTGTGTAAACGTCTGAGCTGTAAAGGTCTGATCTGGTGGAACTAAAGAAAGGAGGTCATCCGAACATTTGCCATGGAAATAGCGGTAGAGTAGTGATGGGCTTGCAATGTTGAGTCTGTGGGAAAGAAGATGCAGAGTGGAGAATAAGCCTTCCCTCACAGGACTGTGTAAACGTCTGAGCTGTAAAGGTCTGATCTGGTGGAACTAAAGAAAGGAGGTCATCCGAACATTTGCCATGGAAATAGCGGTAGAGTAGTGATGGGCTTGCAATGTTGAGTCTGTGGGAAAGAAGATGCAGAGTGGAGAATAAGCCTTCCCTCACAGGACTGTGTAAACGTCTGAGCTGTAAAGGTCTGATCTGGTGGAACTAAAGAAAGGAGGTCATCCGAACATTTGCCATGGAAATAGCGGTAGAGTAGTGATGGGCTTGCAATGTTGAGTCTGTGGGAAAGAAGATGCAGAGTGGAGAATAAGCCTTCCCTCACAGGACTGTGTAAACGTCTGAGCTGTAAAGGTCTGATCTGGTGGAACTAAAGAAAGGAGGTTTATCCGAACGTTTGCCATGGAAATAGCGGTAGAGTAGTGATGGGCTTGCAATGTTGAGTCTGTGGGAAAGAAGATGCAGAGTGGAGAATAAGCCTTCCCTCACAGGACTGTGTAAACGTCTGAGCTGTAAAGGTCTGATCTGGTGGAACTAAAGAAAGGAGGTCATCCGAACATTTGCCATGGAAATAGCGGTAGAGTAGTGATGGGCTTGCAATGTTGAGTCTGTGGGAAAGAAGATGCAGAGTGGAGAACAAGCCTTCCCTCACAGGACTGTGTAAACGTCTGAGCTGTAAAGGTCTGATCTGGTGGAACTAAAGAAAGGAGGTCATCCGAACATTTGCCATGGAAATAGCGGTAGAGTAGTGATGGGCTTGCAATGTTGAGTCTGTGGGAAAGAAGCTGCAGCAAAAGTTGTTTTTTTTCACACTATCAAGGCTGGAATGTGAGGATTGTGTAGCCGCAGTCCCGATATAGCATTAGTGCTCCATTTTTGGTCTTTTGTAGAAAAGCAAATAAGCAGCCGCAGAAGTATTCAGACAATTCCTAGAGCGATAGAATGAGAACCACCAGCATCTTTCCGGCTATCGTACGATTATTTAAATTAAGCAACGTCAATCCTGGTCGGTACCTAGGTGGGTGACCGCTTGGAAATAGCTGTAAGCTTGGATGTGCGTGTGGTGTAATGATGACGAAATTGGGAATCAAAGCGGTTGAGTTTCAATTCCAGTCAAGTTCGTTATATTCACTTACACGGAAATAACAAAAATATGGCTCTACCTCTTCCTCCAGCTAGGACTTGTATCAGTAAAGGATTATTATTTCTAAAAGGTTTTTAGAATCTGAAAATATTTTCTGGCTTTAAATAAGCTGCAAAAGGGTGATAAACCGTAAAATAAAAACAAATGAATCAATAAAAATGTAGCATCTTTAGCAATGGGTTGTATATATGAGTACCATTGGCGTGTACTTGAGAACCAGTAAATGTTCAAAGTATCGATCCTAATTGAGAATATAATCGTCCATCGTAACTTACATAATAAAATAATTATCTAATAAAATTATATAAATTACATCACTTAAATTACATAATAACTAGGAGTAGATAGGTTTGCCTATCGTCCGGTTCACACTTTACCCCGGTCTTTTGAACAGGAGTAGAGGTTTATCCCTTGTTTCCTGTTTTTATTATTGGATTTCCGGTTGCTTCAATTCTGTACTTCTGATGTGTCCGCCTGAAATCTGGAATTATTTTTATTCAGTAATTATTACTATTTTACTCCCAGTAGGCTCCTTGCGTTTTAGTGGCATTATCGCCTTGCTTAGGGATAAATTATTAAAAAAAAAAAAATGAAAAAAAATGGAGGAAATTCAATGTTTGACTGGTGCCGATTTCGAGTTACTAGAATAGAGGAACATCTCTTTAAGCAGGCTGTAATTTTCATTACAAACCTCAAGTAAGAATTCCCTCGCCAGTTTTCTCCTCTTGATAATTAGTTCGTTTTCGTTCATGTGCCCAGCGCCAGATATTGAGCGTTTTTTTGTTTTTCATAATGTCAGTTTAAACGTTTTTTAACATGATGCATACCATATGCCGAGCATTACTTCATTTTTAAATATAGCAAGTTGATTAAAAAACAAAAATACTTCAGGTAAACCCAAATAGAGTTCACATTGCACGAATATCTTTACGAAACATGAGTTCACCTCTCTCGATAGGTCAAGTCTGAGGTCACTATCTACTACATTCTTTAATTATCATATCATTTCAGGACCGAGAACCTTGACATGCTTTTGTTTGGTTTGGTTTGATTTGTTTTATTTTACGGCATATCGACCAGAATGATTTATTTAATGCCGATAAAATTTTTATTGCTGGTAATATATTTTTTTCAAAAAATGTATAGCTGGAAATATTTTTTTGAAAAATGTATAGTTTAATTTGGTTTGCTTTGTGGCATAATTACCTCAGTGGGTTATTTAATACCGACAAGATTTTTATTGCTGGTAATATTTTTTTTCAAAAATGTATCGCCGGTAACATTTTTTTTTCAAATAATGTATAGCTGGTAATATTTTTTTTTTTAAATATATAGTTTGGTTTGGTTTGTTTTATTTTACGGCATATCAACCACAATGGGTTATTTGATACAAGATTTTTATTGCTGGTAATATTTTTTTCAAAAATTTACTGCTGGTATTAATTTTTTACAAAGTATTTCTGGTATTAAAACCTATTATTACACTTTCAAATTGTTTTGAGTCAGTTTGGGGCTCAACTATTTGCCCATAGCTGGGACCCTAACAGGTGCTACCACTCCGGGTCAGAGTGGACCTGGGAACACCAGCAATTAAGAGGTAGTTCCACGCTTCTCAAATATAGCTGGGAGAAGAAAAACGAGAGTGAAGGCAATAGACGAGTCCAGAATTTGACATCGGCACGCTGATTCGATATTTGTTACGTTGCCCGCGCACTCTAGTCGTAACTCGTAACACGCAGTCTAGTATAGCTTCATAAGTTACTGGGAAGTAAGATGCGTACTAACAAGTTACTACATTATCCTGAGAAATACTATGGTCTGTTATACCACTGTATACTTTAGATTAATTTACAAAGAGGGAGAGAGAGGGAGAGTGTGTGTGTGAGAGAGAGAGAGAGCAATGAATGAAACGAATAAGAAGGGAACGAGAGTGGATCAATAGGAATGCATGTTGATCTATCGATCTACCTTATGATTAAAAGGAGATAAACACTATTTTAGTATCGACGACTTAACAGCGGATGCGCTATATACTAAAGATTTCACATTGATTTTCTATATAAAATCTCCATTGTAACCTTGTGCCAGACTAGATATTTAGTAAATATCAGTGCATACCTAGATCCAGATATGAAAATGACGTGGAAGTTTTCGGGGTAACAACTGAGATATTACTCTAGTTATTGAATTATTTAGTTCATGCCACATTGACTGATAAACTCCTACAACAAAAAATTCTTAAATTGCCATATTAGTAAAAAAAACGCACTCACTTAAATTTTCAAAAAAAAAAAAAAAAATTCAACCTTAGCATTGCGACTTCACGCTCCAAAGGTTTGTATCCGTTAACAATAATACATTTGAAAAAAAAACATATTTCGATTCGCATTATGTTTTTTCGTCTTGGATGCTACCTGAATTTTACCAAAAACAAAATAATTTCTATGCCTGAAGACGACTGAATGTGCAGTCAAAAGTACTTGCGTATTTAAGAAAGACCTTATACAACTTATAATTTTAAAAAACAAGGATTATAACATTCATCGAGTCATTACTAGGTTAACGCATCTTTAAAATTTTGTTAGCGAAGAGATTTCGCCATTTTATATCATTAACTTTACTAATTTACTTTTTGTATGAATGATTCATTGTAATATATATATATATATATGTGTGTGTGTGTGTGTGTGTGTGTGTGTGTGTGTGTGTGTGTGTGTGTGTGAATATGCAAAAAAAACGGTTGACAGAAATATTTTGTATGATTTGAGTTTGTTTTATATTTTGGGGTTCGGGGAATCACAAAATTTTCGGTTACTTTGTCAGTACCTGATAGTGAGTTACGATTTTTTGAACCGGGCTAAATTTCCAATCCAGAAGACGTTAATGGCCTCAGGGAGAGAACCACCAATTCTTTGCCGGTGCTTCTTCATTTTTTACCATTCATTCATCTATCTATCTATCTACGAGCGGAAGTGAGTGCTAAAAGATGCAATATATATATTGTTAGTGCAATATATATATATATATATATATATATATATATATATATATATATATATATATATATATATATATATATATATATGTATATATGTACCCACGAAACAATGGTTGTTAAAAAGGTCTCGTTCCATCCCACTTCTTTAAGTCTGACTAAACATCTGAATATATTTCCTCGTTTGTTAACGATAAATGGCTTCATGATATTTTCCACTGATCATATTTATAATTAAATGAATAATAAAAAAAAAAACAAGATCACATACATTTTACATAGATAAAGCTCTTCATAATGTATGAGTTATACTTGTAAGTACAATTTTTTGTATTTCTTTAAGGCATGGACTTTCAGGAATCCCTTCAATTGGAACCTTTTCCAATGAATCCGAGGGCTCCAACTACAACTGGAATTACTGATGTCCTCATGTACCACATTTTTTAGATTTCCACTTCAAGAAAAATGTATTTTGATAGTTTTTTTTAAGATTTTCAAAGATACATTTACAAACTGCAGGGACTGTCATGTCAATAAGACATTATTATTATTATTATTATTATTATTATTATTATTATTATTATTATTATTATTATTATTATTATTATTTATTTCCTTTGATATCTGCCGTTTACACATTTCTTTCCGGGTCCCGCCCGGGGACCTAAGGTTAGAAATGGTATCATGACACTTTCCACTGCAAAAAAAATAAATAAATAAATAAAATAAAAAATAATTCCATAGATAAAGCTCTTCGTAAAGTGTGGGCTGTACTTGTCACAACAATTTTTTGTATCTCTTTGAGGCATGGACTTCCAGGGATCCCTTCAATCAGCCTACTGGAATCTTTTCCAACCAGTCCAAGGGCTCCAACTACAACAGGGATTGTTGATGTTCCCATGTGCCATTATTATTATTATTATTATTATTATTATTATTATTATTATTATTAAAACAGAGTATTATCATCATATCTGTCATCTACGTAGATTCACCTCTGATTAAAGAGTCCAAGAGGGGAAAATAAGTGACAAAGAAGGTGTCTATCAATGCGCTGATTACAAATAGATTTCTTTTGAATAAGTAGGTTTCTTTGTTGTTCGTCATTTAATTTATTTTTTAATACAACTTCCCGCTCATCGGTTTTTATATTTACTTCTCGAATAAAAAAATTCTCTTCTCTCGTTGTATTCACAGAACTTTTTATAAAGTTCGCCAAATACAAGGCTCAAGAGCCACTTAAGGCGGAAGGTTACTGTTTAAAATAATAATGAGGTGTTTGATATGAATGGAAGAGGAAAATGCTAGGAAGTGAAGATTATGAGGATAAGATGGATAGATAAAGATTGACCCTTGACACGAAGAGGTTAAGATTGTAGTGTTCACATCAAATAAACTGTTTAACGTCGGTAAACTGTATTTCTCTGTATGATCAAAATATATCCATGTTCTTTCTTTTTTAAACAATTATTCAACTTTTTCTAAAACAAGAAATATGGATGTAAAATATTTTGAAATGATGTTGCTTTATGAGATCAGGTAAAAATTCTGCGTAAAGGCGTCGTCGTTGTTTCTGCAGTCTCGTTCTCATCCACAAGGAAAATGAGATTTTATCGTGATTATCATTTTCGCGTTCTTAACGTTTCTGAAAAGGCTAATTTCGAACAATACCATTCTCGTCGATTACAATTAATTATATATTTGATTAAAACTATTGATTAATTTAGGCTTGCTTTTATTTTTAAAATAAAAGAAGGGTAAACTTGTGTCTAGAAAATATCGATTATCGAATTAAGCTAATCGTTAGTGAGAAGAAGTCTTATGGTTAAGCTTAACATTGTCTTCCATTCTTAAGAATTTGCAGAAAAACATCAATGAGCATGACGGATCATACTTGCGAGCTTAGATAAAGTGGTTAGAAAGAGGCCAGGACTGATACGGTTACAAGCACTTCTTTGAATGTTGTCGAGAATTTCGAGATATATAGCAGGAGCCCTAGGCCAGACATAGCAGCACTATTCAATACATGAATGAATGATAGATTTATGAATGTGTAAGATGGATTCTTAACCCAGTCAACAAATGATTGGAGGTCGTTTTAGAGATTATCTGCTAGCTTCACTTTGTAGGTCCTATCGGACCTACTATTAAGAGAGGAGTAAGTAGTTGTGTCATCATACATAATAAATATTGAGATGGGAACTGATGACATCTAGAAGGTCGTTGATGAAAACAAGAAGCAACGTAGGTCCAAAGATAACACTCTCAATGTGAAAGGATTTAGAGGAGTGGCCGTTCAAAACGATTTCATTATATGATTTGTTAAGAACGATTTGGAGTAATTCAAATAATCGGTCAGAGACACCATAGCTCTTGAGCTTGTGAAGAAGTCAAACAAGCTTTCGAGATATCTAAAGCCAGAGCCCGAGCCTCTCTTTTTTGTTAAGTTTTACTTTTCTCGCATTTAATTGATAAACAGAATGTGTGTGTGTGTGTGAGAAAGAGAGGGGGCGGTAACTTACAGTCTCATCTAGTCTTATTCTTATAAGAAGCAACTGTCTTTTATCTGTCAAAAAAGGAAAATGGCAAAATCAGCCACTTTAATTGCTATTGTCTTCAAATTAACCACGAGTGGATTGTTCCTACTAAATTTACTTGTTTTTTAATAACCCGTGGGTCAAGATTGCCAAAAACGAGGCAACTTTCCTTGGTTTTGATTTCAACTGTATTTGAATTTAAACATTCTTCGCTTTCTACTATCTGATGGTCATATGCATTTGATTCTGAAGAACATGACTCTTATAAAACATTACAATGGTAATGGCGGCTTAATGAAACAATGCCACAATCTTACATCTTAACCCTGAAACAAATGATGCTTAACCATAAAATAAAGATTGAAGATTGATAGATTTATCCACATCGTATCAATAAATCTCTTTCCGTTTAAAATAAATAAAATATTTGGCTGTTCGGAAAACAATGTCCGATTTTAGAACCAACTTTTATTGCTGAATTAATGTATTTAAACAGGGTTTAAATTCATCATAATAGGGATCCTGAACATCTATACATTTCTGTCATCAAGTTACAAGTTTATTTCTGTCTTCACAATAAAACTCTAAAGGTTTGGACGCCAAGGAATCTTTGAATCCAGTTTTTTCCATCTTCTTTGCAACAGAATGTCTTTTAGCTTAAAAAAACTGTCAATATGCTGCAAAAAGTGATTGTCAGTGCATGAGAGATCTGGGGGAATATGGTGGAGGTTCCAAAGTCTCATATCACAATATGGTGAGCTTCTGTAGTGTCATTCTGATATCATGTGACCGAGTATTGTCATGAAACAATGTTGAACCTTGTTAATTAACCAGTGCCGTTCTTATTTTGCGTAAATGATTGTACATTTCACTCAGTTGCAGGCAGTAAATTTCAGCAGTGATGCTCTGGTTAGTTCCAGGAAGCTGTAGTGGATAACATCAATATCGGACCACCAGGCAGTCATCATAATCTTCTGTTGACGTAATTTCGGTTTTGGAAAGTGTTTGGGTCCTTCGTCGTGATCAAGTCATTGAGCCGACCGTTTAAGATTGTCATTCTTTAAGGACCCATTTCTCCGTACAAGTCACTATTCGATCAAGAAATGAATTTCGCAGATGCAACATCGAACATACTTCAAAACATCGAACTCTTTGACTTTCACTGACTTCACGTGGAACCCATTTAGCGAGTTTCTTCCCCTTGCCAATTTTCTTGGGATGGTTCGGTATTGTTGAAATGCTTACATGCATTATCTGAGACATTTCCCTGAAACTTTGACGTGTTTTTTTTTCGACTAGTGTTTTCAGATGCTGATTATCAATCGCAGATGGACGTCCCCTACCACTTTGATCTTCAAGTCTCGTATCCCTACAGCAGAACTTCAGAAACCAGTACCGTAATGTCCGATCACAAGTCGATCCTTCACCCCCAATTGTATGTTTTAAGTTAAATTCTAAAAGAGATTGATATAAAATTAACAAAGAGGACACTCTAATCATTAAGAACGAGTAATATATTTTTGTGCGATAAATTAGAAAAGGTTTATCCTAAAATCGGACATTATTTTCCGATCAAAGTAACATGTAATCGATCTGTCACTGTCTCTTCTCGATGAACTCTGTTAAAAGAAAAGATGACGGATTTACAACCGGCGCAACTTTTTCGAACGCGATGGCCGTTTTATTAAAGTAGATCTAATTGGATGAGTTCAACCATTTGTTTTGTCTGATAGGGAAGCGATTAATGTATTTCGTTTTCTATTATACAAGATGATTCTTTTTTATTCTTTCGTTCTTTTTAACAAAACTTGAAAGCAAAACGACCAACTAAAATATTGCAGTATACTTGCTCAGTGGTAAAGAATTTGGAAAAAGGACGAGTTATAAAAATGGCGGATCATACTAAGCCAAAATGGCGACAACATTTAATATTATTCTGACTGTCTTGGCTTTATTTCCAGTCTATAGGCAGTAATGACATTATTCGTGTAGGAAGATAACGATTGGTTATTTATATTCTCATTGTTCATATTATTTTAATTTTATGTTTTAATTTTTTGTTTTTGTGTGTGTGTGTGTGTGTGTGTGTGTGTGTGTGTGTGAGTGTGTGTGTGTGTGTGTGTGTGTGTGTGAAGGGAAATGTTTCTACTGCGCTGTTATCGATTACATTAAGTTAGTATTAGGCTTACCATACGTCTCGTTTTGATTGGGGCTATTCTGATTTGAAGGATCTATCCAGAGGATATAAGCAATCAGTATTCGTTTGTTTGTGTGTGCGCACGCACGCGCATGCGTGTCAGCCTTGATGCATAAGAGGTTTTGAATCATAAAAACAATTTATTATGTAAGAAAATCAAACCTATAATATAAACTGAAAGTTCTGCCGACATAAGGTTTGGGAAACATGTTACATTTTCAGTGTGCCATTCCGGCGTATCAGTGAGATGGAGAGCGTAAACCGCAGCTCTCGATGTGTTCGAACCTTCTTTTCTTTTCAGATATTTTTGTGACTATTACTTAAATACAAAATATTATACTAGAGGGTGCAATGCAATGGAGCGCTAATTTCTACTTTGGTAGACAGTCTATTTTTTTACCTGTAAAATTCTTATTTGCAACAGTTATATAATACAGTACACATAGCGATTTACTAAGCGTAGCTTAGAGATGGCACAAGGCTGAAAGTAGGGAGCACCTAGTGAGAATCGCATTCACTACTCAGTCATAACTGATCTAGCGAGACAAGCTTGCTAACCATTACACCACGTCGAAGATGCATTGCACATATATTTACAAAAATTAATCCAATCTGGCACTATGCCATACATTATTTACACTATTTACATTTGGACTATTGTCTTCATCTTTGTTGTTGTTATTGCAACGTTTCGGCCAACAGGTGTATAGCTAACTTTTTTTCGGCCAACAGGTGTATAACTAACTTTTCTTTTTTGTTACAAGCTGCTGTTGTTGAATGCTTGTTGTTATTCGCCTTTTTTGTTTGCGGCTACCATATCGTATTTATTTCTATACTCGGTCTATTAAGGAGATCCCCATAGGTTAACATATGCGCTGATTCTTTCATACATCTGACTCCCCAGTGTTCTTCCTTTTCCAGTATTTTCACTTCATCCCACAAGTGTTGATAACTAACCTATTTCTTCTATACATGATCAGCCATTCCAGATTTCATTGCCTCACTCCTCACTACGGCTTTTCATGTTCCTCTTTTGTGCTTTTAATGTTTCTTTAGTATTTATAAATTCAATTTATATACATCATGTGGAAATATTTAGTCACTATAGAAAGTCATCTATGCAGTAAAAATTCACATAGAGCAGCTTATTGTAGTTATACTAGTTCAGGATTTGGGGCTAGCTGATTTAAGTATCAGCCTTACTTTCATTGCGACACGTGATATTTATTTGACTTAACCAAAATCTAGCGTGGCGTCTCAAAAATTAAAAATCTTGACAGCTACACTTTATACACATGCCAAAGGGTAAGAAGCTCATCACGTGACAATCTGGCTAGAGGCTCGAAATGTAAGTTGGTGGCGATTGTGGAGAGCGGCTTCACGTCTACATCATACCTTTATCTTCTCTCACATTTTTTATGACTGCGGCTAAATCACTAATGTAATGTACGACCTAGTCATCTCACCAGTAAGACCAGATTTCACTTTTCTTTTCTATATCTTCTTTGTTCGCTGCACAGTGAAACTATTGTTTAATTCTAGTTTCTGTAAATATATAGATAAAGTGTTTTCTCTCAAATGTTATATACATATCATTTTTTATTTAACCGATGTATGTAAAAGTTGTTATAATGCCATATTGGATGGGATGGTAAAATACACTTTATACCCGGTTGATATTCCAATTATTTTATGAGTCGACATGCACTCATTTCTTTCAGAAAACAATCGAGTCATTTTGAAACTGTTTATTCGAGAAACTTTCGCAAAATAGCGAACATCCTCCTCAGTCTTTTCTCACCCCCTCTGTCTTTTCTCATCCCCCTCTGTCTTTTCTCACCCCCTCTGTCTTTTCTCACCCCCTCTGTCTTTTCTCATCCCCCTCTCTCACACATACAAAAAGTAGAAAATTATGCAGATACCTATAGACGTACGAGAGGAAATTTTATAGGCGGTTTGGGGGTCAGAAAGAATTTGTCCTGAAAATGTTCTAAGTTGCCCTGAAAATAACCAGCTTTTTGCATTGAAAATGTACAATGTTGCCACCCCGAGACCCACTGTCTCGTACGCCTATATAGATACCTTCGCTTCTTACATACCTAAATTTGTTCTATAATGTCTCGAAAGGAAACGAGGATAAATAACGTTCGCCTAAAATTAGAAGTGTCGATTTCTTTTTTTGCCATTTTCTGTTAGATGCAAAATAAAGTCATACATTCCTATCATTTTTTTGTTTATTTTTATCTGATTTATTTAAGAATTCTGGCAGAAAAGAAATATATAACAAAAAGAAATAAATAAAACAATATCATCCACACTCCAGACAAAAAAATGTTTCCATTATCAGGAGAATAAAAAAAAATTTAAAAAATAGGCGCAAAGAGAAGTGGTTAGTTTAAAATTAGACGGAAAATGACGGAGGAACCCGAAAGGTTTTCACGAAATTTTCCGAAAGGTTACGTTTGCTATATAATCTATGTAGCGACGTAACTCGAAAGTTTTCGATTATTTCCCATTCCAGTTCAACTTTTTAGCGGGCAATTTTCTAAAACACTATAGTCGTCGTTTGCTACTCACTCTTGCAAAGAATGAAAAGTTTCGTTTTTTAAACGTATATACTTAATTTCTATTTAATTGCATTTTTAACTGGTAAAATAGCCTACAAAAATGCGTTAATTCATACATAAACAACACACAGGCACACATACAGAGCGATAAAAAGAGAAGAGAAGAAAGAGAGAAAGAGAGAGAGAGAGAGAGAGAGAGAAAAAGATGACAGTACAGAAAACAAAGTAACATCTATTTTTATATAATGCTATTTTAATGTTTTCAGTTTGTCTCTCTCATATTGCATACACACAAACATAACTCTAACGAACAAACGAATACATATACTCAACACTCAACAGAAAGTAACTTACCACACATTTTGAACGACTGTCTGTACGAATGTCATTTTGTACACATATGTGATTGCGAACAAAATGATATATAATACACAGATCTAGATCTATAGACTATATATAGATCTTTGCTGGCATGACCTCTCCAATCTGTTGTTTCCTCTTTAACACATCACTCTCTCTCTCTCTCTCTCTCTCTCTCTATATATATATATATATATATATATATATATATATATATATATATATATATCTTTTATGTATGAGCGAGATAGATAGATAGATAGATAGATTAACAGACCGAAATAGATATATAGATAGATAGATAGATAGATTAACAGACCGAAATAGATAGATAGATTAACAGACCGAAATAGATAGATAGATAGATAGAAAGAAAATGTGTGTGTTTTCCTATCAGTTGGGTACCCATAATCTTGAATAGTCAGTCAAGCTACAAGCTAGTTAATAATGACGATGAATGACTCACAGACTGAGCAGGTAATGAAGAGTGGGTATAGGCAGGGGCGAGCTTTATGGCGGGAAATAGCTGTAAGTTGTGTAAAGTGGCGCGCATTTGACTCAACTTTCGTTTGGGCGTGGTGACACTTAAGGCGTTACGTATGCAGGTTCCTGTTACACGCGCTCCTGCAAATATGAAAGTCGGATTTTTATTTAAAATGTCGTATACCTTCAAGACGTAGGATATCATTACTCTCCAGCTCCACACATTCCCTTTCTTTATTATCTGGGAGTTGTGCATTCTTGGGAAATACAGCGGAGTGGATTCCCTTCCCCGGTTTCGAATTCTGGGTTGTCCTTCTCTTAGACTGGCTGCCATTCAAAGCTAGAGGGACCCGTCTACTCAGCTATTTAACTCATAGATGTGAGGGAAGGGAGAAGAGACAGGTTTATGCCGTTCCCAAGGGTATTTGTGGTAAAGTAAGTGCAGAAGGTTAGGCTGGAATTTGAACTCCACTAGACGACTGAACGTTCCCTGACGATATCTGTTACACGGATCATAACAGGCAGAATTCTTCTTTGTTTATGTGTCGTGTCCCTTCAGGACGTGGACGATTATGACACTTCACCACTTTTGTACATTCACACAAACTCGTCAGGTAGTTGACCCACTGCCTTTCACTATCCCTCGATATGCTCTGTGAGTTTTCCAAGCACTTTTTCCTTATTATGTGTCCAAGAAATTTCATCTTTCTCTTTCTAATTCTGAGAATATGTATTTTTTTTTGTTTTTTTTTTTGTTACCGGGAAGAGAAAAAACGGTTCATATGTGTATACATCTGAGGAAAAAAGTAAGAGTAACGTGTTTTTAATGAAAAGAACAGTTTTTTTTTCTCTTTTTTCTTTGTTTATTTATTTACTTATTTTTACACAATGTTAAACAAAGAAGAAATAATTTTATTTTCTGAGGGTTTTATGTGAGATTAAAAGTATAACGTAAATATTTGGGGATTCAACATTCAAAGCGTCGCATTTTCTACAAGTAAATACAGAAATTTCCAAAATGAGACAGCGAGTTTATGTGTGTGAGCCATAATGGGTAAGAATAGAATTGCGTGTAATATGTTAAACAGTCAAATAATGTCAAACTTTTATTATCCCGGAAAATGGAATCGAATTTCGACTGAAGCAACCGATACTCAGTGAATGCCACATGCCTGTGTTTTGTCTTAATACCAGAAATGTCTCGTCTCTGGCATGCCACAACAGAGAAGAGAGTGTGAATGAGAACTCACTTTGGCAATCTGCTCCTACAGGAACTTAGCCAACTAGGCAGTATATGTGTTGACCTTATAGACTTTCATGTGCAGTATAGGTCTACAGTTTTTCACCCCTACCAGATGCTGCTGCTCTGGCTTCCATATCAAGTAGTTTTTTACTTACGAGGTAGAGTTACAAGGCCACGGCCAACTGATTTGGTAGATTCAGAGTTTTCCTTCTCCTAGACTGGTTACCAACCAAATCTAGAGAGCTCAGTCTGTCCTACTGGTTGAGAATGGGGACGAGAAGACGGATTCATAACTTTCCAAGAATATTTGTGTGAAAGTGAATGCAACGACTTCACCAATTCCACTTTCCGCGTCGATACCCGTTGTACTATGCGCGTATACAAGCAGGCAGTAGAAACAAATAAAAAATATCTTACAGGGTCTAGAAATAGATAGAAACAGGCAGATATTAGTAGATATTTATTTATAACATGTTGTTGCTAGAGATTTTACAAGAACTCAAATATACTAACTGAAGTGAAAATGGAGATGTTTAATTTATAGTGATGATTTTGGAGTTGAAAATCAGGCATTTAAGTGGTTGGATTTTACAGTGGCCCGAACATTGTACACTGTCGTCAGTGTGAAATACACAAGTTCAAGTACAACCACGAAGAAGATTAATTTTTAGATAGATAGATAGATAGATAGATAGAAAGTGAGAGATGGTGGGAGGAGAAAAGACAAGCTGTGGTGTGCTGAGTGAGAAGGGTCGAGGGTTTAGGGATGTTCAAAGAAGAAACGAAGCGTGTGCTTGAGAGATAAACTTACAATAAACAAACGACTTTCCACTAAAAGAAACTAAATATCTGAACATGATAGAGACTGTGGCGTGTGTGTGTGCGTGTGGGGCGGGGGGTGACAACGCCCAAAAGAGAAAAAAACGTGTGTGTAGTGGGGAGATAGAGACAGAGAAGAAAAGGGTAAAAGAAGGAGTTAATGAAAACACGAGAGATGTAATGAATGCATGCGAGAGTAAGAGCGATGAATTGTGAAAGAGTGGGAGAGACGGGAAGTATCCGTACTAGACAGAAAAAAGTTTATGGCGGGGGCTGAAAGCGGGAATATATAAATGATAAAATGTTCATCGGAAAAGAATGTGTTTCATGCCAAAAGGAATTACAAACCTTACACCAGTGTAAGTCTTGAAAACAAAATGTTTTTCCTTTATTCCGTTACCATAAGTTGATAGTTTATATATCTGAGTTGGTAAAAATTTGGCTATGAAAAAGTGAATATTTACTAACTGAACCCATAGACGTTTTACGGTTGACAGCTTTTGACACTTGACATATTGTCTTTTACATTTTAAAAGAGATAAATTGTAAGCAATTATTAATTAGCTACACCTGCATATCCTGTTAAAATAATTTTTCAAATAGGTTTTATGCAGGTAACTCAAAAAAATAAAAATAAAAGGCAATACATAAAGTTTAAAATGCATTTTAAAAATGAAATATTATTCTTAAAGTTTTAATTTTAGTTTTAATACCATGCTAATAGATTAAATTTCAAATTGCCAATAAGCAAAATACTTTGGTGTATTTCAAACCGAATTTAAATTGAGTGGAAGCTTTATTTCTTTTTCTCCTCATCAGTAATTCGACGAATTCGTCCATATCGAAAGACATATTATACAGTGTAACCCGGATATAAGAGAGTTGCCGGGACCGGAGAAGAAGTCTCTTATATCCGGGTTTGTCTTATATCCGGGTTTGGTCTATTATATATACATTAACACAGGCTCTAATTTGGGACCAGAGAAAATGTATACAACATAATTCTTTTTTCTTTTTTTTAATCTTTCAAAATTAAAATATACTTTAATTAAACATTATTTGAGCAAAATTATCTGATTTAAACTAAAGTTTAATTAATCTAAATTGAAACAAAGATTACTTACTCTTAGTTTAAAATATCGCAGAAAAGTATTTTTTTTTTTAGAACGGAGGAGTTGTTTTTTCTAACGCCTTACTTGAGTAATTTATTAAAAGCCTGATGTTTGGGAAATTTATGTAAGGGGGACATAATTGAAAAATTAGTTGAATGCAACGTGGACGCCTTTTTAGATACATTTGTTTTTTTTTAACTATCCAGTAATCTTAAAAATGAAGAAAATATTTTAAGCGATTTAGTTTTTTATTGAATTTTTAGTACTTTGTCTTTATAGCGAGGACGCTTGTAGAAAAAAATATTATAAATGACCAATAACTTTTTAGTTTATTATAGTACCTCACTTTTTTCTGATAATGTAGTACATGCATGCCTATATTTATAAAAATTGTCACGTTTATACACATAAAAAATTCAAAATTCCTTTTAAAATACTGGGGCTCGTTGAATTGTAGTAAGCTTTTCCATTTATGATTAGTAAATATAGTTTTTATTTAATAACAATATCACTTAGCCACTACAAATTAATGCATAATTTTAAAAGAGTTTATAAATGGCTCCATTAAAATTTTAAAAGAAAATGAAATAAATTATTGTAAAAATTCATTATTCATTGAAAACGTTTTTCTTAAGACAATAGTGTCCATGATATAATTTATTCATAAAAGCATTAAAAGTTTTGCTAATTAACAAATATATTAGTTTTATTCCATTTTGTAATTTACGCTTCAATGCGTTTGTTCCTTATAAAAAATATAAATATTACGCGATGCAAAAAAAAATAATTTCTAGAAATTTCATGAAATTAAGTAAGTGGGTCGTAACAGATGTAAAAAAAAACGACATAATTTTTACAAAGATTTTCTAAAAAAAGAATCATTTAGAAAATAATCTCATTCATTACTGGATAAGACTTGAAAGTCTCATTAAAATCCGATAATTATGTGTTTTTACAAGAATTTCCGAATAAAAAACGGCTCCCGCATTCAAAAAAACAAAGCAAAAAAACAAAAACAAAAAAAAAAACGATTTTTAACCAAGGTTTGCAAGGTTCTAAAAAGGACAAAAGATCCTTTGGTCTGTTCTCTTAATAATAGCACTTTGACGATAACATTTTGTTTTTATTATGTTTTAGGCATTTCTTTCAACATGTATCCTCTGTTTTAGCAAATTTTGGGTGGTACCTAGTTTTATGACATTTATTTCATTTAATCATGTCGAGCGGAACCCGTGAAAATACCACGTTTTTCCCTTAATTTCTATTACTGAAACTAATCATTTCCTCCTGGCATATTTCATATTACTATATGATTTCACTGAAGCAGACGTTAAACGAACCAGAGTGTTATAGCCTCCTCTGTCTTCTCTTTCTTTCTTTCTAGAAACACAAATAATAATAATAATAATAATAATAATAATAATAATAATAATAATAATAATAATAATAATAATAATAATGTCTACTTGGGATCCAAAGGCTTATAAATGAAGATTTCACTGTTGTTGATAATAATAGCAATAGTCAAAAAATATAGCATGATGAGGCCTGGCTCCCTGAACGAGATGGCCCATCATGGTATGGATATACTATGGCGCCAACGAACCAGCCCCCACGTACTAACTATAATGCTGACACAATGAAAAATATTGCTAAACCGCATCGGTCGTCACGCGGGTCAACAAAGACCACAATCCCCAGTGGGGAACCGGACTGGAATTGAAAAGTCTGTAAATGGAACAAACTCTACCCAATGAGAACTAGAGGAAAACCACGCCGACGACAGTCCTCACAGAGGCCCTCTATATTCATTAAAATAAAATACCACAAAAAAAAAACAATAAATAAATGGCATAGGAAAGTGTATATTGAAGTAATGATAACATTTTACACAGCTACGATAAATCCAACAACAACAACAACGACCAAAGCCGCCTATAAGATCTGGCGAGAAAAACATCCCTCAAACAGACTAAACATAGATGCCAACAAACTAGTCAATATCAGGCGTAACATCATCAGAAAAAAGAATACCTGACATAGAACTCGAAAACATCCGGGAAATCATCAAAAATAGATCGAGGGGTTAAATGTCAACAATCCAGAGACATATGCATAGGGACAAATAGAAAATTGTAATAATCCCTCTGCAAATAGAGGAAGATAATGACTAATATGAGAGAGAAACAGAGATGACGAAAACATCTGATATAAATGAGAGAATGCAAAGGAAATGTCTTTTGAAGAAAGGCCAACAATTCCAAAAGTAAGAAAGAATCGTCAAGTGAAGGAAACCATCAACCTCGTTAATCAAGCAATTATAAAAAATAAGATACGAAATGGAAAGATCGATGAACCTGACAGAAATTAATCATCTTATATACGCGGCCTTGGCAACGATCGCAGAAACAATAGGTGAAAAACTAAAAACACAAGGTAAACGAAAAAGAAAAATGCCAGTTCGGAAAGAAAAAATAGTAACCAAAATAAATAAACTACGAGGACAATTGTCACTTCTAAGTGAAGTAGACTAGGGCTCCAAAGTGAAAGAAAGAAAAAGGAGACAACTGAAACGAAGCTTTGGTATAAAAAAATAAGACTGATGTACCAAAAGTTAAAGTGAAGCTGAAACAACAAATTCAAGCGTAGGCGCAGCGAATCAGATGTTATGAAAAAAAGAGGGATTTTTCTAGCAAAACAAGATCTTTAAAGAAGATGCCAAGAAAATATATTGAGAACTGGGAAAAAATAAAATAAAGATCAATGATCCACTTAATATCCAGGAAGTCGATGAGTTCTGGTGTAAGACGTGGGAAAACTTCAAAACGAGCTACATGGGTCAAGTAACAACAGGAGCAACTCACACATGTAAACCAAAAACTAGAAAGCATCATGAATAGATCGAAAAAAAAACTATCTAGCTCCCACCAAGACCTAGCACGGCCATACAATGAAATAATCATGAACTCAGAAAAATGCCCCAAATGGCTTACCTGGAGAGTAATATACCTACTCCCCAAAACAGAAGAGACGCAGAACCCGAAAAACTATAGGCCCATCACCTGCCTACCAACAATGTAACAGATCCTCACTACTATCATAACTGAAAGGACATACAACTTCCTTGAGGAAAACAATTTACTCCAAACAGAACAGAAGAAATTTAGAAGAGGAAGTTACTGATGCAAGAACCAACTATTTATCAATAAAACAATATTGGAAGAGGTGAAAACAAAGAAAAGAAACTTATCGATAGCATGGATCGTCTACAGAAAGGCGTTCGATGGTATACCACACTTATGGATAAAGAAGAGCCTAAAAAATATACAGAGTATGACCGACAACGGCCAAATTCATAACGGAGAGCATAAAAACTGGAAGACCACACTAAATATAAACCATACAAACGGGTCATTAACATCGAGACCAATCAACATTAAAAGCGGAATCATCCAAGAAGATTCATTGTCACCACTACTCGTCTACCTTGCATTAGCGCCACTCAGCTGACTACTGAACAACAGTAGCTATGGATACATGTCACAGAATGGTAAATTGAATCACTTATTCCATATTGATGCCTTAAAACGTTGTCAAAAATGACAACCAGCAGAAAAACTTACCATTGTCAAAACCTTCAGCGAAGGCATTAGGATGGAATTTGGAATCGACAAATCTGCCGAAGCTACCTTTAAAGGCGGTAAACTAACAAAAACTACAGATTTAGACCTTGATATCAACAAGAAGATTAAGGAACCAGACCAAGATGATACATAGAAATACTTAGGAATTAATGAAGAGGGCGGAATACAACATTCAATTATGAAGAAAAAGACCCGAAAAGAATATTATAGGAAGGTGTGTTTGATACTATAAAGCGAATTTAATGGGGCCAAGAAAATGAAGGCTATCAACACTTTGGCTATACCCGTAGTAACACACAACTTCAGCATTATTAAATGCAAGTTGAATGACATTAAAAGATTGGACGCCAAGACCAGAAAAATGCTTACCCAAATGAGGATGCACCACCCGAGATCAGATGTTGATAGGCTGTATGTATCAAGAGCTTTAGGAGGCTGAGGTCTAATCCAGCTTGAACTAATTCTAAAAACTACAACAATCAGATTAGAAGCATACCTCACAAAAAACAATGTTCCTCTCATACAAATAGTAAAACACCACATATACTTCATCAACAGAGAACCTGCCCTCTTCAAAAACAGCTTAATGTACCTGAAACTCTACCAATAAAAAACGAAGCGAATACCATCTACGCCAAACGAGTAAAACAGAAAGCAAAACAACTTGGCCAAATGAAAATATACAAAAAATAACAACGAAAAAAAAACTGGGAGGTTGCATGGCAAATACCTAAAAAGAACGAAAGAAGCAGATGTAAACCAACAGAAAACATATCAGTGGCCGAGGAACAGCGGGTTGAAAGCTGAGACAGAAGGCCTAATTATTGCAACTCAGGACCAAAGACTTGCAACCAGATTTTATCACTGTCACATAATTAAGGATGGAACTAACTCGAAATGCAGTATCTGCGGAAAATATGATGTAACTGTCGACCATATTACCTTGGGAACTAGCAGAAAATGAATATACCCACATACATAACAAGGTAGCGATATATGTGCTCTGGAAGATATGCAAGAAGCACAAAATCGAAACCACTGAGAGATGGTATAAACACCAACCAGACACAGTTACCCAAAATAACGATGTAACTATCCTATGGGACATGCCAATTCAAACTGACAGGGAAATAACAGCCAACAGATCTAATATTATCATAAAATACAAGAAATTCAAGGAGTGTCAGCTTAATGATATAACAGTACCATCTGAGAGAAACAACTCCATGAGAATTATCGAGAAATTGTCCAAATACAAGGACGACCTGGAGATCGAGATTAACATGATGTGGGGAATGAAGACTGAGACTGTACCAATAGTAATCGGAGCACTGGGCCTCGTGAGAAAAGGAATGGACAATTTTTCTAACAGTGTCCTCCCAGGTAACATCAACATACAAATTGCCCAGAAGATCGCTCTACTAGGAACATCTCATATATACTAAGAAAAGTGCTATCAATTAAATGACAGTTTTCCTATAGGACCTAAGGACCATAGTTTGGACCCGGCTCTACAGGAAACAAAGAAGAAAACATAACATACATAAATAATAATAATAATAATAATAATAATAATAATAATAATAAAACAACTGTGAAAATACGTGAAAATTGCGAGAATTTTACGTGTTGTTCAGGTTATCAGAAGTGCTGGCAAAAAGCGCTCAGTAGTTGTAATGTTCAATAGATAAAGAAAAGTTCAAGTGACTTATGTGGTTAGTTAAGAGTTTTGTGTCGAAAAGCTCATCAGAAACAGATGTATGATATATTAAGTTGGTTAACAATATAAGTCACTGAAACTTTGCTTAATATATTGAATAGAAACACGTATATGCAGCCATTTCTTAATTCGTTGTTCGGTTTTTGGAAGGCATCACACCTTGTATGTATGAGAGAGTTGCTTTATACATGATATCGCCTTGGATACGAATAATTACAGAAATATTCTTTTAACCTCGATTTCTAATTTTTTTTAAAATTTAAGCATGAAGCAGCAAACGCCCATCATTATTGGAAAGAGTGATAACGGCTACTGGGCTTAAGAAACCTGTTTTCACAACAACAAAAAAACTGTTTTGGGAGAAAGATTTTATAAATTTCAACTGAAAGCAGTACTGGCTGCTCGGTCAATGAATGTCAAATGTTTCCTTATAACGGCTAATATTACTATTACCGTTATTGTGATATCAAAATGGAAGAAAAGTGTTAGTCATCAACCTCTGTGGGATGAAATCAAGATAATAGACAGAACACAACACTGGGGGATAAGATAACTGAAAGAATCAGTGCACATGACAACCTGATCAGTAGACTTAGCATAGAAATAAATACCATCTGGGATCCTCTGATTAAGAAAGAAAGGACAGTCAAAAACCTAATCACCTGAATACAGACATTAGAAGACTTAGCATTCCAAAGTTTTCACCACTGGATTGTATAAGTAGATTAATGCTTCAGTTTAAACGTACCTGGTTCTCTGGCAATTGTGATTTCAATCCTGTACTTGGTAATGTTGAAAAGTCATAGACTTTATTTTTTTATTTTGTTTATTATTATTATTAACTCAACAGCCATTAGGTCAAAATAGACAAACAAATGGGAGGTAAAAAAATATAACAAAGAACACCGGCAACATGCAGAAAGCGGGAATAATAGAAACTTTAAATTAGAAAAAAAAAACATTTAAAACAGTGCAAGAGGCGCATTGTACACAAGTTCAGTTTGCATCTGCCTATACAGATTAAAAATATATTTTGATCTTTTTGAAGACATCAAAAATCTTAGCATTGACTGCCGAAAATAGAGGGTGCCACCAATTCACTACCCGCTGTGAAAAAGAACATTTTCGTATATTTAGACGGTCGAGTAGCGGTTGAATTTTAAATGGATATCGTCTAATCGATTAATATTGGATTTTAGTAAAATATTTCACGACATCTATGTCACCAAATGAATTTACTATTCTAAATACTTATATTAAATCAAGTCTGAGACGTCCAGTTCCAAATAAAGAAATGCCAAATCTTTTAAGTCTATCGGAGTAAGGCATATTTATAATCTCAGGAATATTTTGGTAAAGCGTCTTTTTATTTTTTTATAGCTGCTGTATATCCCACTGAATATAAGGCAACACCACAGAAGAAATATAGACAAACATAGGACGGACTAACGATAAAATAAAACTTCAGAAATGTTTATTTATGTTATGTGGAAACTGTTCTTTGTATAATAGAATGCGATGGTTTTTATTTTGAACCTAACTGTAGTGACTTGAAGGCTTTCGATCAGAAGTCATAATTACCCCTAGTCTTTTTCTTTGATAGCGTTATGTATGCTGTGTCCCCCAAGAGTGAGCTGAACTTTCGGACTTTCGACTGTCTAGATCAGGGTCGTCAAACGGGGTCTGAGCGACCCACTATGGGCCGTTCAGGGGTTCCAAGGGGTCAATTATAATCAAGGGATTGAATGGGGGTCTGTGTGCGGATGACACTGAGCTAAATTTTATTTAGTGCACGTGTATGTTATATCCTTCGGTTCAGATGAATAGAAGCTTTAACCATCTTCTTTGCAGACAATAACTTATTAATTGGATATTAGTAGCGGTTATTTATTTCTGTTCAACAGCATCGGCTGTATTTAGGCTTGGTGGACTTAATAAATTATTTACCTGATTCATTGGTGTTATTTAATACTAGCAGCATGGCCCGGCGTTGCCCGTGCTTGATTCAAAAATCGTACGACTCATACAGCAATCGCTATCACTTGACTTAAAATATTTTTGCCCTTCCTTGCCTTTAAAGGAGTGCCCTTTGCCGTGCTGATGTTGCTACATGCCTTACTTCTTGCCTATCTCACACTGCGGATTTTTTCTAAGCTCTATACTAAACATTAAATCTGTTACGAAAAAAGAACGAAACAAAATGAACACAAAACTATCAGCTTTAAAAAAGGACTCGTAACTGGAAAAACCGAATGAAAAAAGAATGTTAACAACAAATACTTTTTCACACCCAACCCAGTTCTGCGGAATCATAATCAACGTTGAGTTTAAGCAAGCGAATGGGCCAATTGGAGTAAAGTGCCATGCAGATTTAAATTTTTCCCACTTGTGACGAATGCAGCTATCGATTTTTTTTGCATGCTAGTATGCTAGTTAATATTCGTGTCAGTCAGCTGTTGGCTCTCACGCTGGCCAATAGAATCTTCCTGCCTATTCGTGGCAGCCAGCTATAGGCTCTCACTCTGGCCAGTAGAAAATGGCTGCAAATTACATGAAAATTACCGTAGAAGCATAAAAAATCAATTATTTCCACTATCGATGGGAGTTGGGAAATGCAAAGTCGGTCTTGGCCTTCCCGCTAACTTGGAGCATGTGCATGTAAATTTTGGTGCAAATCCGTCGAAAATTGCGACCGTGCATTCGTTACACACACGCACACGCACACACACATCCTGCCTTTTATAGATAGAGATATTTTCTTAAATATATTGGGGGTGGGGATTTTGAACCTGATCCAATATTCTTAATTTTTCATACATTTAGTTAACATTTTAATTGCTGACACCAGTGTGATTTTTAAGGTTGTATTGTGTTCCGACAACCCTCGTAGGAACTGTTTTATTCCGTGCTAAGGGAATAAATAAGTAACACCAGGTGGGTAATAGAAGAAAAGTTTATTGTACAAAACAAGTACAATATGAAATACGGTACAGTTATACACACAGGTCACTCTAGTAGTGAGTGCCATTAATTGGAAGGCCGGGCGTGCTTGCGTCTTCTCTCTCTCTCTCGCGCGCTCTCTCTCTCTCTCTCTCTCTCTCTCTCTCTCTCTCTCTTCTTCCAGCCTCTCGTAGACAGTTGATAGTTACTTACTACATATAGTGTAATCATTCATGGGGGTGCCGGGTTATTCCATTACATCAGGTTCAAAGATATTTTAAATAGGTGTCACTCAAGAAGGAAGAGAAACAAAAAAAGTGACGAAAAAATTTGACGACCCCTGGTCAAGGTTAAATATCAAAAGCCATTTCATTTTTTTGTTCAGTGTGTGATCAGCAGCGTATTCTGAAATATATTCCGGGTTAAGCAATTAATGTTACAATGTTAGAGAAAAATTAAGAAATTTGTTAATTTAACATATAAATAAAAGTAGTAATATAAAATATTAACCTACAAATTTAAACACAGATCAGTTGTATTCGATTTGGCTTACGAACAAAATGATCAGTAATTTTGTTGTAAAACCCGGTTTTCACCGAATCAGCACCGGTTGCTACTGACTGTTGGACGCTATGCGTACTGCTTGATTTTAGTCTTTCCCCAAATTTATCCTATATTTCGTCTGTAAGTATTACATTTTTTTGTGGAAAGTGATTAATATAAAATTAATTTTGTGTATTAGAGATGCAAACTTTCTAAGGCGAGTGTTTGCTTACAAGTTTCAAGTGTTTATTACAAAAGGTATCAATTCACTGAGTCTCCTTAAATTGAGTGAGGCATGATAGAATTGAAATATATAATAAGTTAAACTTGTTAAATAAAGATATTTTAAATTTTCTTCGGAATACGACTTGAAGCACTCGGTTGTCTAGCCACACTGGTGAGCTGTGATACAGCGAAACAGGCTTGTATGTGGATGACTATTTATGCTCTCATTAGCCGATTGAGCACTATAGTGAAAGCGTAATTTTAAAAACAGTGGCTGCTCCTGATATTAACGCATCGCTCTCCAGTTATAAATTGAGCGCTATTGGCGTTTGTATACATCACGTATATAATGCGTTAAAATTTTTCCTTTCTCTGCCGTGCACCGATAGCTTAGGGATAGAATGCCAAATCGGTCTAGATTTGATCCTAGCAATCAGATGTCTAGAAACACTGATGAGCTGTGATACAGTGAAACATGACTTGTATGAGGATGACTATATATATATATATATATATATATATATATATATAATGTGTGGTATCCGTTTTGAGATACCTTAAATCTGCGCCCAAAGAGTTATGCCTCATTTGCTGATGGTGGTGCAGCCCATGCGGGAGTGACAGTCTTGCTTGCAACGAATGCATGTTAAAACGCTCTCCCCTGATATAGCCTTGTCTTCGGCGGCAAACCTCCGTTTCTCTTCTCAAGCATGGTCCTCCACAGCTTCGTGTCTTTTGTTAATCTCAGCAATCCCTCTTTCTCTTTGTGGCCATTTTTCTGCCATCCATTTGTACAAACTTATCAAGTTACACGGTGCTTTCCTCTGCTTCTCTTGCTTTTGGTGTGCCCTGTGAGTGCTAAATTCTCTTAGCCTTCTTTCCTTATTATGTATACCCAAAATTTCATCTAATACTTATTTTTATCAGCAGTTTCTGTATCATTCCTATTCTCCTCAAAACCTCATTGCTCTATCCATGATATTACCCAACGTTTTTCAGGACATCTTGATTGCCTCAATTTGTGACAATCTCGATTGTGACAATAATTTGTGACATCTCCATTGCCTCAATTTGTGACAAAATTTGTCAGCTTTCACTGCTATTATAGAAATGTAGACATTACACTGCAGTTCCACATTCGTTTTTTACTCTTCTTTTTCTCCCTTTCTAACGTCATTTTTTTTTCAGGTCCTATCGGTCTGTACATATTTTCCAAAAAGAATCTTTCAAATCCAAGGAGAACGCACAGATCTTGATAAAAAAAAAGAAAGAAAAAATGAAATTCTAATTAAGATAAAGATGTAGAATGTGTGTGTGTGCATGTGTGTGTTTGTGTGTGCGTGCCAGAGAGACAGATTGAGAGAAATAAAGATACTGTAACAGAGAATTGCTGAGATTAAGAAAAGACAGGAAACTGTTGAGGACTCTGAACGTCTGCGCGAGTGTCTGAGAAATAATGGCGAGACAGGATGTACGAGAGAAAAATATTACAAGAATGAGGGAGGAAGGGAGAGAGAGACGTGTGAATAAAAAAAATAAGATAAAGAGAGTGAGAGAGAGGTGGGTAGAAATTTAATATACAATAAATATTGAAGCGTCTGTGTATGTATTTGAGAGATTGGAAGTAAAGAAAGACAAAAAGTGTGGAGCTGATCAAACAATTCCATAAAAATAGGCTGGATGCATAAAAGATTTTACTAAAAATACCCATGAACATTTCACGATTTTTGTTATTTGAATTTTCTGATGAATCATAATTACTAAGTTAATGATTGAATAAATTCCTTGTGACTATAAAATACTCCTGGAAATTAAATCGTTAGATATTTGACCATAACAACTTTAATAAAATATTGCAATAATATTCAAAAGTATGGATCATTATTTTTTTAAAAAGTAAGATGTTACAAATGAAAAGATTTAAAATTGAAAAGTTTTCTTCCGTTTCACAAAAGCAGATCATAAACACATGAAAGCATTATCGCGTCCTCTGACATCTCTTTCTTTCTTTCACTGAAACCAAACTACGTCTCTAATAGTGGAGCAGGAAAATGTAAATTTTGGGTAGAATCGTGCAAATTGTGAGATAAGCATGAAATTTGGCATGAGTGTTCCTGATAGGTTACTTATTCAGAAAAAAAGTGCTAGCAACGAAAATAATTCAATATGGCGGCCATTTTTCAAGATGGCTGCCAAACGGGCCTCTGTTTTATGGTTTTGCTCAAAAACTATAGTGCAAATTGTGATATAAACATGAAATTTGGCATGAGTGTTCCTTGTAGGCCACTCATTCAGGTGAAAGTTCTAGCCACGAAAAAAAAAAACAATATGGTGGCCACTTTTTCAAGATGGCTGCCAAACGGGCCTCTGTTTTATGATTTTCATCTAAAATCATTAAATTAGTTGAATTTGATGAAATATTTTTTATTTATTGCCGTATCAATTCTAAATCTGAGTGAGAGAACTCAATGATTGCACTCTTTCAATTGATTTGGCATGATATAGCGCCCATACCCTACGGTGGATAATTACATGAAATGATTTAAAGTTGACATTTACAATCCTGATGAAATGTCCAATTCAACGTCAAAATTACTTTCTGTGCTAATACCCAGCATGGAAATTGTCCATATCTGGGAAAATATCTACAGGTCATATATATCCTTACAACTCTCTGCATTTGAATTTCAATAGGCTAACCTTCCAAGAACCGGAACATGGAAATACTTGTACCATGGAATGACGTGCTAGCTGTGGTGGCCGTGGGATTGTGATCAATGTTGTCGACAGCTGCCGTAGCAAACAGCCCTTTTCGCAGCACTGGTGGGCACACAACATCTCCTTCGACATACTGTTTTATCACAGTTTCACCAAGCTTGCCGGATATCTCTAATACCCTGTCAAACGATATGCTTAGTCCATGCTCATGGAATTTGTCAATCAACTCTCTTTTTCGTGTCTTGGCGTACACCTTCAACCCAACATAGACAGCAAAAGGGATCTCACGGTCTTTAGAATGTATCTATAGTGTTGTCAATCCTTCTCTACGTTTTGAGTCGCAGTTGAACTGTAAAAGCTGGGCAATAGCTAAGTCTAACTTCGCTATTCCGTGCGTCAGATGTGATTTTATATCAACACCATGTTCAATGCTGCACACGAACTGAAGATGTGCAGGTGGGATAGCCTCCTCACCAAAGCCATCTTAGAGCTCGCTGCTGAATGTTGTCTTGTGCTGGAGCATTTCTTTTCTCAGGATATCTGCTGCCTTAGATAGATGGAGAGCATTGCTATACTGGCTAGCTTCATGGAGCACTGGTCCTATGTCCGCTTTGAAGGCAAGGAGTACATCACGTCCCTTCTTATGGGCTTCAAGTTCTGGAATCCGAGCAAGTAGCTGTTCCTTCAACCTGGTAGAGTGGACATTCGGGGAATCAACCCCAAGCTGTTCCAAGCGAAGATTGTAGAGTGAGGCTAGGTCAGCAAGCTGGAATACAACAATTTCAAGTTTATGTCACAATTTGTAATATAGTTTTTGAGTAAAACCATGAAACAGAGGCCCGTTTAGCGGCCATCTTGAAAAAAGGCTGCCATATTGAAATTTTTTCGTGGCTACCACTTTCACCTGAATAACCTACCTACAAAGAACATTCCTGCCAAATTTCATGTTTATATCACAATTTGCACTATGATTTTTGAGCCAAATGCATGAAACAGAGGCCCGTTTGGCAGCCATCTTGAAAAATGGCAGCCATATTGGATTTTTTCGTGGCTAGCACTTTTTTCTGAAAAAGTGACCTATCAGGGACAATTATGCCAAATTTCATGCTTATCTCACAATTTGAACGATGGTTTGCATAATCTGCTCCACTATAATATGTCTTTTACGTCTTTCCTCTCGATCGAAACAGAATAGCTCATTATTTATGTGGTTTTGCCAGGGTGTAACATACTTGCTAAGTAACTAAGGAACAGACAGAATTCTAATATGATATTTCTCAGTATCAAGGATTTTACATAAACACGAATTAGCTACTTTGCAGTGCTTATAGATCGGGGAAAAATATTAATTAAATACTCACTCAGAGGTCTAGACCCGATGTGACGCTGTTTAAAAAAAAAGGAAGAAAAAGAAATGATTCAATGATAGATCTTTATCAGTTGTGTCGCAGCAACTATTTGAAGAATTTATGAGAATATATATATATATATATATATATATATATATATATATATATAAAATAAAAAGTAAATATGCGTCTCAAGCGGCATATACTAATAGACAACAGCTAGAAACATTTTTTTAATTTATTCTTTGCGTACGATTTAAAAACGGTAAACAATTTACCAGGCATTCAACACATTTCAAGATGGCTGTCGGCGAATGCTCAAAAGTATTTCAATGACATACTTCGCATATTTGCTAGGCGCCTGGTGTAGAATTATGGTGACTATGTGAATATGGTATTCGATCCTTACCGAGCGCTCTAATGTTGAGGCTGTGTTCCAGACTAAGTTCAGAAAATGACTATTTCATATAATTGTTTCAATGTACTAGGCATGAAATAAAAAGCCCCTGCACAATAATCCACAAACAGAAGATATTTACCGTATTTCCGCTTGTATAGCAGGCACTATTGTATAACGCGCCCCTATAATTCGGCAAAGAATATATGGGGAAAATAACTCACGTTGTTATTATAATAACGTTTAATTTTTTGAATTATTTTGATTTGTAATTAATCATTTATAAAGTCACATATATCTTCTCTGGATTAATCAGGGGACTAATGTGTTAAACAGAAGCGTTTCGGTATTAGTCCAATGCCCAATCGAACCATCAGGGTGTAACCATCAGAGCAATGACCAGACCACATCTTTCCCGGCACGTGGTGCACTCGTTTGCGTATCACTGATCACTTCTTCCCACAGGATGAAAAAAAAACTTTTTTGGTTACTTTATATATTTTTGTATGGCAGGAAATCCAGTATTGCGGTGCCAGGTTAAACAAGGGCGCTGGAATCAATTTTGAGTGGCACGGGGCAGCTTTCCAGAAAGGTCATTTCCCTTCATATCTTCATTGTGAAGTTACGATAACAGGGCAAAAGATCGAGGGTTGTAATGAAGGGCTATGAAGAAATGAAAAAAGGCATGCAATCAATATTTAAAGTATCTCTGAATATTATATCAAGCATAAAAAACAACGTTTCAACCGTTCTACTATTCGACCTTCTTCAAGTATCTGTCATATTATATGCTTTCTTATTCAAACCGGCATGCTCACCTTGGTAGTTATATTTACAACGCTTCGGCCGTAGTACTCTCCGGCCACCTTCGGGTGTCTTTCTTTGTACTCTCTAACTTTCTTGCAATGTCAAAATCAAAACCCTTTATTCAATCCAGAGTGGAAGATTGTTCTCATTTTGTTTCGTTTTCCCTGATTAGGGCATAGAGTGTTCAAAATTACAAGTGGGAGTCCGATTACGAAGACAGACACTTGAAGAAGGCCGGGAGTTACTACAGTCGAAACGTTGTTAGAATTACAACCAAGACGAGCATGCTGGTCCCAATAGCAACATACAGACACTTGAAGAGGGCCGGGGAGTACAACAGTGAAAACCTTGTGAGAATAATAACGAAAACAAGTATAGTGGTCTGAATAGCAAAGCATATCATAGGATAATGACATACAGAAGGCTGGAGGGTACAACAGTTGAAAATATAAGCACTCAGGCGAGAATGATGTTTCGAATTGGAAAGCTTAAAGCAAAAACAAATGAAACCGACCAGATACAGAAACAATGACAAGATAAACCGCTGCATGGCCAAAACTCTGTCCGTACCAAACAAGCTGACGTAAACAAGCCCCGTACCCATCAGTGGCTACGTAGTGCAGGGTTAAAAGCTGAAGCGGAAGGTTTTATCCTTGCTGCACAGGATCAGTGCTTGTTAACTAGAAATTATTAAGCACACATACTAAAATACAGTGATAATTACCCAGAAACAATCGATCATCTTGTATCAGGTTGCACAGTATTGGCACCCACTGAATATAAAACCCGGCATGGTAGATTTGGCTAATATCTGCACTGGAAAATCTGTAACTTCTACGGGAAGGAAACTGAAAGAAAGTGGTATGAACACCACCCAGACCCGGTTACGGAGATAGGACCTGTTACAATTTTATGGGACTACACAATACACACAGTCAGAACAATCAAAGCTAACCACCCAGACATTGTTATTAGAGGCCGCACACAAAAAAGTGCCTCCTTATTGATATGGCAGTACCTGCAGACTGCAATGTAAAATACAAGGACCTTGAAATCGAAATCTCAAAAATGTGGCACATGGGAACATCAACAATTCCTGTTGTAGTTGGAGCCCTCGGATTGGTTGGAAAAGATTCCAGTAGATTAATTAAAGGGATTCCTGGAAGCCCATGCCTTAAAGAAATACAAAAAATTGTTGTCACGAGTACAGCCCACACCTTACGAAGGGCTTTGTCTATGTAAAAAAAAAAAATTTCCAGTGGAAAATATCATGATGCCATTTCTAATCTTAGGTCCCTGGGCGGGACCCGGAAAGAAATGAGTACCCATCAAAAATCAAAAGAAATAATAATAATAATAATAATAATAATAATAATTACAAGTGGTTGTTGTTTGGATAGACCCAGGCCTGAAAAATGAAGAAAAATTGCAATACAAATGGAAATAAATATTCATCAACTTCCAGTGGGTAATCGGAAAATGAGTGCTGTCGACATAAGAAATGATATAAGTCAAAAATATGGCTTTGAAAATGATTGCGACACACAGACAAATCGCCTGAAGAAATCTTAAACTCATGAGATGTCTGGCTTGTAAAAAGGTCACGTGTCAAATTTCAAAAGTGGGTGTATTGTGGATCAATCAAAAAGTCGAGAAAAGCAAATGTCAAATAGCATTGAAGACAGTTTTTTTTTCATTGTCAATTTTGAAGCGCGTGACCGTACAGTTTATTAATAAAGAAACAGAAACTACGACTTCCTGTTCAACTTGACCTGGGTCATCAGAAAGATGCTCTCCAGTGAGGAGATGGGAAAATGAAAAGCAAAACAAAAACACTCACATTGCAAAGGGGGAATATATAACTCTGTATGTTCCAGTCTTTCTAAAAAAAAAAAATTTTTAAAAGGCATTGCAGTGTCTTTATTATATTGATTATCATGACAGAGCAGAAAAAAGCCACTTAAACCACTCAGTGTTCAGCAAACAAAGACGGAAAGGCTTAAAATGTTGGAAGACGCTATTTTACCGGTCGCGGTAAAATAGAACCATATGCTATTTTGTCGATAAATATTTTTAATATTATGAAGGCAGGTAATATTAAAAATAACTACACACAGATTTAACACAGTAGTTTATTTATTTTTACTATCAAATATTAATCTTTTCCACCATCAATTGTTAAAACACAAGTTAAAATCATTTATTCATCAACAGTTATTAAAAGAAATATAGAAGTCTGAATATTTTAAGCACTTCAGATATAACAGTGTCTGCAAATCCAAAACTTGCCATAGGGCGTGGTTCTCTTTCCAATACACTTCAGGTGCACCCACTGAAGACAACAGTCACAGATCACAGTAGCCATGATGTTCAATTCCTGCTTACACAACTCACACATCAACTGCTTTGACGATCTCAAATATAATATATTCTTAAGTCTAAAACACTATTTATATTTACCGGAAAATAGCCCTGGTGTTTAAAAAACCGGCAAAATAACCTATTCGTAAAAAGGTTTAACAGAAACAGTTTCGGCACACTGCTATTTTTCTTCCGACTGTGTCGTTATCATCTCAAATTTCAAACAACGGATGAATATGGTCGGAGAGATGGCCGATTTAAGGATTTTACTTGAACGCCTTGATCTATCTTTATAAGAGTCAGATCTGATCAAGAATGTAATATTGCTGCCATATCTTGGCGGCTGATGCCTAATCCTCACTGTCTAGCATTGACAGAGTTCAAAAGCGCTTACGCGGCCTTGTGGGTGATTATTCTCCAGCCTGCAACCCTTATCCCACAGACAAAACGTCGCCAGCCTTTCACTGTTCTATCACTTTTACTATGGCAGATGTTCGAACGAGTTTTCATTCCTTAGTTCCACCAGTTCAGATCTTCATAAGTAGAACCTACCATGCCGTGTTCGCCCATTCCGTTCCTCAAAACTGTTACTTCGTGGAACAAGCACTCGAAAGAATTCTTCCCTGACAACTATAATCTTGGTCTCTTCATGTGCAAGGTCAACCGATATCTATCATACTCGTCCTATGGATACTCTTTTACCCACTTCAACAATTTCACTTAGCAAGCCTCTATCATCAGTAGGCCTTGAGCCTTGTATTTGGCGAACTCTCAGTTAAAAGAACAAAACAAAAACAGAAAGAAAACCTACCAGATTTTGGATGTTGAACAAGCAGCAATTCTGAGCAATACTCGTTCAAATCTATTGTGTGCGTGCACAATATTAGTAAAAAAAAAAAGAAGAAATATACAACCTTTCTAAAAGGACTTTTGATAGTATATATAGAGTTTCTGTTATAATTCTGTCTTTTACAACGGAACAATTTTAATCGAAAAAGACACGCTGCTGGATATCTGTGTTACAAACCTTTATGTACTTAGAAACATTTCAGGAAGCAGTAAGGTAACTCTTAACACAACCCACGAGCGCAACGGCTTATAAAGCACAGGAAATAGAAAGGTTCATTTTACTATACAACCGGAAATAGAAAAGTACAGCGGTTTCATTCAATATTTTTTCCGAGCCTCTTCCAATGATCGTAGGGAGATAAAAAATGTAGCAAGATGTATCTATACCTAGGATATACTTCAATTTTGCAGCCTATACAAATAGATGTTTTGTTTCAGGTCTGAATGTGCAGTGAGTCATGATCATGAAGCCAGTGGAGTTCAGATCTCTAATATGATTCCTATTTTTGGAATCGCAAATAATTAATCCGGATTACTTCGGAAGGGTACTGGTCAAACTCTCTGCCTCCGGGGAGAGAGGATCCCCAGACGAAGAGCAGAGTTTCGTCTTGGGAGACAGCTACCCAACCCCGTTTTTTTACGGGGTCTACGGGGAATTTTTAGCCGAGCTTACGGGCTCGGGTACCCCACAATAAACTCTGCCTTGTGCCATATCAAATCGCGTAATTTTACGGCATGCTGTATTTATGGATTAACGTGATCAGTATCAGGGATGGAGAGTATGTAAATATTAAATTTGGACATTGGCATTGAGATCAACACCCAGCGGCGACAGTCTGTTTCATGTTTAAACATCAATGTACACTTTATATATATATATATATATATATATATATATATATATATATATATATATATATATATATATATGGGCAGTAACCTTTCTTTTAAACATCTTTCGTTAAACAAGGAAAATTTAATGTCTTATTTAGTTTTTCCAACGTTCTTACATTTTTTCGTTTGGTAGGAGTGAGGGAGTACAAAAAATATCCATATTGTCCAATTGTCTCAAGCGTTTTCGGACACTTCTTTGGCCATTTAAATATATATTGGTTACAAATTATATATTGTTTAAAACATGCGATCTTTATGGTGGATGAGGACTCAAAATCGGATATAGAGCGTCTGTAGCCATAGACAGTGTGTACACAGAAATGAACACTGTATGGCCACTCTCACTATATGGTGAATGTATACTGTTTCACGTCTCAAGTGATCTTCTGGTAATGTGTCACGACTCCTTACGAAGGCTTCAGATATCGGCTACTAGGCCTATGGAAGCTAGGAGAAGGAGGGAAACGGCTCTCCCCGGTTCTTTTGTTTACATATTCTGTCAACAATGACAGTATATATGAAATTAATATTTTCTAATGTCCGTACTTATCAAGATTTCACATGTGAGTCTATAAAAATACTTTTACATTTATTATTATTATTATTTTATTTTGCTCTTTCACGAAGTCAGTCTTTTCACCTGACAGATTTGCAAAGAACTTTGAACAATCTGGCATTGTCATAACTTCGCGCTAATGTGCTTGGGAAGGTGTGAATCCACCTTCCTTTCGCTATGGGTTAAATAACAGAGCAGGTTGAGATTTCTTGTCATGAGGCGGCAACCAGTGTAGAAGGAAATCTCTGAATTTAAAACCAGTCTGAAGAGGGATGGTCTCCCTCAGGATATCTTGCCCTAGACACACAGCTGCTATGGCTACAGTAAATATGGGTTATGGGAAGGACACAATGTTAGCTAAGCCTGGGTTAGGGCTAACAAATTCTAAAGTTTGAGCCTGGTTTCATATTCACAGGACAGGTTTAGGGGAA
The DNA here is from genome assembly GCA_964036315.1 of Acanthosepion esculentum. Classification (NCBI taxonomy): domain Eukaryota; kingdom Metazoa; phylum Mollusca; class Cephalopoda; order Sepiida; family Sepiidae; genus Acanthosepion; species Acanthosepion esculentum. Next base: position 86,083,059 of record OZ038502.1, on the reverse strand, counting down.
AAGGGACAGATGAAAGCAGCGCGTGACATTTGATGGGCTTAATTAAATGGATGGTAGAACAGGCTTTGGGAATAATAACAAAAAGACAAGACTTATTAAGAGCTATAAGGGACAGGAAGATGTGGAGGGCCATGATCGCCTACGTCCTGAAGGAACGCAGAACATAAAAGAAGAACCCTAATGAGAGAAATTTCAATGACTGGCGCTTAATAAGTTTACATTAAAAAATCTGGGTCTCGTTTCATTCTTAAAATAAGCTTTATTTTTTGTATTCATCTGAGCCTTTCTATTCTTATAAGATGTTAAAAATCTATGTGAGGGCGAGAAAGAAAGAAAGAAAGAAAGAAAGAAAGAAAGATGTAGGGAGAGAGAGAAAGAAAGAAATCTAGAGAGAAAAAGACAGAGAAAAACAGAGAGAGAGATAAAGAAAAAGAAAGAAAGAAAGAGAGAGAAAGAGGAGAGAGAAAGAAAAGATTGAGAAAGAAAGAGGGGTAATGATATAGAGAAAAAGAAAGAGAAAGAAAGACATAGAGATAGAGAAAGAAAGAGAGAGAAAGGGAGAGAGAAAAAGAAATAGTGAGACAAAGAAAGAAAGAAAGAAAGAAAGAAAGGAAAAAAGAAAGAGAAAGAGAGTGATAGAGAAAGAAAGAGAGAGAGAGACGTATTCAAGGAAGGAGAACATAATGAAAAAGAAACTGCAGAACGCTTCTACGTATGTAAAGAGAGAGGAAAGAGAAGGAACGTGGGAATTCTGTGTAGTGCGTCACATTTACAAGGAACTTATAAGGAGAGGATACAGACAGTTGGTATATGTGCAAAGAAGAGAAAGAGAGAAATTAGTTGTATGTGAATAAATGAGAGGATGAGGAGAAGTCAAACTAAGAGAAAACCGGAGTGAAACGGTGAGGAAAAAAAAATGAAAACGAGAAAGTACGAGACGAGATGAATAAAGGTTGTATGCACCGACGACATACATTCGGCGATTTAATTGAACCAGAATATCGATTTGCCCTCTTATATACAGACTACATGTCAACAATGTTGTCCCCTGAGAACGAATAGTCAACTTCTATTCGTTTTATTGCCGTTTTCTTCTTGTTTTCAGCAGGTGAAGCGCACAGACGCACTTCCTTTAATAGCGAGGATTTTCTTTTCTATTTTACAAATAAAACAATAGATTTTTCTTACATTTGAAATAATAAACGAAATAATCATGAAATCAAATCTATTTTTTAAATTATAATTTTAATTAATTACTTATATTTATTTTTATGTTTAATTTTGGCTTAGATATTTTCTAAAACTCAAATGAACTCAATAACATTTTGGTTTTTACTAGCGAACGGTCCATTTATTTTAAATAGATTTGTATAAAAAGGAAAACCTGATTTAACTCAATTCAACCCGTCGTACCGTTTTATTGGTTCGACACTGATGTCTACGCTCCGTAAAGAATAATACAGTATAACATGAAAGTAGAATACAGCTGTTCGTCTGAACAATTTTGTAATAAACAAACTGGTTCTTGAAAAATCAATTTTATTCTAAAAAAAATTGTTAATGCAGTATTCAGTCATAAAAAAAAAGAATTATTCTACCAATCCAAAAAAGAGGTTTTGGATTTAAATAACCTAGTATAAAGGGTTGATAAAAAACAAAAACAAATCAACCAACCATAGTACAGGCAATAGTAGTCATATTGTTATTATTACAACAGTTAGAAAAGACAGCGAATTTAACAATGTTTCGATAGTATGGTGATTTTCTAAGCGTAGCTTAGATGTGGCACAAGGCCGGAAGTATGGGGAACCCAGTGAGGACAGAACTCACTACTCAGTTGTAATTGTTCTAGCGAAACAAGCTTGCGAATCATTACACCACGTAGTGGTGCCCAATATTTTGACAGTGTATCTGTCTTCTTTATGTTTAAAACTTTGCATACAAGTATAAACGTTATAAAAAAATTACCAGTTTTTGTTCAAACGTCGCTTCTCTTGAGAAAAACGGTTGTACTGGTAATCAACGCGACACAGCTAATGAAACACCACCTGTGTAAATGAAATGCAACTTAAACGCGAGTAACATAATGGGGATCGTACTCATCTTGTAATTTTATTTCTTCTTCTTCTTCTTCTTCTTCTTCTTCTTCTTATTATTATTATTATTATTATTATTATTATTATTATTAAATTGTGTTTTTCCCTTTAGAATCTGATGACTCAACTTTTGGCTGGCTTTGAGAACATTTAAATTGATTATATTTTATTATTATTAAAAATTCATGTTTGTATCTTTTAAATATATATTTAATTCCTCTGAAATGCATTTAGCAAATAAGTTTTAGGTTAATAAAAGTTTTGAATAAGAACATTTTACAACCGTGGATAATTGAAATTGCGGTTCGTGATTCAGCGGGTAGTGAGATCCAATTATAAATATGTACACACACACACACGCGCGCGCGAAAACTACATATGACACACACCCGTTTCTGTGTGTATTTTTTTTTTCAATATTTTTTAATAGTATCGGGGGGGGGGGGTAGTAGACACGTCCGGAGGCGTATGAATGTGTAGAGGCGAGTATTTCTGTTAGATGTTTTCATTGAGAAGTGAGTGAGTTAAAAGGTCCTTAATGGTAGCCTCAAAGTAAGTTTTGGAAAAATGTTAATTATTTCAGTAAGTTGAACCTCAAAAGTCTGTAGATAGATAGATAGATAGATAGATAGATAGATAGATAGATAGATAGATAGATAGATAGATAGATATGAACAGAATGAGATAGATAGATAGATAGATAGATAGATAGATAGATAGATAGATATGGACAGAATGAGATAGATAGATAGATAGATGGATGGATGGATGGATGGATGGATGGATGATTCGAAGTGTTTAATAAGTTGCTGTATAGATGATAACGTTCCTCGCTACTCCAAGTAAAAGGTTAGGAAGTAAAATCCCCCTTCGATACTGGAAAGAGCGATAACAGCTACTGGACTTGAGAAACCTATTTTTTATGAAAAGTTGTTTTAAGAGAAAGATTTTATAAATTTCAATCGACAACAGTACTAGCTGCTCGATCAATGAATGCCGAATGTTTCCTTATAGGGAAACAGGTAATATTGCCATTATCATTGCTCAAGATTATCGATATCAAAGCAGCTTACTCACTAAGCCAAACTGACTTCAGCCATTGAGAATATCTTGTTTCTCCGTCTGACCTCATACAAGCTGCATCGTTGATTATTATAATGATTTTCCCGCCATAATCTCACATGCTGCTTCCCATAGCAGGATTTTTATTTCGAGGTTTACTCCGTGTTCATTTATTTCTGGAGGCAAGTGAATTGTGCAAGACTGTAAGAAAAGATCTGTGACAGGAAAGTGATTCCATTCTGCACCAAGACCAGGCTCTTCTATGCCCTGATAATCCCCATAGCAATTTATGCTTGTGAAACCTGGACACTAAGAAAAAGAAAATAGTACTTACAAAGTCTCTCAGTCTTCCAAATCAAGTGCCTGATCAGAATTATGGCTAGGAAAAATATCAGAGACAGAATCAAAATGGATGCCATGTGGAAAATGCTAGATAGGAATCCTGACATAATTACCCTGTTTAGAAGAAGGAAGCTAAATTGGTTTGGTCATGGAATCAAACGGGGTTCATTCATTGATTCCTTGATTTGTTTTACAGATTATCAACCTTTTGAAGGTTATTTAAAGCCCAAACCTATTTTGGATTGTAAGAATTCTTTTTTTTTTGTAACTGAATATTGCATTAACAACATTTTGGAGAATAACAATAATTTTTCTAGACACAAATCATACTATTTAATCCATAAATTGGGGAAAGAAGAGATAGATTCATAGCTTTACCAAGGATATTAGCGCGTAGGTAAATGTGACGGACTCGACTAGAATTCGAACTCGTCTTTTCAATTTTTCGTGCCAAATCAGGAAAGAGGAAAACAAAGCTTTGTGTATAAATCCCACAGAGACAACTTCTCTGGCAAAAGATCATCTTTGGTAGAGCACCTAAAAGAGGGAAAGACCAAATCATAGAGGAAACTGGAATACCACTCCTGACACTTGAAAAGATTGCCTTGGGCATGAAGAAATGGCGAAGTTGTGTGGACAAGGAGTGCCCAAGGCCGGCCCCTTTTGGCATTATATAACAATAGATAGATAGATATACAGACCAGACAGGTATATATATATATATATATATATATATATATATATATATATATATATATATATATTTATATATATATATATATATATATATATATATATATATATATATATATATATATATATATATATGTATGTAAGCAAATATGTGGATGTAGATCCGATGGTATGATGAAATTATACTTAAATTTAATATAAATATGTCTCCAATAACCATGTCCTGAAGATGGTCTATTAGACCGAAACGTCTGACGTTGACAGAAAAACAAAAAACAAAATAAAAAACAGTAAACTCACATATTCGGATTTTACTTTGTCTTTTCCACATTTTCATCATATATATATATATATATATATATATATATATATATATATATATATAGTACAGGTAATTGATCCGTTGGTATATAATCCGGGTGGAACCTAGTAATATTAATTATTAAAACTGACCCACAGAGAGCTCGATGTTTTTATTTTAATAGAGCATATGTATTTTCTACAGCAAAAAAAAAACAAAAATTACCTCAACATAGAGATAGTCTATTTCAAGCCGTTCTGTACACGCCTATCATCAGCCCCTAAGTGTCTGTCTCGGAGCACTGATCAGTCAAAATTAGCTACTGATAATATTTACCAAATTATTAATTCCCATAACAAATACAGTTTAAGTAAATTCCATGGGGGGGGAACTAAATCTAACATGGAAACCCCTTGTAATTGTAGAATTAAGGAAAACTGCCCAGTAGAGGGCAAGTGCAGATCCACTAGAGTAGTATACTAGGCAACCATTAACCCTAAAGAAAATACGAAAAGCCATAATATTTACATCGGCATTTCTGCAAGAGAATTTTAAAAGAGAATCAATACATAGACATACATTCACCAATTCAGAATTAAAACACCAAGCAGCCCTTTCGAAAAAGTTTGGGGAATTGAAGGAAAAGGGTCTGAATCCTCAAATAAATTAGAAAATTTTATGTTTCGCGAACACCCCCAATAGTTTTAGGGATAGGTGCAAGCTATGTTTAGAAGAATAAAATCAGGATAATAACATATAAAGATCAATGCAAACTATTAAATCAACGGAGTGAACTAATCACGAAATGTAGACATAGAAATAAATTCGAAATTACATGTGCATATATGTGGGGGGGGTATGTGTACGTATAATGGCATATATGTATGAACATGTAAATGTACATATATGTATGTATGAAAATATGTACGCATATAAGTGTGTTGGACAGCATGATTGATTCTATTGGGTGCTCTGGTATTACCCACAATCTATAAATCTATAACTCAACTAATTTACATTAATCTTAATGGGCTTAAGTTTAAATCTCCCATCGCTTATTAATAATATTGGACACCTGTAATACAAAAACTATTTACTGTGAATCCCAGAAAAACACACACCGGGGCTTTTATAAGAAACAGCTCATAGTAGGAACTGATATTAAATTACAAACAAGTCCTGGCCATAAATAAACTCCAACCCCAGACGGCTTCCCCCAGGATAAGATAACTTACGCCCACACCAATCACTAACACAAATCTACTCTCATTAACAAGGCGTCTACCAGAGGAGGACTGACGTTGAAAATAAATTTAAAACTGCTCGGAGACAGACAGGGGCCGATGATAGCCGTGTACAGAACGGCTTGAAATAGACTATCTCTATGTTGAAGCAATTTTTGTATTTTGCTGTTATATATATATATATATATATATATATATATATATATATATATATATATATATATATATATATATATATATATATAATCCGACATATTTTAATTTATTTATTTAAACGTTGTTTTTAACTGATACTCATATTCGAGTAGATGCTCTGTTTTTATTATTAAACAGTATATTTATTTATATCTACCGGCCTGAATACTTGAGAAATCGTGTTCGAAAAATATACGCCCTTCGGCAGGATTCGAACCTCCGTCCTCTAGGGAAAGCCGTTATCTGACCCTCTTTGACCTCTCGGTCACGTAGGCCCTCCTAATCAAAGCCCAATAGTGCCTATATTTCGTGCAAGATTTCTCGAATATTCAGGCCGGTCTATGATTTTGAAGCATGCTCACCCCAGGTAAGACTGTAGAGCCACTGAGACACGTGGGATTACTTGGTGTGGAAAAATTAGAAAATAGAAACATTACTGAGGAGCGAGAACAAAAGAAAAGTAATCAGTAAAACAGCAGATGGCGATTGACATTGCGTTTAAATTTTTGAAGATTAAAGTTGACTGAAAAGCATAGAGCCGGAAGAGAGTTCCACAAGCGAGAAAAGAAGCTGTTAGCATAGAACATACGGTAACAACTAGCCAACTCCAGTGTAAATTGATGAGATCTCGTCGCCAGTCTAATATTGCGCTTTAATTCATAATGTCTAGACATCATAATGAAGAGCTAATCCGAACAATTACCATGAAAGTATTTATAGAAAAGGCATAAGTGGCGTTGAGAAAGTGACTAAAGCCGAGGCCTCGGATTTGGACCTTTTATTACTGATGCTTTGGATTTTATCAAGAATCTCCGGATATAAAGCAGGATCTCCAGATCATATGAGGCAACAATATTCTAAGCATGGACGAATGGTAGACTTATAGATATGCAAGATAGATTCAGGAGAGAAAAATTGTCTAGCCCGACGCTGTGAACCAACCTTCTTTGCAGCTGGCCTAGCAATAGATTCGATATAGTCTTTCTACTTCATGTCAGGCGAGAATGTTGGCCCAAGAAGGCACAAATCAACAGGAGATCAATCCGATATATCAAGACTGAAGTAGAAATGACACCTGAGTACGACAGAATAAGCATTCGTCATAAAACATTTTTATTCATTCTGTCAATACATAGAAACAAAACACCCGATCCATTCACTATTAAGTATGGAGTCGAGAATATCTAATAAACGAAACAAATAGGGAAATATAACTAAATGAAGATTATATATAATTAACGAAAAAGGAAACACACTCGAAGGGTGATTAGAATGCAAGACGACGACGGCTGGACTCGGCTTCGACGGACCCTTCGCCGAATTTTTAACCAGTGTAATGACTGAATTCAGAGTTCTGTGTTCAACCTCCGACCGACTTCCCAAACCTACTACTGTCAAACCTGGAAACAAACTCTTCTAAATCGCAAAGAACGTCCTCAACGAATCGTGACGACACGCACAACCGACGACATTTCAGCGACCAACTTTTAGCGACTTGGCGAAGACAAATTTAGCTCGCACGGAAGTTTATCATTCAACGAGAGTGTGCCATCCACAACCCGACGATTACGGTAACCACCCTGTTTGTCTCACGAACGGAACTGAATCATCCGTTATGACCCCGTCGTTTTGTTTAGAGAATGACTCGGTGTCCAGTGTTCGACTGAACACTAAATTTTCGATTGGGTCGAACCAGGCATAAACAGAATGCAACACTGAACAAGATAAAATGAAAACAACTTTCAAAATGAAACAAAAAGAATTAGTTACAAGTGGTAACTACTTGAAAATGCCTACGGTCAAATGGCGCTGAAAACACCAGTTCTCGTTCGATGACTGAAGTCAAGCAATGTCATATCCGGAAAGATGGTGGACACCGGGTACCGTAAGCAACTACAACCTACAATCCGAAATGTTTCGACTTTATTAACACACAAAGGATTGACAAACCGTAAAAAACAAACAAATCAATCAATCCTACTTGAAAGTAACACCTCTTAATCTTCAAAGATATTTCTGTCACCTGTAATGAGAGCATTAGCCTTGTTCCGTTCTATCCAAATTCACAGTAGCGACTGACCTGCCACTGAGAGGCCTGTCACTAAGAGCAGCTTTTCCATTCTCTCCAGGACTGCCCTTAAGTCAACTGATCCATCTCCTTATCGTGATTACATCAAGTGCAGACTTTCCATAAACATTCTCTAACTTCTTGTAAATGTTTGTAACTGCTTTAGCCTTCACAAAATAGAAATTTTGTGGCACGCTTTGCTTTCAGAGGGACCCGAAGATGATTATGGGTAGGAAAAGAGAAGCTAACTCCACAAAATCTTTCCCTCGGCTCGGCTTTCAAACACTTTATGCTTTACAGTCATTCTTAACTCTATGAATATTTAATAATACACTTAAAATTATAATTTTTGTAACCATCCGTTGTATATATATATATATATATATATATATATATATATATATATATATATATATATATATATATATATATATATATATATATATATGCGCGAGCGCACACACACACACAAGGGGAAGTCAAAAATAATCCTCACTTATGTTTAAAGATATGTTATGGCAAAGGTGCGGATAATTTTTTATTTAACCTTATATATATATATATATTTTTTTTTTGTCATCCACAGACAGGCTGTTTCGCAGCTCATCAGTGTGGCTAGACGTCCGGTTGCCTCTAGCTAGGATCGAAACCCGACTGAATTTGCGTCAGTTGGAACTTCTCCCACTAAGCCGTCGGCGCACGGCAGGGATGAAGGTGAATTTTAGCGTGCTTATTTTTAGATTTAGATAAACACACAGTGACTGACAGTGACTCAATTCTGCCGAAGAGTCGTGCAATATTAGCTTAAATAGTCACTGTTTACACCTCAAACCAAAGAGCTCAACCGAAATTAATTTTATATATATATATATATATATATATATATATATATATATATATATATATATATATATATGCAAGTTTCATTGAAAACAGCGAAAACTTCATATTGATTACTTATATTAATCTGTTCAACACTCCTAATAGTTTTTCTAATTTCCAGATTGTAATGGAAAGACATGAAGTCGAGTCTTGAAGCAACAGAAATCTGGTTCTACAGAAGGATGGTTAAAATACATGGATCGCTTGCAAAGTCGAAGTTCTAGAGACAATAGAAACAAAAAAGGCACCTATTGTTAATATCAGGAAATGACAGTTGAGATTTCTGGGGCAATTGATGTGGAAAGGAAATTTGATACTCCCAGGACATATGGAAGGTAAGAGAGTCAGGGGAAAGCAACGCAGGACCAACCACGCGAGGTTGAGTGAATGAATGGTGGACCATGCTTTAGGAGAGGTAGTAAAAAGACAAAATTTATTAAGTGCTTTATATATATATATATATATATATATATATATATATATATATATATATATATATATATATATATTTGAATTGGACAGAGTCCGACAATTTATTTAAAGACATTTATGATATGTTTAACTTGTATCTATAAAAAGAACGTTAAACATATCATAAATGTCTTTAAATATATATATATATATATATATATATATATATATATATATATATATATATATATAAAACAAGAGCCACCTGAAATAATGCAAAGCTCTTCAGTAAAATGAATAGCTGATTGGCATTTGTTTACATTCATAAAAACAATTCGTTAGATTTTGCTGCTTTACTCTGTCGAATGAAGATAGATCAGGTGTAGAAACTCTGACTGACACCAAATCGGTTGAGTTTTAATCCGGATGTCTAGTCGCACTGAGGAGCTGTGATACAGCGAAACAGTACTGTCTTCTAATGATATATATATATATCTATTGGAGCTTCCTGTGCGAATGCAAAGCAGTACAACCTGCCGTTTCAAAACTTCTGGCGGAGTGAATTACGTTATGGTGCACTTATTCTCACAGACGGTGCCCAACTGATCCTACTATACAAAAAAAACAACGTATTATGCACGAAATTAAAAATATAAAATGGCACACCCTATATATATATATATATATATATATATATATATATATATATATAAAAGTGAACATTGAAGTCAACACTCAGAGGCGACAGGCTAAACGCAATCGTCAGGCCTGAAAACTTGCAGGAAATTCTGTAGTCGTCTAGAGGCCACGGTTGAAACCAATGGCGATTTTATTGAATAAATTTACTCTTTAGTATTTCAAGAAATCTTTGTGTAATTTTGACAAATATATCTGTTAAAATGAGATGTCAGTGTTATTTTCATTTTTGCGACATTTAGACGGCAATTTATGCATTGATCTCTCTCTCTCTCTCTCTCTCTCTCTTCCTCACTCTGTGTGTGTGTGTGTGTGTGTGTGTGTGTGTGTGTGTGTGTGTGTGTGTGTGTGTGTGTGTGTGAAATTATTATCCAACAGGCTAAACCAAAGAAAATCTTAATAAAGAAAATATACCCCTCAAGGATTGAAATATGTTTGCAGGAGCCAGGCATAACTGCTCATTGGGACTCTACAAACTTATTTCTTTATACGAAATGCAATCACAGCAATTTTAAATTAATTAACTTAAAATTAACACAATTTCTTTTTCTCATATTCTTTCACACACAATAACACTTGCGTTGTGGTGACTTTATTGGCTTAATGGATTTTAATCCGACATTATTTTGATTTACTATTTTATTGGATGAACGTTCTCTGAGAGGACACAACCATTTTTTAAACAATGATATTCATGGGATAACAGAAAGTCTTATTAAATAAAATGTACCTCTCGGTCGCGATCGAATCAGGCTCGATCATAGCACAGCTGGCTAAAATGTGGCTTTCAGGATAAAGGGAATGCAGGTTGGATTTCAGCCGAGAGATACACTTCCTTTAATAAAAACTTTCTTTGTTTAGGCTGGTGAACATTAACTTCACTGTTTAAAAAACAAGAAGGTCTTCTCTCTCTCTCTCTATCTCTCTCACATAAACCCACACACACACGTGCATATATATATATATATATATATATATATATATATATATATATATATATATATATATATATATATATATACTGTAAAACTTCGAATTAACGCTCCCGGAACCAACGGACACCTGATTTAACGGGCAAAATTCGCAGAAATGGTAATGTCCAGCTGGAACTCAAAACGCCCGCGCGTAGCGACCAAAGTCCTTTAGTTCCAGAATTGGCCGCCGTCGTTTTTTGGTCAAGCTCAAGAGTCCTTAATACAAATAATAAGTCGAGATTACAATAATAAATTTTTTAGTCAATGTAGACAATATACCGGACAGATATATTAGGTTCATAGGGGGAGGGAACGCAAGAGAGAGAAGGAGCGGAAGGCCCTTTTAAGACGATGAGATGGAGTGGGGGCAGAAAGGGTTAAGGAGGTAACGGATGCGTAGTAGTAAGCCTTAACAGACTGACCGGGCCAAGAATTTCCTTAAAATTTCGAACTTTGTACATTGGTTTATCTAGAAAGTTGACTGATATGGCCCGTTGATTTAAGTATGACCAACCAAGACAATTCCAAAGTAGTTAGTTCAATAAAAGAGCCCTTAATATAAATAATAATTAGAAATTACAATAATAACAATAGTAATCATACTATCAGACATAAATGGAGGGATTTTAAACCAAATAAATTTTAAAAAATTAAGAGTGAAAATAAAAATACAAATAAAAAAAATGGTGTATGGATAATGATACAAAAAATGTTAGTTTAGAAATATAGGTGTAGCGTACATCAGCAAGACAGTCATAGATCCAACTATGTGTGAAGAAACGCGCAAAAAGCATCAAAGTCATGTGATACTCAATATCAACCGACACACATTAGCACCTGCACATATACACACATGTGTACATACTTCCATACATACACATGAATGTACACCCATATGCGCTATTACTCATATAAACGAACCAACAATTCAAGTGTGCAAGACCCCACAAAAATATAATAAACGTTTTTATGAGATTTAAAATTTGTACTCTCTCTCTCTCTCTCTCTCTCTCTCTCACACACACACACACACACACACACACACACACATATATATATATAGTAAAACCTCGAATTAACGCTCCCGGAACCAACGGACTCCGGATTTAACGGGCAAAATTCGCAGAAATGGCAATGTCCGGCTGGAATTCAAAACGCCCGCGCGTAGCGATCAAAGTCTTTTAGTTCCAGAATTGGCCGCCGTTGTTTTTTTGTTTTTTTGTCAAGCACTTTACTTATGTCTACATTTGAAGACCAGTTCGCTCCGTTGGTTTAATAATTGGTTAGCATTTTTTCACTTAATTATTTCAATTTTTTTCTTGTATACACAGATCGCATCTGTCCCGGAAGTTGTTGGGGGTTTGAGACCAATACATGATTTCCCATTTGATTATTGGGGTGAAACTACTATCTTTAATCTTCCAATAATCCTTGGTTAGAGCGGTTTGGTTTCTCAAGGCAGTATTGAATATATATATATATATATATATATATATATATATATATATATATATATATATATAAAAGTGAACATTGAAGTCAACACTCAGAGGTGACAGGCTGTTTCATGCTAGAGGCACTCGCGGCCTGACGATTATGTCTAGCATGAAACAGCCTGTCGCCTTTGAGCGTTGGCTTCAATATTCTCTTTTATATTTACATACGCTCTATCTCTAATTATTGAGCACTTTATCCCATAAATATAGCATACCTTAAAACTATATTTCTTTATATATATATATATGTATATATAAATAAAAAGGAAAGAACAGTAAGATATAAAATCCGGTGTTCTTATAGATATTTTTATTTTTACACAATAGTGCTCTATGTAAATTTAAATTTACAGAGCATTAATATTATATAATATATATATATATATATATATATATATATATATATATATATATATATATATATATATATATATATATATTGTTCGATAGGTATTTGAAGACAAATTATAATATAGAGAAAAACCATGATATATAATTTTTTTTTAATTTGGTATATTTCTAAAAGTATCATTCACTGCGCTCTGGTGAGTTGGGTGTTTGAAGTCACCCCACTTTTTGCTAAAATTGAGAACGAAACAGATGGCTAAATTTGACTTCATTGCCTCAATTGAGTTGAACAGTATCATTTGTCTAAAATCATTACTACCATTAAATTTCAAAATAAATAAGAAAACTTCATTTTCCAGGATTTTTCCCGGAACATTATCTTCTAAACCAGGGTTTCCTAGCCGGGGCGATATCGCACACCAGTGGGCGACTTAATCTGTTGGATAGGCGATGAGCAACTGAACAGAAAATTGTGGGCGATTGTAAATTTGGAATATTAAAAAAAAGTATTTCAACTTATGTTATCAGGAAAAATATTCCAAGGAGATATGTAAAGAATGTATATAAAAAAGCAGGAGGCTAAAACGAAATAACTGGGTCACATTCCTAGATAAGATATAAATATCCCCACAAGCAAGAAATATTTTGGCATTTTCTATTTTTCTGAGAAGGGTCATGATCATTCAAATAATTCTTCAGAAGAAATAACATTTTTTTTTCAGATATAAATCAGATAAGGGAAAATAACAAAAAAAAAAAAAATTCGCTGAATTTTTATTAGTTACTAGTAGCGTATATTTCTTAATTTCATAATAATGAAAAAAAATCTTTTAAATATTTGTCAACGCTTGCAACTAAATTATATATATAATTTTCAAGGATCAACTTTGCTTTCGTTTGTTCTTTAATATGGCACTAGCAGCAGCCACCACATACGTCAGCGTTATTTGTTACCTCCCTTTAATATGTTTACTACATCATAAAGTCAATTTATGTACCACTAGCAGTAACAAAGTTTTACCAAACAATTTTTGTATACAGGTGGGCGGTGGAAAACTTTTCAGTGTGAAAGTAGGCGATGGCGAAAAAAAGTTCGAAAACCCTGACATACACCCTTCCTCCAACCATCCAGCTAACCCTCATCAAGAAAATCCCACAATCCATAAATATCAGATTATTATTAATTATGAACCAGTAACAAACTTTTACCAAAAAATTTTAGTATGCTTTTGAATATTTGCTATACGGGTGGGCGGTGGAAAACTTTTCTGTGTGAAAGTAGGCGATGACGCAAAAAAGTTGAGATGCCCTGTTCTAAACCTTTTATATAAGTCATATATGTGGCAAAAATCTATTGTTCATATTCCAAAAAAATAAGTGAAAAAAAAAAAGCGAAACGTGAAACAAAAAAAAAACGCGTTTTGAAAATCAAAGCCCCAAAATGTTTACAGTATAAAAATAGAACTTAAAAATGTTGATATTTCTTTTAATTAATGTTCGCCCAATACAAGGCCCAAGGACCATTCAAGGCAGAGGGCTCCTGTGTGCAGTTGTATTAGCGTAAGAAAGGGCAAGGTAACGGAAAATATAGCTAATTCTAGATTTGAAGAGGTCAGGATTTAATGAGCGAATAAAATTTCGAAGTTCAGGCGGAGAATGAACCGGAAACAAGAAACAAGTGATAAACCTCTACTCATGTTCAAAGTACTGGAGAGGAGCGTGAACCGGACGATAGGCGATCCTATCTACTCTTATTGGGGCAGGAGATGAAAAAAAATTAGTGCAAAACAATTCAGAGTTCAGGCGGAGACGTTAGGAGTATAGAGTTGAAGTAGACTTTAGAAGGAGCCGGAAACCCAATCCTAAACAGGAAACAAAGGATAAACCTCTATTCCTGTTCAAAGGACTGGACCAATTTCAAGAAGCCCTCCGCCTCCGAGTCGCTGTGGTCAGAAAGTGC
>OZ038502.1:86020791-86060791 GCA_964036315.1 Acanthosepion esculentum | reverse complement strand
TACTTAATAACAATATTTCCTAAGAATTATCACATTGAAACTGAATTTTAAAAGATTTAAAAACTTTATAAATTATTCAATTTAAAATTGTAAAAAGTGAAACAAATCTTGTAAAAATTCATTTTTCATCGATTTTTTTTTCTTCGGACAATATTGTCCGTAATATATATTATTCATAAAAGCAATTAAAAGCTTCTCTAATTAAATAATGTCGTAGTTTTATTGCGTTTTTTTTTAATTTTTCGATTCAGAACAGATTTTCGGTAAGAAGGAGTCCGATTTTGCCCAAAAAAAAAATCGGTGATTTAAATTCTTCAACTAATTCCAACTTTAACTAATATAGTCGCTAAAAATTATCACGTTGAATTTCTCACGTATTCATAAAATTAAGTAAGGGCGTAAAACACGTGTAAAAAAAAAACATTTTTACCAAGGTTTTCTAATAAAAAATTTCAAAAATAATTCGATTCATTTGTGAATAAGTTATGAAAATTTCATTAAAATCAAACAATTTTAGCAAGAATTTCCAAATTTAAACGTAGTACTAAATTGGCGGCATGGTCTCATCATTTTACAGTTGAAATTGCAAGATGTAACCGTAAGTTCTATGCTAACAGTTTCTTCTCTTGCACTTCCCGTGTTTTGAACTCTCTTCCGACTTCTTACTTCCCAGTTAACTTTGATCTTTAAAATTTTAAATGCAATATCAATCGCTATCTTCTGTCTTCTCAATTCCTGTTCTCTTATTTTATCCCTTCTTAATGACGGTCACGTGACCCGTAACCCATTGGGCTCTAAGGGTCAGCATGTGTACTGCAGCCGGAGTATCAGTGGTATTTCCAGGGTGAGAGCCAACCCTCTCCAGGCTGGTTTTGAAGATCTTTTTCCTTATCTGTGACCGGTTGCCACCCAACCTGACCTGCTATTTACCATTTGGGGTGAAGATGGATTCATTCTAATACAGCCACGTAAGTGAATGTAATGAATTCGACTGGAATGCGAACTCGGCCATGCGAGCCGCTATCCATTACTCCACCGTACCCCCAACACTATTAAGGAGATCACAATGGAGTAACACTGTGCTCTCCTGAATAGTGTTTTTCTTTCTCATATTCCCTTCTGTCTTAGTGGCTTTATTGCTTTGCTTGGGGTGAAATGATTAAAAAAAAAAGAAAAGAAAATAACAGACCCAACCAGAACTCGAACTCAGTTTGTCAACTTTTCTACACTACACATCCGTGTTTTTACAAATATCTGGTATTAATTAGAGATTTCTACCAAGAGCCTAGTATTCATGCCCAAAATCGAAAAGTGGGTATTAAGGGGTTAAACTCAGCCCGCCTATTCCATATCCTCCCGTGTCGATAACTTTTTCTTTTTTCTTTTTATTGTTAACGATTTAAAAAACAGAATGACAGTATGACAATAGAATTGATTTCATAGATAAAAAAAAAAAATCTAGATGACTCATACATTAATGTAATTGTAAAATCATTTAACATTTACGCGTTATTTTGGGGACAGTGAGAATAAACGAATATATATTGTCAAAGAAGAACTGATTCTCTTTCAGTCACACACACTGTCTGCCTGTGACTGTGTATGTAATGTATATGCTTATGTACGTATTGTGCGTGTGTGTGTCACATACATGTGATTGTGATATTTAATGTAGACTCAACACGCACTCACACATACGCACACCATAATTTAACTGGCTTTGATAAGACATCGGGAGAATACATTCGCCTCACACTAAGTCTGGACAACCCTTACTGTAGGCTACGCAATAAAATCATAAACTTGGGTACAATAAAAAATTGGTAAATTTTAAACCCTAAAAAAATCAGATAATTATAAGATTTTATTGAACTTTTCAGTAATAAATGAATTAATTTTAATTTTTTAAAAATTTTGTATAAATATTTTGAGGTCTGCCATTGAATTAAAATATGCAGACGCAAGCGTAAATACACGCACAATTTTAATGCAATTAAAGCGAGCATCTACGGCGCGGGATCTAATTGCCCATTCTTATCTGACAACAATGGCTGAGTAACAGGAAAAAAGTATGCCCGCTCCTTGAAGTCATTTTTATGACTCGTTTTGTATTTAAACTGAATATATTTGTTAATAAATATCGTATTTTAAATGAAAACACAAAACATTTGAAATCTGATCATCTTGCCGTCAGTGAAACGCCTGATATCGAACAAGTTTTAATACAAATTCTGTACAGACGAAAAGACTTAGCAACTTGTTTAATAGCCGCTATGTTTTTTTGTTTGTTTTGTTTTTTGTTTTTAGGGGGTTTTTTTTAAATCGAATTTACCCCAAGCAAGGCAGCAAAGCGAATAAGGCACAAGGGGTCACTGGTGTGAAAGAATTAAAAAACAACTATTATGAAGGAGCGAGAACAATAGAAGAGTAATCAGGAAGACAGTAGATACAATTGACATTGCATTTAAATTTTTGAAGTGCAAAATTGCCCGGAAAGTATGGAGCCGGAAGATTTTGGTTTGGTTTATTTTGCTTTACGGCATATCAATCTCAATGGGTTATTTAATACTGACAAAATTTTTATTGCTGGTAATATTTTTCCTTCAAAAATGTATTGCTGGTAATATATTTTCCTTCAAAAATATATTGCTGGTAATACATTTTTTCTTCAAAAATCTATTACTGATAATATTTTTCCACCCGAGTCAGGGTAGATCTGGGAACATCAGCAATTAAGAGGTGGTTCCAAGCTCCTCAAAACCTGATCAGAGGCCTTGCTGTCGGATGTAGTTTATCGTCTTACCTAGGACGCGGATGCAGTTTATCGTCTGACCCAGGACGCGGGTGTAGTTTATCGTTATACTGAAGACAGGAGAGCCGGAAGAGAGTTCTACAAAGTGAGAAAAAAAGAAACTATTAGAGCAGAATTTACGGTTACACTGAGCGAATTCAACCGGGAATTGATGAGATCTTGTTAAACATTATTGAATATCTAATCTGAATAAAATAATCGTTTGCCTATACTTGTGTCTCTACGTAACTATATCTATATACAATGAATAATTAAACGTATCTCCATACACACGCACATACATATCTACTCGCGACATATTTATGTACATATATATAAACGGGATTATATATATATATATATATATATATATATATATATATATATGATCTTACAATGTTTTAATTAGGACAAATATAGTGACATAATGATGAGTCATAATCAGTAGATCTAAACAATTTAAAATTATCGTCTGTAAATATATTTATTTACTTATCCTCTTCTGTCTATTTCCTTCACTCTCTCCCTCTTCTTCTCTCCCCTTCTTTCCTCTTATTTATACACGTTAGCAGATTTTATTATTCTAGCTAATGTTTTAATAATAAAATTGATCATTTAAACTTAGCTAGAAACAATGGAAAGAGTGCTACACTCTTACGTGATATCTGTCCTCTTGTATGGAAAATGATTGAAATCGAGAGGCCAGATCGGGACCAATAATATTACTGATTCCTTTTTTCTTTTTCTTTTTTTTCTTGTATGCTTAGAAGCATCTTCTTTCTAGGACTTTAAAAATTGTTTATTGCTTCTGAGCACTTTCGGCAAAAATGTCAGCCATTTTTAATGATTTTCTTCTAAGTAATACTATTATAAATAATGTGTAAGTGCTGTTGTTGGTGATAAAAAAATTTTCTGAAAGAATATGCATAGTGTCCCCCAAATATCGACAACAATTAAAATGTGAATATTTGAATAACTATATGTCCCAGGCAAGCGAAATTAAGTCGCTTTCATGTTGAACAATAAAAAGATATATTTATCAAAATTCGATCTTCAAAGGGATGTAGATTTTATGACCGATTTCAACAAACTTCACAAATATTCAATATGCGTACCACCTGTGACACGAAATACGTCAAGTCGGTAGTCCAACTCCTGTCAAACACGCTGTAGCATGTCTTGCGTAACATTCTCCAGCGCATCAGTGGTTCTCTGCTTATCCAAGCTTTTAGGAAGAGAGAGGAAATATAGACCTGTCCTTTCAAACACATCAACCTGGAAGAGAGCTGGGTGGGGGTCCAATTCCAAAATGTTTCAAAACGTCGGAGACAGAGAACCTTAATAAACTGAGAATCCGAATACAGAGAACTGGTACAATTAGCAGGTCACGGTCTCCTAACGACCCTCCCCGGGTTTTGAATTCAGTGTTGTCCTTTTCCTAGACTAGTTGTCAGTCAAGGCAAAATGGCCCAGTATACCCTGCTAATTAACCCATAACTGGGGGATTTGTAACTTTCTCAGGGGTATTTATGCTTAAAGAAATATACCAAAATCGATATATATATATATATATATATATATATATATATATATATATATATATATATATATATATGGAATAATATATATATATATATATATATATATATATATATATGGAATAATATATATATATGTGTGTGTGTGTGTGTGTGTGTATGGAATAAGGATATATAATTTTTTATATATTAAGAAGAGTTTTTGAGGAAAGATGAATGACAAAGTGTAAAAAGTTTTTGTGTGACGCGTTTCGTTCTTTAAGACTTCATCGAACTAGGCTCCTTAGGACTATGTCGGACTAGGCCTCTTAGGACTTCATTGGACTAGGAACTAGTTCGATGAAATCCTAAGAGATGAAACACGTCACACGAAAATGTTTGTTTTCAAGTTTGTCATACGTCTTTCCTCCACACACACACACACACACACACACACACACACACACACACACACACACACACACACACATATATATTGTGGTACTGTTAATAAGTATGGACCATTTGTAGATGTCTGTTTATGGCTGCGTGAATAACATGACCACACAACTTATATTTAACGTAAAATATCACAAAATATGAAATACAAGAAGGAACAAAAATGGTTTTAAAAACATAACATTTGTATTAGTTTGTGTGTATTGATGTACATGCGTAGAAGTTAAAGATCTGTGGGTGTTATGTCCCTTAGACTGTGAATATTTTTATCTGAACTCACAAAAGTTGAATTAATTTCAAAACTGAGAAATGCTGAATAAACTGTAGCTTTAGAAGAATGTTTCAAAGCGAAAAGTTCTTGTTTGGAAATGTTCTGTATGTTTGTAATGTAGTTTGGAAAGGTTCTTACGTACGTGAATATGCTTTTAACGTCTGACCGCTCATGGTCAAGACGAGAATCCTTCAAGATCACATCTTTGCAGGAAAGGAGACACAGAGAGAGAGAGAGAGAGAGAGAGAGAGAGGGAGAGAGAGAAAGAGAGCAAGCTCGTGTCTGCTATTTATAATTGATGTAATCACGTGACAGGATCAGATAAAATTAGCGGGAAAACTTGACTTGGTCATGCGCTGGAAAAATATTTGTACGTGGGTGGATTGCAACGCCTACTTGTGTGTATTGACCAATTAGAAGTTGATATTTCCTGAAAATCTGTCTGAAGCTGAATAAAATTCAACATTGATAAGAAAGTGGTATCAGGATGCTCTCTCTCTCTCTCTCTCTCTCTCTCTCTCTCTCTCTCTATATATATATATATATATATATATATATATATATATATATATATATATATATATATATATATATATAGTGTATTGGGGCAGCAGATTATTATTTAAACATATATTGTTAAATATAACAGACAATGAATGTCTATTATATATTAAAATATATCCAAATGTTGTACAATTTTGTTTTGTTTTTTTCACCCGAAATTAAAGCAACCATACTAAGTTTAGAACGTATATACTCGTGTTTCATGTGACTTTTGAAAACCTAATTTTGAAGCTAATTTTAAGGGGATCGCATCATACACGAGATATAAAATTAGCGTATGTAATGCTGGCCCTGGCTTCACCATTAACCAAACTATATAACCATTTACTGTGTAGTCAAATTAGCTTCAAAATTAGGTCTTCAAAGGTCGCATGATACGCAAGAGAAAAATCGAGAACAAATTGGATGAATGATTTTACATATCAATCCTTGCTGGAATATTTCATGTTGAATTTCTTTTTTTTTTAATGTGGTATATCCATCAAGGATTGAATTTATTACTCAGCAGCACTGATCAACCCGACTGGCCTCGTTAGCCATTGCCCAATGCCAGGGTGGATTGTGCCGGCAAGAAAAATACCACAGAAGATATGAACAACAATTTTTTCTTTTATGTACTATGTCTCTTTAAGACGGGGCGATCATAGCTCTCCACAACTTCCTGTTCTTTGTAGCTCTTAGTAATGTTTATCTTTTTGCTATCTCTCCTAATCAATTTCTGCCAACGCTTGACATAATCTCATTATATAGGTTATTCGCTGTTTTCTTCTGTCCCCTTTTGTCTTCAATATGCCCTGTGAGTATTCAATTTTCCAAGCCCTTTTTCCTCATTATGTTCCCTAGAAATTTCATTTGTTTCTTTCTGATCCTAATTGTAAGTGTCCTTTTCGTTTCCATTTTCTCTAAAACTTCGTCGTTACTCGCATGTTCAGATCATGGTATCCTCAGTATCCTTCTGTAGAATCACATTTCTGTTGCCTTAATTTTCCTGTTTCTTGATACTTTGCTTAGCATTTGGAAGGCATCTTTTCCTATTCCGGTGCGCCCTCGGATTTCGGTGTCACATTTTTCGTCCTCTGTTAAACCACTACATATTTAAAGTTTCGTGCTTCCTTGATTTTGGTTTCTCCAATTCGTTGCTCGCATTTTGATCTGTTCCTTTTATTGACAACCATACATTCTTATGGTTTGTCATGTCGATAACAAAAAACAAAACAAGAATTTAATAACTGAATTACGTCAACAGAAAAATTGATAAAAAAAAAAGAAATATATAGATAAAAATTATGAGTGTTAAAACTGAATTTGTAGAATTGACAAAACTAATCAAAGAAGAATGAAACGTGAACAGGAAAAGATTAAAAGAAGAACAGATTCTATAGAAATGCACCTCTCCAAATAATAATAATTCTTCAAATTTCTTTTCAGATTACTATCTATTAAACTCTCCAGATCACGCATATTGACTGATTGATTTATTTTTTACAGTTTCTCAACCTTTTGCAGGATATTTAGAGCCAGAAAATATTTTTAGATTGTAAGATTTTTTTCGAAAGATAATGATTTACTGATACAAGTCCTACTAATTAACCCATAGCTGGGTGAAGAGAAGACATGGATTCATACCATTGCCAAGGGTATTTGAACGTAAGTGAATGTAACAAACGCAATGGGAATTGGAACTCGGCTCTCCGATTAAAAATTCTGAGCCTTTAAACCATCCGCACATCCAGACTTACAGCACCTGGTATTCCCAAGCGGTTACTGACCAGACTCGATATTGCTTAACTTCGATGATCAGACAGGAACTGGTGTTTGAACGTGATATAGCCGTAAGCCTTCAGATCACGAATAATAATTGATTGTTTTGTTTGTTTAACGGCATGTCAACTTTTTATGGGTAATTTAATGCCGAAATTTAATTTTCTTGGGAGCTCTGAAGTAATAAAAATATGATATATGTTATTCTGCTTTCACAATTGAATACATGGTATTTGTGCATAGACATGTTTGTATGGACATGATTATTAGATGTGATGATATGTGTATTTTATGTTATAGTTTCGCTGAAGTTATATTTTGGAATACAGTTTGATTTCTTTAAGAAATTGTAGGATATTATATGGCTTAATGTCATGAAAGAGTTTTTCATGCTGGTTGTTTGATTTTGTTTAGTAGCATATCAACCTCTATGGGTTACTTAACTCCGAAATGTAAAGATTTTGTACGTAATTTTATGCTTTCAATTACAAATATTTTATACTTTCAGGATAAATATATTTTGTAGATCATATAATGTATTGTTGGTAATTTTACTATAAAAATGTACTGTTCATTTGTGTTTGGGGCTTCACTATTTGCCCATAGCTGGGACCCTAACAGGTGCTACACCCTCGGGTTAGGGTAGACCTGGGAACAACAATTAAGAGGTGGTTCCACGCATCTCAAAACCTCCGATTTCCTTATCAAAAGCCTTTATTACCGGATCAGATCACGAACATAAAGAAAATTAAATTTTCTAAATTTTTAGAGGTGGGGGGTTCAGTTTGATATGCAAATTCATTTTAAATTGATCCCCACTACCAAGCCCCCACCAAAAAATAAAATAAAATAAAATAAAATAAATAATAATATTATGCCCAAACCAAAACATATTCTTTTTTTTAAATCATTTCACTCCAAGCAAGGCGATAACACCACTAAGACACAAAGGGCTACTGGAAGTGAAAGTGAATAAGATGACTAGAAGCAACTGGTAACCCAATCCTAAATAGGAAATGAGTGATAAATCTATACTCCTGTTCAAGAAACCGGGAAGGAGTATGAACCGGACGACAGGCGGACCTTACAAAATTGTAAATGATTTCAAATTAATATTTATATTATTTAAGACGTATATGAATTTACCTTTTTCCTATGTTGTGTTAAAATAACGCTTATTTACAAGATTTCAAATAATTTCAAAACAGCAATGAAATATGAATTTAAAGCAAATTCTTACTTACCTTTTTTCCTTCATTATTATTTATATTAATATTAATTATTTCCCTAACTTACTTGCCTCTTACTTTTTTCTTTTTTTTTGGAGGGGGGCTTTTGTAGGGAGGCCAATTTGCAAGGCTTTTAAATAGCAAATAGAACCCCCGTTTAAAATTTAGAATTTTTTAAAGTTAGATATACATATATATTCGAGATTTGGAGAGCTTAATCAATAGTACTATGAAAAGAAATTTTAAAAAATGTTTATTTCTTGGAGAGGTGCGTTTCTATAGAATAGCATCAGAAGCTACCAAAATAAGGACTAACATAAAGCAAGTTCTGTTATCAATTTTGGTTAGCAGCAAAATATTTACATTGAAAAACAGAAACGGGAAATCTACCAAACATAATGATAAAATCATTTCTGACTAAATTTCTGTAATAAAGAATTATCAGTATTTACGGTTAGACTAATGTCCACATCTTTGTTGTTACTATCACAACGTTTCGGCCATTGAGTTCTCCAGCCTTCTTCAGGTTCTTCGGGCAACCTTCAAGGAATTTCGAACTGGAATCTTGATTTGCTATACGGAGACAGAGAGTTCTTTTTCTGCTGGCCATATCTAGGGGTATCACGCCTCATTCTTTTTTACTACTGCACACCATTCCCACTGAGTGTAGTTTGAACTACTCGGTCCAGGGATTGAACTCTCAAATCCACGAACCAACGCTCGAATCCTCTAGGCAAATGGGTCCACAACTTAGGATACCCACACTCCAAAAGGTGCCAGAATTTTAACGGTTATGACAGAGTGGCTTGTGTTTTTGAGTGACTAATCACGCAGCCATTGGCAAATATGTCTTGACAGTGTTAACAACAATTGGTCGGTGTGTATAGTACCTATTGAATTCATTAATACAAATGTTATTTTATTATAATCAATTTCTGGATTATGTTCTTGATGTATATGGTACAAGGTTAAAATTGGCGACATAAAAGGCATTTAAATCAATTAAAATCAAGATATACTAAGGAAATAAAAACGCAACAAAGAGATCTACCTATGGAAGTGCTGTACGATACTTTTGACTTGCCAACTCCAATTATAACTGCTCAAAAACTCAGTGTTAGTAAAAGAAATCCAAGGGAAGCGTTGGAAGTGAACCCCAAAGGAAGAAAATACGTATTCAAAAGAGAATGCTTATCTTAAAGAGGGTGATGCTATGTAGAAAGACGACCGACCTTCGCTACACTAAATTGTTGAACATAGACTCTTCCATTCACTATGAAAGCAACGTCAGCTCATAGGACCAGGAGTCACAAACTAGTCGCAAATTGGGTCGCAAATTGGGTCGCAAAGTGAGTCGTACGGATTGACGCACTAACTACAATATTCACTATTTCTGTATTATTAGTCCATGTGATTAAACAGTTTCGTCACTAGCATTTTTTTCAGTGTTTTCCTTGGGATATTATTAATCAGAACTACGAGATTATACGACCATCATAACAGTTCTCTATTAACAATTAGCAGAAAATCTAGGAATCACCTGAATCCATAGACTGACCGGTAGATCGCACTCAACAAGATGGTTCCACGTTTTGACAAAATCTTGAACGAGAAGCGGATGTAAAGAAATCACTGGATATTTTTATGCTCACTTTTTGTTATTCATTTTACTGTTTAAGTTTCTTTTTTTCTTTTATTAAAATATGACGATTAAATTTATAGTTGCATTTGTGCTGAGTTAAATGTGTGAAGTCCAATTTGTTCACCCGTAATGTTTGTGGTTCAAAATTATAATTTAAACTTGCTCATCTTCAAATGTGGGGGAGTACTTTTTTTTTAGTAGGGCTCGAACATTGATGAAACATTTCTCAGGGGTATAGGACATAAAAAAAGTGTTGGGAACCCCTGCCCTCGGCTATTATCCCATCGAGTAATCCTGATGCTAAAGTTTAGAGATAAACCTAATGTTTAAGATGACAATATATGAATGACAAAGGAGTTCTATACAAATATAAAATATATATGACATATAAATATAAGAATTAATAAGAACGGTGGAGTAATGTATAGCGGCTCGGGTTGAGGAATCGGAGAGCTGAGTTCGAATTCCAGTCGAATCCATTACATTCACTTGCGTGCTAATACCATCGAGAAAGGTATGAATCCTCTTCTCTCCCTAGCTATTGGTAAATAGCAGAACAGATGGCAACTAGTCTACCGCATTAATAAATGGCAACCTACTACGGGAAAAAATCTACCTTAAAAGATACATGATCGCCTAAGCGTGTATCACGGATGGCACATAACTGAGTTGTATACAAATATTAAATATATATGAGAGATAAATATAAAATTAATAACAAATGAGTTGTATATAAATATGAAATATATACGAAATATAAATATAAAAATTAATTCTAAGCGCAAATTACATTTAATCAATATTGATGTTTTTTTTCTGTTAAAATCCGTTAATTTGGAGACGCTGTCTCTGTTTGAGTTCTAGGTTTCCCAATTATTGAAAATGACTGAGAAAACCTAATTCGTGGCCTTTCATCCTGAAAGAAAGCAATAGACAATGGTAAAGGAAACTTTGAACAGAATCGTGTTACGAATGAAAAACTAAAGAGAGATGTTCTCAAGAGTCTTCATGTCAATTTCACTGAAAATTATCCTACGGAATTTGATCTAACGTGTAATGAATATGGCCGCATCTGCCTAAGTAGGCTCTGCCTCAAAAATCATCAAAGACGCTACACACAGAAAGAAGTCATTCACGACGAGTTACACGGCATTTCTACTTGCAGAGAGTGTAATAAAAGAATGTGCCTCTTTCCAGTATTGATGTAGGTTTCCTTCCGAACTTTTTGTCCGAAGTAATGTGGAACGCCAACATCTTGATTATGCCATCATTAACTTTTCGAGTAAAACGTGTTTTCGATTTTAGTTGTTGCTGCTGTTGAAAGTCTTCAAGTGATGTGTTTTCTGTTATTTGGTAAAGTTCACGAGGTTCTAAGACCTACATTCATTCACTTGAAGCCATTCTTAATAATTGATCTTTAAAAAGAGTTATCTCGAAAAATACAGAGCAACTGAATCAAAAAGAAAAGCAGCAACAGAATATAAGAAGCCATTTTGAATAGATCTGTTGACTATGAAAAGGTATTTAAATCGGTAGAACACTCGGCAGACTTTAACTAAATATGAGAGGAAAGTATTAACCTATGGAGTAATGGATAGCGGCTCGGATTATGGAATCGGAGAGCCGAGTTCGAATTCCAGTCGAATGCATTACGTGTTAATACCCTTGGGAAAGGTATGAATTCTCTTTTCCTCACAGGACCGGTTCTATAGCCTTGGATGACAACTGGTCTCCTACAGAAAGAAATGACAACCTACCACGGGAAAAAATCTGCCTCGTCAGTCATGTATCGAAAGATAGATGATCGCCTAAGTGTGTATCACGCATGGTACATAACTGACTGAAAGTATTAACGAAAATTATATAAAAGTTATTGGAAATATAAATGGTAACAGTACTGAAATCATTTAATAACACAAAAACGCAGAGAAAGTAAAGACCGGAAAAGGAGTGAGGCCAGGAAATTGAATTTTACTAAAATTATTTATAGAAGCCTTGAAAGTGTCTTCTGGGAAATAAACTCGGAAGGAATGGGTGTGAGTATAAGTAGCGAATATGTGAACCATCTACGATTTGCTGGCGGCATTTTACTAATATGTGAGTGTTTTTCTCTAGAGGAATTCTAGTTTTACCTATTCTTTTCAACTGTAATAGAATTAATGTTTCACATTAATGTTCATCAAAAGAGGAAAATGTTCAGAAACCATTCCCTTGATGAAATCAACAAATAAGTTCTTGAGGAAATCGTTTTCATTTAAAAAGAATAAATAATTTGCATATTTTCTTACAAACACACATCAGGGCCAGATTAATCCTTAAATAAAACAAATATTCTTAGGGAACCAAAAGAAAAGAGGACGCCAAATATTAAGGCAGCAAAAGAGAAAAGGGCACCACAGCGTTTTCGTTTGTTTGTTTTTTAACCACGTTTTTAGGAATTCAAGAGAAAAGGCACCACGATTTCTTTTTATTCTGTGAATTTTTTACCATTTTGTCTTTTCTTTCCTCATTATTTCTAAAGTGTCATTTTCTCCTTATTTTCTGTCATTTTTTTTCTTTTGATATCGTATACGTTTTCCTCAAGTTTTCTTTGTATTTCATATTTTATCATATTTTCCTATTTTAACCCTTTGAGACCCGCGTTCCTGAACAAGATTCGCAAATAATTGGTATGTTTCACGGTAGATATAAAAATAAGACAATAAATCGCAAAACGCGAAGCAAGTTTTACCGACCGTTCAACCGGTGGATGGGCATTAAGTCATTTTTATCTACCACCGGAAAAGCGGTGGTCAGGGTTCAAAGGGTTAAATTTATATATTTTATTGAGAATTTTTATATAAGATTTCAATAATTTTTCTGTCTTTTTCAACTGCTTTTAGTTCTATTTCTCTGCTTCTCTTTATAGGGTCGATCGTTTTGTTTATTATCAACCATTCGCCCTTGCAAGGAATGCTGCTTCCATATATGGTCTGGTGCCCCCACTGTTCGCCTTAAGGTCCTCGACAAAATCCAGAGGCAGATATGCAAAGTGATTGGCCCTGATCTGGCATCTCGTCTACAGTCGCTCTCTCACAGACGTGCCGTCGCCTCCCTCTGTCTTTTCTACAAATACTTTCAAATAACTACAAATAACTGTGAAAAGATGCACAGAATTAGCAACCAGCAAAAAATTTCCTTAGAGACAAATGAAAGAGTGCTGAACTGCTATGCAATATCAGTCCTCGTATATGAACACTGGATATTCTCCTCACAGATGAAGAAGAAAGTTGAGGCAATAGAAATGTGGTTTCTACAGAAAGTTGAGGCAATAGAAATGTGGTTTCTACAGAGGCATGTTGAGAATGCTGTGGACTGAACATGTGAGTAACGAGGAAGTTTTAGGGGAAAATGGAAACACAAAGGACACTTATACTTAGTATCAGAAAAAAGAGTTGAAATTTCAAGGACAAATAATGAGGAAGGGAGGCTTGGAGAATTTGACACTCAGTGAACATATTGAAAGCAAGGGGGGCAATGGAAAGCAACAAATAATCTATCTGATTGACAGAACAGGGGGTAGGAAAGATAGCAAAACGTCAAACCTTACTAAGATCTACAAAGGATAGGAAGCTGTGGAAGACCATAATCGACTGCGTTCTGAAGAAGCAAAATATGATAGGGATTGTATGAAGTAACAAGTTAGAGGAGGTGATGAAATATTCGCGACATACTTCCCAAAATTTGACCTGTTGACCAAATTTCAGAATTTCGTTTTGAGCGGTTCGTGAATTTTTTAGCACTCACACCTAAGAATTTAAATTTTTTTAATTAAATTTTATTGCATTTATAACATCAAGCGGAAGACATTTCAACTCGATGAATATATTGGGTTAGTAAATTGAGAAACAGTAACTCGAAGCGTTAAAGTTATTTAGGTGAGGCCAAGGCGGGAACACCATTCTTGCTCTGTGAATATGGAAGCAAGTGCACTTAACCCGGCCTTTCTTCTGTCAAATACATACACGCACAAATGCACACTCATCTACGCATGCGCACACATGTGCACATATTCATGTGCATGAGAGAGCAATTTATATATTGATATAATTTTTACAATTATTCAAAAAATATCTTCGTTTTTACTTTTTCTACTGCACCATTTAAGCCGATGTATTCTTCAGCCTTGCGCAGATTAACTGTTTCAGTACTGGCTAGTATATATATATATATATATATATATATATATATATATATATATATATATATATATATATATATATATATATATATATACAGGGGTTGGACAAAATAATTGGAACAGGTGCAAATTCCACTCCTATATTTCAAAGACCCATTATATTAAGAACTTTAACTAAAACTTCGTAATTTCAGGTTATATCTATTGTAAATACGTTTATTTATCTAACTTACTGTCTTTGTCTTATTTATTTTTAGAATTTAGAAAAATTTAAGCTAAATGCATGACCTATCCGAGTTAAAAAATGGGAAAATTGTTGAAGTTCGCATGGCAGGAGCCTCGATCACTAAGGTTGCTGAACTGTTTGGTAGATACAATGAAAGTATAAAAATTCTAGAAGCCATTGTTATAAAAGAAGAAACAACCTGCATTAAATAAAATACTACTCACCATAGAAGACGGTGTCCTGGAGTCACTATGTGTACAAATAATAATAATAATAATAATAATAATAATACGTACACAGACTAGCGTGTTGATATTGCTAGAATATGGGACGTTCAGATCATTATTATCCCAATTATCATTGGGGCGTTGGTGTATATATCAGATCATTGTAAAAGTTCCTGACCGAATTTCATTGTTGATATAAAATGACCGCAACTTGACACCGGCGTTTGTTTTGGTGCCGATTTCGGGTGTGTTCTAGATTTAAACCTTGCATCGTTCAGTTGTGAGTCAGACTTTGTTGAATGTTGACGTTTTGTCCAGAAATGAATGTCTAAAAGATCGAGAATGAAAAGTTGCATGTTCGCCATATTATGAATTTCGAAAAAGAGTAAGCATCGGAAGTGCGACAAAAAATATCATTGAGAAGATTTATTTGGATCGTGCTCCAGGTCTTCGAAAGGTCAAAAAATTGTTTCGAAGATTTTGTCAGGGTGATTTTAACTTAAATGATCAACCACGCTTTGGGCGACCTTTCGACGTCGATGGGCACGTTCTGCTTGCCATCGCAGTGAAGATTTCGACGGAAATAATTGCTAAATTTGAAAATCCATATACCAACTTCCTTTTGCTATTTGAAGAAACTTGGTTCAAAGAAAAACAGCCGAATTTGGCAAATCTAAAAGGTGTTATTTTTTACCATGACAACGCAAGACACCTTGTTGCAAAACAGACCTTGTAGAAACTTAAAAGAGGAAACCTCCAGCACCCACTCTATGCCCTTGATTTGGCTCCTTCGAAATTCCATTTGTTCCGGTCTCTCCAGAATAATTTAAATGACAAAAAAATTAACTCTGTACAGTCAGTCAAACACTACCTCACAACTTTCTTCCATTTAAAAACACGAAGTTTCTACTAAGATGGTATCAAGAAGCTTGTAGAACGATGGGAGACAGTTGTTAAAAACATTGAAGACTAGATATTTGAATAATAAATGATTTGTTTTCTTTTGCGAGTATATAAAGTTTCGTTTTTAATTTTCTAATCGGGTGCGAACTTTTGCAATGAATACCAACGAACTGAAAGACCTACTAGAAGAAAATCGGAATAAAGCCGAGTATTCCATCGCTTTCAGAAGTCTACGTAAACAGATAGCACCTCAAAGAAAGTGCTATCTGAGGTCGCGCGACTTGATGGAGTAAACGTATAATGTAAGATCTCCGGTTGAAAATGAACAGCCGTGCGGAAAAGATAATACGTATAAATATTTGATGCATTCTTTTCCGGTTCTGTCTGGCACGCTTTAACTGTTACACATGAAGATACTTTTGATTGATTCAAATCCACACTCTGTGAGAATGCCAGGATGTAGCCAACAGAATCTTGTCTACCACACAAAAACACTCGGTTCTTAATAATGACAGAAACAGTCGAAAGTATCTTGAACAAACAGAACATGAAATTCGGACAGTTTACCCACAATTCTGAAATTTGGTTCCGAAATTTTATTCAAAAACTTAAAAAATAAATATAAAAAATTAAACAGATAGATCTTGTCGTTTAAATTTAACAAAAGGATTTTGTATAATGTTAGGATATATATATATATATATATATATATATATATATATATATATATATATATATATATATATATATATAAAAGTGGACATGGAAGTCAGCACTTAGAGGCGGCAGTCTGTTTCATGCTAGTGCAATCGTCAGGCAATTTATTTTACACACGCTCTATCTCTGATATTGAGCACTTTATCCCATAAATATAGCACACTTTAAGACTATATTTCTTCATACATATATATATATATATATATATATATATATATATATATATATATATATATATATATATATATATATATATTAGATATTAGCAACCGTATATGCGTTCTTCCCATGAGACCCAGTATTTAAAAAAAAAAAAAAACTCTAATAAATGTTTCATTCACCAGTTCGTGCCTGACGACTTTGGAAAACCATGAGACTTTAAGTTGCACTACAAACGTAGGTATATGTATATTTATTAATATATATATATATATATATATATATATATATATATATATATATATATATATATATATATATATACACACACACACAGACGCACACAGACACACATATATATATATATATATACATATATATATATATATATATATATATATACATATATATATATATATATATATATATATATATATATATATATATATATATATATATATATATGAAGCTTATTTGCAAGGAATGGATGTAACGAACTTGGCCCTCTGATTCCCCAGTCAGGGCCGCTGTGCATTACTCCAACGTGCTTCAATATGAATTCATCTCTTGAAACCTGGTGCATTTTTTTTTCATAACCTTGCATAATAATTACCTACATTTTTTTTATTTTCATAACCTTGCATAATAATTACCCACATTTGTTTTTCATAACCTTGCATAATAATTACCCACATTTTTTTTTTCAGATAATTGTGTAAAAGATGAGTGTTGAGGAAAGCAAACATCAAACGGGTGTCTGATATGATAAATGCACATTTTTCATCCACAGAAAATTTCAAGCATAGTCGGAATATCCCTACGGACAGTTTTTAATGTGAAGAAGAGAATTACTATGAGGGAAACTACTCAGAGAAAGCCTGGAAATGGCGGAATCAACAAGAAGCGCAATAATGGTTTCATCAACACTCTCAAATCCAAAATCTCAAAAGACCCAACGAAATCCATGAGGAAATTAGCATCTGAACCTAAGGTGGATGCTAAGACCATCAGAACAACAGTGAAAGATGACTTAAATCTAAAATCTTACACAAGAACACCAAGACATTTGCTGACACGACCCATGAAGGTCAGATGATTGGAAAGATGCAAAAAAGTTCTTCAGTCAGTTATGTGCCATGCGTGATACACGCTTAGGCGATCTTTCGATACATGACTGACGAGGCTTTTTTTTTCCCGCGGTAGTTTGCCATTTCTTTCTGTGGTAGACTAGTTGCCAGCGAAGGCTTTAGAACCCGGTCTGTCCTGCTATTTACCCATAGCTGTGGGATAAGAAGAGTATTTATACCCCTCCCAAGGGTATTAGCACGTAAGTGAATGTAACAGATTCGACTGGAATTCGAACTCAGCTCTCCGATTCCTCAATCCGAGCCTCAACAAAATATCTTAAATAAACAAGTCCACAGTGAAAATTTTCTCAGACGAAAAGATCTTTACTGTTGACGCTGGAATGGCAGATATATTGCACAGACAAAAGCTCATGTCAAGGGCACTTTCAGAACGAAGCACCCAGCTCAAGTTATGTCTTTGGGGTTGTGGCCTCAGATGCGAAAAATGTCTATCAAATTTTACAAACCTGGTGAAAAAGTTAAAGCTGATGCCTATTACAAGACTCTGAGATACAATGTCTTACCATGGCTCAAAGCCAACTACCCAGGGGGAAAACTATGTAGGAATTCAGGATGGTGCTCCTGCCCATACAGCCAAAAAAAGTACAGAATTTCTGAAAATCCAATTTTGTCAATTTTGGCCATCATACTTCTGGCCCTCTTCCAGCCCAGATCTCAACCCCTTTAGATTATGCTGTTTGGGGCGTTTTAGAACATGCTACTAACAGAACCTCTCACCCAAATGTTAACTATCTCATGGATACCATCGGAGAAAAGTGGGACAAGATGTCCTCTGGTTTTTTGGAGAAGAGTTGTAGAAGTTTCCGGGGCGGGGGCTGTGGAGATAGTAATTGAGAAAGAAGGAGGACATATCGAGTAAAATGTTTCTTTCGTTTTGTATTTGTATGCTCGAACCATTCGTATTTCTTTAAATAAACTAATTAATCAACTACTATAAGGCTTTTTATTTCAATACCAAAATTATGGAAATTTTTGCCTCCACACCCTATATATATATATATATATATATATATATATATATATATATATATATATATATATATATATATATGTACTGGGTATATCAAAATACTTTAACAAACTTTGAGGGCGGGTTCCTCACACCAAAACAAGGACAAAAGTCCATATAAATAAACATGTGTCCGCATTAAGTTTAGAGAAAGTTTACGGTAGATGGCGCTATGCTGACATGTAGACTAGGTTACATTTTTCATTCGTGTACATTTGTGGCTAGTCTGTTTTCAATGTTTAACGTGTGTAGTAGTGAATTAACTGAGAAGTGTTCCCTTTAACAATGATAGGATATTCATATCGTGAGCAGGAAGATATTTTTACATACAGCCACGCGAATCGTAATGGACGTGATGCTGCACGGTTGTATCACATCGAGTTTCCAAACCAAAGGCAGCCAAGTCATCTAGCCTTTGCTGCTGTTCATCGTCGCGTTGCCGAGACAGGATCTATGGCACCACAATGGATCAAGGAAAACCGAGATCAGCTTGTATGCCTGACCATGAAAAACACATTCTACAGGCTGTCAGAGATGATCCAGGTATAAGCACACGTCAAGTGACCCTAGCATGTTTTACATCTCATACTGCCGCATGGAGGGTACTTCACGAGCAGCTCCTGCATCCGTATCAATTACAACGCGTGCAAGGTCTGATCACTCGTCACAGGAGAACTTTTGCCGATGGTTTATTGCACAAACTGCCGATCTGTTGTTTGTCTCTTCAATTTTGTTTACGGATGAGGCAACATTTGGAAGAGATGGAATAACAAACTTACACAACCAACATTTAGTGGCGGGTCAGAATCCCCATGGTACAATACAGACTAGACACCAGCATCAGTTTACGATTAATGTGTGGGCTGGAATTGTAGGTGACTATCTGGTGGATCGATATGTTCTCCCAGAACGTCTTACAGGACTGTCTACAGAGACTTTATTTCGAACACACTTCCAGACCTGCTAGAAGATTTACTCCTGCTAATGCGAAGACGCATGTGGTTCATGCATGATGGAGCTCCAGTACATTTTAGTTACATTGTTCGCGATGAACTGGTTGACATCTACCATGAAAGATGGATAGGTAGGGGGGAGGACCGGTTCCATGGCCTGCACGTTCCCCTGACCTCAACCCTTTGGATTTTTATCTGTGAGGCCACTTAAGACAATTGGTTTATGCAACAGATATTAATAATGCAGACACATTTCATCAATGTGTCATGGGGGCCTGCGAAACCATTCTACACCTTGTGGGAGTATTTGAAAGGTTTCACCAGTCAATGATTCGACATTTGTTTATAGAGACATTTTACCATGTTTTGTTGTAAGGAACCAGCCCACAAATTTTGTAATAGTATTTTTATACACCCTATAGCCGAAAGCGCTCGGATAAAAAGAACATTCGGACAGTTTTTATATAATTTATCCTCTGAAAAGAAAAACTTTATTAGATCGCACGAGAAATTATATAAAAAACTAAATAAAAGCACCTTGTCAGTCGTTTTTAATGAAATGGGCATGAAAGAAGGATTGCTGCCTAAATACACAAATATATATATATATATATATATATATATATATATATATATATATATATATATAGTCGAACCAACACACATTGCCTAAATAATGCGTTCACGCATGAAAAGACTATCGCCGCTCGGTGTTGACCTCAGGGTCTACTTGTATATTTGCATACGCTCTATCCCTGATATTGAGCACTTTTATCCATAAATATGCTATATTTTAAAACTATATTTTATTATATATATATATATATATATATATATATATATTGATGTTTAAAATTGAAAATAATTTTTATTCCAAACATCAAAACCTATACCCATATAAAATACAAGAAAAATTATACAAAAAATAAATTAAATATATAAATGAATAAAACAATAAATATATAAATAATCAATCTACCTATCTATCTCTCTTAGTCTGTTCATGTCTATCTATCTCATTCTATCCATATCTATCTATCTATCTAGCTAGCTAGCTAGCTAACTAGCTAGCGCTGTTCATATCTATGCCTATTCGAAGCTATCTCAGTTAATGGCTATCTATCTATCTATAGAAATAACAAACTACTTACGGACACGGTTAATGATGACAGCAATGTAATAATAATCAGCTAAAAATAGATGGGAGGATAAAGAAAATGTGGTCATGAGAAAGAAGTTATAGTTTTTAATTATAATCTGAGTACAGAACAGGGCAGCCATTATCCTTTGACCTAATAGTTTGTTGCATAAATGTAGCATTCTTTGATTGTCAGAAAGAAATTAAAATCATTTGAGTGAAATAATGAAACAAATATTTGTTTATGACATCAGTCTTTCTAGAAACACTT
This sequence comes from Acanthosepion esculentum, assembly GCA_964036315.1. NCBI lineage: Eukaryota > Metazoa > Mollusca > Cephalopoda > Sepiida > Sepiidae > Acanthosepion > Acanthosepion esculentum. The sequence goes on along the minus strand of OZ038502.1, from coordinate 86,039,626 downwards.
TTGTTATTAACAACGCTTCATTTGTTATAAACTTGTGTACTTTGATCAATCGTCCTACATCGCAAAAAAATGAAGAAGTTCAGCATAAAATGGTTTTGAGACTGGGTAGAAAGAAAGAAAGAAAGAAAGAAGTAATAATAAGGATAGGAACAAGAAAAGGTAGAAAAAGAAAAATACAGGAAGCTAGAGAAACGAAAAGAAGCTTTTTATTTAATTTTTAATTTTCAATACAAGCAAATGAGTCATTTGACAATAATAAATTGTCAAACTTTTGAAATGAAAAATACGACCTTAGATATTTTAAAAGCACCAAAGATTTTTAGTAAAAGTTAAAAATAAAAATCAGAATTTGTCATTAGAAAGTGGGGACGCTCGACGTACCGTATTTTTAAGATGCACTTTTTTCCTGAAAAAAAAAACCCTCAAAAATCACCCTGCGTCTTGGCACTGAAAGGTCAAGTTGTAGAAAGGACTTTGCTAACCTTAACCCTAACCTCAGTCACGCGATACAAGCAATCACGAACCCCAGACATAGAATATAAGTCTAGAATTATTATTCATATGTAATAAATACCGTATATCCCGTTAGTATCATATCATAGATACTGTTTGTTTGTTTCGAGCATTGATGATAACCAGTAGACAGCTTTCTACCGGTGCTGTAAGTCTTTCATTCATCTTGGCATGTCGGACGGTATCTTCCCAATCCGCAACCCTAGCCACGTAATACAGACTGACAGTTTCGTTTCATATGTACACCAGGAATACCAGACTTGTTACCGGACTTTGTGTACGATTAAAACAAATCAGTTAAGTCAATAGGCCTACCGTTAATTCTAAATATAGTGTCAGTTCCCAGTACTTACTATCCGCCATGTTTGTCTATGAGGAATACTGCCTAATCTAATTAATTATAACAATAAATATTTAATAATAACTCCAAAATGTGATAATTTGTTGTCACAGAAAGAGTTTTCACCGTACAGTTGGCGACTTGAACTTGTTATTACGGTAAACTATTTTTCTAAAAAATACCTAGCTAATTATAGGGTGGATCATACCACTTGTAACGTCTTAGCCTACGGGAAGTACGGTAACTGATATAGTGAACAAGTTGCATTTTTTTTTTAATATTTCACAAAATTAAATAATTTAGCAAAATTTACAGCTTAAATGTATTCCAAATATTTGTTGTCCTAAAAAAGAAAAAGATTTAAATAGCCATGCTAATAACAGGCGTCTACCGATAGCCACCGACTTCGATGGGCTGGACACATTGTCTGAATGCCAGATATCGGCATACCCAAACAAATCCCGTTCTCGGAGCTCGCATCTGGCAAGAGACCAGGCGGAGCCCCACGTCGTCGATTCAAAAACGCCTTGTTGAGAAGAGAAATCGATTTAGAAGAATGAGGTTGTAGAAAGAAGCAATTGGAGAAGAGCGGTCCACAAAAAAAAAAATCCTTCGAAAGCACCAGATGATAAATAGAGGAGACGAAGAGAGCCCAAAGAAAAGCCATCGCTCTCCATCCCCTGAACCCTTCTACTCTACCATACGGTGGATGCGGGCGTCTCTTCAGATCTAAAATAGAACACATTTCACACGTAAGGAAATATCGATGTGCAACTCGCCAACGACGACGAGATAGATAGATAGATAGATAGATAGATAGATAGATAGATAGATAGATAGATAAATGGCAGGCTCCAGTGAAAATCCGCCAAGATTAAAAGTTTGTGGAAAATGGATGGAGCAGAAAATAGATCACGAGGTATAAAGAGAAAAATTTCAAGTAATTGTTGTTGGTTTGAATAAATTCAAAAAGCTCTTTCGCGTTTATACATCCTGAAAACAGATAAATGCAACAGAACGTGATCAGCCAACTCAAAAATACTGCGCTCGTCTAGACAAGTCTTTAACAATCGACTCCTTTTACCTAAAGAAGAAAGAGAAGCGGCTAGAGATCAAAAGACTCACAGACAACTGAAACTACATGCAAGATTATTCTAAGCCAATATGTTTGTACCTCGCTTCCTCCTGTAAAAGGAGTAATTATATTTATTTACTAAAATAATAATGTTTTTTCTTTTTCTCATATTCTTTCACACTCAGTAACCCCTTGCGTCATAGCGACTTTATTGCTTTGTTTGGGCTGAAATGGTTATGTTGTAACCTAGGGAAGGTTACTGAATAGAATAATCACACGAAGGTTGGTAATGAACGATAATACTTAGGACAAGAACAACACACATAATTCACACAGATTCGCCAGAGACGCGTAGTAGAAATAGTCAACTGCTAGAAGTAAATCAAGTGAATTCCACAACGAATCTCCAACTGCAGGATATTTACCAACGGCCCCACGCGGTTAGATGTGGCACAAGGCCGAATTTAATGTGGGGTATTCGAGCCCATAGGCTCGGCTAAAAATTACCCGTAGACCTCATATAAAATGGGGTCGGGTAGCTGTTTCCCGAGACCAGACTCTGCCCTTCGACATAGCATCGTCTGGGGATCCTCTCTGCTCGGAGGCAGACCAGCACAGATGGAGACAAATCTCCAACTGTATACCAACATACAGTATTTACTACTGTATTTATGTGAATGGGGGCATACCCATTATCGTCCGTAGGTATGCTACAACAGGTTATAAGAGTGAGAGAGGGGGGGATATGTAGGATACGGCAAAAGTAATGTCTTTTTTTTATTTATTATCTTTTATTGACCAAAAATAAATGGACCTAACGCCATCAGATTTTTTCTTGTGGGGTGTCCTGAAAGATTTTGCATACAGGCTCCAAACGAAAAAAAAATTCCTGAATGCAATTTCTGATAAAAAATCTGAGGTTAATGTAGAAATGTGTCCAATTGTAGAAGTGTTGCTGAGAGAGTTCAGAGTTGAAGGGTGGCATTTTGAATATATTAAATAGTTTGTTAACCATAACAAATCATGTTTTTTTGATGTAGCAATACTTATAAATTTTCTTAAACTACTGTAATTTATTTTTGTTCAGTAAAAGTTTATAAATACAGAAAAGGTGTTACTTTTGCCGCATTCTGTATATTTCTCGCTATATAAAAATGCTTATTTCACTGAACGTTTTAAATAACTGTTTACCATGAAAGGAAAAAAATCACAAAATCTTTACACATCTTTACGTACAAAAATCTTTTCTGCAATGATAAATTGTACTTTTTAAAACATTTTGCCACAATTATTGAAACTACCTCTTTTAATCCGGGAAAAACCATGATTTCACCAAACGAATTCACCAGGGAGTCACAAGTGCTTACAGCGATATCACGTTGAAACATTGATTCCTCTGCCGATTACCGAAGTTAAGCAACGTTTCGCAGGGCCAATACTCAGATGGGTGACCGCTGGGGAATACCGGGTGCTGTAAGCTGCGCGACAGGCTTAGCCAGCTGACTATAGATGCAATTAGGCTACTTATACTAACAAAAGTCCTCAATATGTGGCGGTGCTTCTGGATTGACAGGTTGCGAGACCTACCTGGAGCTGGGTGAGTGGGTGATGAGTGGTCACAGGTGATGTGTGGTCACAGGTGATGTTGCACATAATATAAGTTTCTCCCAGTAGTCGATGGTGTGGAGAGGCGAGAGAGTTAGCATTAGGTGTTAGCCGCACGCTAAGCTCTTGTCGAACTCTCTGCCTTCGGGCAGAGAGGAACCCAGACGAGGCTATGCCGAAGGGCAGAATCTCGTTAGGGGAGGTAGACAAACCCGACCCCGTGAGTACGGGGTCTACGGGGAATTTTTGCCCGAGCCTACGGGCTCGGAACGCCCCACGTAAAAAATCGGCCTTGTGCCATATCCCGCCTTGTGGGGAGGTCTCGGTTAAGTCCCGAGATGCAAAAGAGTTAGCATTAGGTCTTGGCCGCGCTCTAAGCTCTTGTCGAACTCTCTGCCTTCGAGCAGAGAGGTAACCAGACGAGACAATGCCGAAGGGCAGAGTCTCGTCTGGAGAAGTAGACAAACTCGACCCCGTTATTACAGGATCTATGGGGAATTTTTGCCCGGGCCTACGGGCTTGGAAAAACCCACTTTAAACCGGCCTTGTGTCACATCCCGCTCTGTTGGGAGCACGAGTAAATACCGAGGTGCGAGATATACATCATTAATGGGCCTGAAGCGTCTTAATGAATAGTTGCTACGCGACTTTTGTTGGTTCGGCAAAACGGATAATCCAGTACGTTCGGGGGTCAGCGCTTCCGGAAAATCGGTCGTGTGTCTATATATTAATTGCAATTAAATATATGTACCTGCCATATTCTCTCTCGTATGTGCATTACATCTAAGTGTTATGTATAGGTCCACCAAAATAGATGATTTTTTTCCGAAATGAAAGCAAAAAATAGCTACCAGCTGTTTTAAAAAGAAAATGTCAAAAACCAGGGAATTATTATCCAATTCAAACGAAATTTTCAATACTTATTCATTAATGAATTACTTATATACTGAACAGGTTAGAAATCATTTATTTTTAGACATAAATACCAATTTCTTGATTATTGCATTGCTGTTGTTCCGTATTTATTTTTAAATTTAATTTTTTAGCCCGCTTTTTAAGACAGGGGTTACATTAGAAAACTTTGTGGAAATATTTTGTGAGGGTCTGTTCCCCCCCCCCTTTCGGCATCACGTGTGTACACTTTAATTTGGGGGTGTTCGTGAAAGTTTTTTTCGTTATATAAAGAAAAATCCCGGAAGATGTTATTTCAATTAAAAAAAATATAATATCAAGTGTGAGCATCCCGATTCTTACCAAAAATAATTCAATAAAACTCAAAAAACATTTTTTTCTGGCAGTTGGTGCGTGCATATTTTAATAAAACATTATTTTCCTTCAGATTGAACAGAAAAAAATTTACACTTTATATATATTATTGTTTAAATTATTTGCAATTTTTCAGTGTAATTTGGAAATTCACTCCCCTTTGCTGTTCGTAACAAGAGTTTTTTGAGGGTTTTTTTTAAATAAATAAAAACATGTTTGAAGAATCGAAAAATATAAAGTTTAATGCCATGAAGCTTTTTTAAAAGAATTTAATTTTTTTATTTTCAGTAACTGTTAGTATATTTTATATGGATGTTCAAAAAGGAAATACTTCTGAATTACCACCTTTGATTGAATACTCTTCCCTATCAGAAAAGTAATACGATATAGTTCAATAACTGATACATTCAATAACTCTTAAATTCACAATAATTAAAAAGATACTTCATTAGGTGCAATTAAATATTTTATGTAATAAAATAATCAAAAAATAAAAGCAATGCATTAAACTCAAACTATACAAAAAATACTTCTAATGTAGTATAAAAATAAATTTATTCATGCTACTAAATTTCATAAAATCGTATAGAATATAAAATTATATTCTTAAGCTAATGGCTATATAAGGTTAGAAATAATTTATTTTTAAACATAAATAACAATTTCTTGATTATTGCACTGCTGTTATTCCGTATTTTCTTCTTAATTTAATTTTTAGCACGCTTTTTAAGAGAGGGGGTTACATAAGATCTATATAGTTCTCACCTATGACATTACTGTGTGTAAATAAACGTCATTTACATTTTATTTTAAGCAAACAGTTAACATTACGTTTACAAAATCCAGTTAATTAAATCATAAATTTACTGACTTCGAAACACATCTCTAGAACAAATACTGGATTTTTAAGAGATTTTTAAATTTGTTGTTTACATTTTTCGTCTATAATCGCGGTTTGATGAGTCGACGAGTCACAAGTCAAAGTGCCAATGGTTTGAAAATACCTAAAAGATGCCTATTTTTTCTTTTAACACGGATTAAATTTCAATTCAAATTATATTTCAAATAAAACCAAAATTTAACTTCAAAGAAGACGTTTAAATTATTTAAAATGCATTTATCAAAGTTGCTTTAGGAAGTCCATGGCGGTAGATAGTTTTTATCTATCTGCCACAGGTGCGTTTATATTTCGTATAATCCGTAAAATATAATAATAATACATATAAATATTTGACACGTGCTTTTCCGGTATTGTCTCTAACACTTTCGCCCCAGCCCCTCAACCTCCGGCGTCTTACTCTCTGGGTTGAGATGTCTACTCGGTCCTAACCGAATTTAAGGGAGTGGCCGTAGGTCCACTGAGCATCCGTAGATTATTCGGCCGATCCACTGGTTTAATCCTGCTTCCTGCCCACGTTGTGATTGGTTTGATCCAGAAAGCAGAAGTGATGTTCATCCATTCACGGTCGACTGAAGATGTAGACACGGCTGGAGAGTCTGTGCTAAGAAATTTAGAATGCAGCAAAACAAAAATTAATATCTGCAGAAAGCCGGACAAACAACTATTCAATGGTTGAATTGTTAATGTCTTTTATATAGCAGAAAAGAATAGTAGAGAAAAGAAACGGGTTACAGAAAATAAAATAATTGACGTAAAAACTCATACACTGGATTCTAGACACAGAGAGAGTGTATTGTGATTAACTTGTCTCAGAACGATATACGACTCTTGCGATAAAGGGGCGGCCTCTCCCGTCTCTCTCTTCCGTCTGCCACTTTTCCAGCATAACTACGCGTTTATATAGAAAAACTAGGCTGATCATAACCGACCCTCGGCCCCAACACCTTGTACGCGATCATCACGAGGTTCTGGCTGCTTCAACCAAAATCATGTGAATTCTAAAGGTCCTTCTTGCTTACTCAGCTCTATTCCAAGTTTTAACCGATAAAAATTATTTCGACCATTTCCATTGTTTTCTAATGACCCAGACTTCATTGGGTACAACTTCTGCCCTAAATCAGACTTCCCATCAGTAAACAAAATGCTTTCATCTAATTTCGCTACTCAGATCTACTCCAATTTCAATAATTCTCTCTCTCTCTCTCTCTCTCTCTCTCTCTCTCTCTCTCTCTCTCTCTCTCTCTCTCTCTCTCTCAGGTCTAGCTCCATTTAACCATTACACAAAAAGTCACTATGGATAAATTTGAATTTCAGCACTCAAAATAAATAAATAAATAAATAAATAACGCCAGAATGTAGCCAACAAAATCTTGTTTTGTCCACACTGACAACATCCAGTTCTTGATTCTTGAGACTGTCAAAAATATTTGATCAAAACACAACAAATATAAACTTTGAACGATTTATCCACACTATGCTATTAGAAAATTGGAAAAATACAATAAAACTCAATCAGAGAGAACTTGTTGGTGGAATTTAACAAAAATTGTTCGGATGAATTCTTGCTAACTAAATATACTTATTTTGTATTATACATATTTGGAAATATCTATGACAAAGTGGAAAATTTCTTTTCGCGTGACGAAAATTAGGACTTCATTGGATTAAAGTGATGTTCACGTTGATGTGGTTACACATGCGCGTGAAGAAGAGGGGATGCTGAAATTTAAAATTCTCTTCTTTTTTTTTAAATATGTGTTTGGGTATATAGTCAATCCTGTTTCTTTTACTTTTTTTTTGTCTTCTCGTTTATGTTTTTATTACATTTGTTATGAAATACCCCACATTGTGATAATAGAAGTTCTGCCAAATGAGGTTAAATGTAAGAAATTGGACGGTGGATGATCTAGCAATTAAAGTACTCTCTATCCACTTTTATCTTAGTAAATTGCTTTCTCTTTTAATTAAAGTAGCATTTTTTTAAATCAAAATTATGGTCAGATCCATTACGAAGAGCAAAAAAAAAAAAAAAAATTATTTTAAATTTAAAATTTCAGTGTCCCCTCTTCTTCATGCGCATGCGTATATGTAATCACATCAACGTAAACATCACTTGAGTGAGCCCTATTAAATCCTAAAGGACGAAACGTGTCACACGAAAGAATTTTATCACTTTGTCATAAATATTCCTAAAATTGTACTGAGATATAAAAAATGTATATATTGTTTTCTCATACACACACACGTCTTTGTGCGTGTGTGTGTGTGTGTGTGTGTGTGTGTGTGTGTGTGTGTGTGTGTGTGTGTGTGTGTGTGTGTGCGCGCGCACGCTCGTGTGTGAAGGGTGAGAGAGAGTTTGTCGCTGTGAACAAATTTTATCTTTTTCTGGCCTTGTCACTGCCACAGCCAATACTATTTTTGCACAAAACCCAGTCATGCAATACACTGGGAACATAGTCACCATCATTATCATCATTATCATTAGCAACATCATCGTAATGAAAATTGAAAACTATAAAGCATTAATTATTGAGCGATAAAAAAAAATTAAATAAAACAAAATTTTAAAAAGAACACGAGAGTAAGTATTCTGGTAGAAGTTAAATATTTCCATATTTTTTATAAATGATTTTAAGATATATAACATTTTAGAAGTGAAAATAATCTCGCTTGAAGGTAAGTATCGTCACCGGACATCCGTCATTCATGCAGCACCTCCCTATTTCATTAAGCAGTTTGGGTATTTTTAGAGCAAATTTTCACACCTAGCGAGCTACCAGGCAATTTTTGGACGTCCCATAATGAATCAAATGCTGGATTCCCTACTATACAGTTAAAAAAAAAACAACAAAAAAACCTTGTATCATATTTGTTCTTCGAGTGTAGCGGAAAATTCGAATAAAGAAAGTGAAAACGAAAAAGAAAGAAAGTAAGAGAGAAAGCAAAAAAGAGAGAGAGAAAAACGGAGAAGAACGAAGGAGAAAACAAAAAGAAAGAGAAAAAGAGAAAGATAGTAAAGGGAAAGAAAGAAACGCAGAAAGTATTCTTTATTAATGTGAAGAGAAAGAAAAACACATTACCATCACATAAATGTTTCATCTGATAAATGCGAAAATATTATTTACAATACATCGTTTCTAGCATTATGCATGGTGATTTTCTAAGTGTGGCACAAGGCCGAAAGGATGGGGCACTCGGTGAGGATCGAACTCACTACTCAGCCGTAATTTAATTGTTCTAGCGAAAGGGGGAAAAAGCATATATGTGTATGTAAGTAGTCACTTTTTTAAAACTTAGTTATACACCAGGTTGGAAATTGGTATGTTAAATTTAATAAATTAATAAATTAAATATCCAGAAATAAGTACTGTACCCGTTTTTACTTATTTACATTTATAAAAATATAAATGAATAAGTAAATAAATGTAATGATACATTTTTAAACACTGATTCGAACTATTTAATAATTTATCTACAGGTGGTGAATGTCTATGAAATTTAAAGTCACTCAACATTGAATAAATTTATCTATTATTTATTAATATTTTAATTTAATTTATTTAAATTATTTGTGAATGATGATCACAAATCCTATGTTTGGCAACCATAAGAGACGGTATTTCATTTTTCTAGCTACATCAGAACTGATTCAAGACATTTAGATATGTCCTCCTTAAAATTCCGAGGTTTAAACTACAGACGTTTTAGTTACACGAGGAACTAAAAAAAAAAAAAAAGAAGCCCTTCGGAGAACCTCGTTGGTAATCCCAATCGACATAACTACATTGCAATGAATTCTCGTGTCACCAAATAACAATGGTTTTCGTTCTTTTCAAGGGAGAGTGACCTTTCACCTTATCTACGTGGGCGGGGCTGGGTCGTCTATGACGCAGTATGACTGACCTTGTTGCTACCGCTTTCCCTATCAACGCTGTCTTCTCTTCCTTTTATTAATTCTTCTCTATCATACCTCATCATTAAAAACGAAATGACTTCCGATACCAATTTTCCTTATAAAAGATGTCCGTTATCCTCTATTTCGTATTATTTCTTTCGTTTAATAAAATCTTCTTAACTAATTTTAATTATTTTTTTACTTTTGCTTGATGGAAATTTTCGGCTCTATTTTTTCATCTGCGGATGAACACATACACTGTTAGTAGGACGCACTTGGTATAAAATCTAACGTCGTGGCAGTTGATGGGGTACTTTGTGGCTGTAGAAAAGAGAGAGTGAGAAAGAAAGGAAAAGAAAAATTTATTTTTATCCCTTGACGGTTATTGCTTTAAAGAGGAGGAAAAATAACCCAGTTTTTCTGGCGGGAATATTTTCAAACCACCAACCATCCCGTTTTTTTTATTTTATTTTATTATATTTAATTTTTTTATTTTTAAAAAGAAATTTTCCCATTGGAATTTTCCAAGCCATGCATATCCTGGTGAAAATGGTGACCACATTTGTCATTTCCTTTTCTTACAAGAAATTAACTGCCTTTTTAAGGAGAAAAAAGTTTATCTGATCTGCTATTAATACTACTGCGTCACACAGGGCTTGCTTATAATACCATGTCTAATCTTATTAGTGGAAAAAAAAAAAAAAAGTAACTGCTGTTTCTCATCTTCGTCTCTGATCGAGTTCAGGCCTGTAGAATTTTTTACTTTTACACGCTGAAACACTGCAGTTTGAGTTAATTAACCAATGATCAATCTGAGGAAAAAATTATTCTTTTGCATTTTTACGTATCGTGGGTTTTGTGGAAAATGTTTTAAACTAACTACTAATGTGTAATGTAAATTCTTGTAAATTAAAACTTATTCATAGTGAACGTTATTTCATGACACATATTATATTTTATTTATTTTTAATTATTACAAAATTGATTTTTATCCTGATGTTTTAAGCTGGGTAATCAACAGATTTTTGTTTTAACTAGTCTTAAACAAATTGATATCGTGAGATTTGTTTGTTTTCAAATTTGTGTTAACGTTGTCAATGATCAATATTCGAGCTTAGCCCAGGCTTCGGTTTGTAAATGGAAATTCCGATTTATTTTTTATTTTTTCTCATGGTAAACCGACTCGTCTTATTCTGATCTTATTTTGCCTTACACTGTACTAAGATATCTTATTTCGATGCCGATTTTCAAGGTAGCTATGTACCGCCTGACTTTGAAGAGGCACACAAAACATTTCACTTTGTCGTCCGGTTCTCTTTCTGTTTTAGACTAAGCCCCATATTTTTAAAACTTTTTAAACCGGTAGATACTATTTCTTGGTATGCCGTTAAAACCACAATATTTACAATAGACATCTTACCAAAACAGTCAGTTAAACACATAACTGAGATAGACTTCAATTCATAGTTCTGAAAAAAAAAAATTACAGCTCTGAACAGTATTCAGAAGCCAAATCTTCACCATGGGATCTCGTATCATGAAAACCATACAAAAACACCAACTATAAAAAGATAACACTAAAAAAAACAAAAACAAAAAAAGAACACTACTTGAGTAGCTGCGTTGCAATCACACACCTCAGACTGTGTATTCATGGCAACATCCGCTTCTTGCCTATTCATTGGCATTACACCTCAGAAATTTCGATTTTTTTGACACCTCCAGAACAGATTACTGACCATATCTCTATACTAAGGGTTTCAAATACGCGACACTTTGGAAACTATATTTTGTAAACAATATTTTTCTCATTTTAATTAATGTGTCCGTCGCCCACTTCCATGCTTTTGCAGAAGCAGTCATTACACAGCAAGTGCCAACAGACAGTTTATCAATTAGCAGAGAGTCTGTTCTAGTTCCGCTCCAGTGTACTTCGACGTGGTGTGTAATGGTTAACAAGCTTGTCTCACGAGATCAATTATGACTGAGTAATGAGTCTGATCCTCACTGGGGTCTCCATGCTTTTTGTGCCACATGCAAGTTGCGCTTAGTAAACTAGTTCCTCTTTAAGAGAAGCAAACTCTACCTCTCTACCTACCACCAAGTATTCTTCGTCGGCAACCTGACGGGAGGGTACAATTGTACTTTACAACAAAATCTCGATTTCGCTTTTTTTTCTTTTTTTTTTTTTTTTTTTAAATTTTATGTTAAGAAATAATTTTAACTCACTATAAGGGAAAACGGAAATAAGCATTGAATTTTTATATACATTTATTTAATTTTAATTTAAATGACAAATATCTTCATGAGAATGTTAATGAAATGGTTGACTTTTTCTTTTTTCAGAGACTCATTGGTGGTGGAATTGGTATACGATGATAAACTAACTCAGACTAAAAGAAAATGAAAAATATTTTTTTGTTTCGTTTCTCTTTTTTTCTAAGGTGAGACTGGATAAATTTGACTACACACTGGTGTGGGGGTGTAGATGAAATGACATTACACAGCAAAAATGATTTTTTTTTTTTTTTTTTTTTTTTTCATTTGGGAGAAGTAATATATCTGATCTTATGTTGGAGCGGAGGAAGTACATGAAATAAAAGACAACACAAACAATAGAAAAGCAAACAAAAAAACCCGGATATAAGAGTTGTCGGGACCGGAGAAGAAGTCTCTTATATCCGGGTTTGATCTATTTTGTTTTAACACAGGCTCTAATTTGGGACCAGATAAAATCTCACTTATATCCGGGTTACACTGTATTAATAGAAAACTGTTAAACCGAAATTCCAAGGAAGAAAGACGTGTGTTTGGTTAAACTGCATAAAATGAAACAAAAAATGTCAAAGAAAAAGAAAATTGCCGGGAAGTAGCGAACTTTTCAAGAAAACGTGATAATATTTGTATTTTGTGACAGGTAAATAGTAGGTATGTCCAGTTTTCATGGTGGAAAATATGACACCCGAGTAAAAACTATGAAACATGCATAAAACTTTAGTTTATGGCCATTTTTGTCTACTAATCTTAAGCTGAAAGAATGATAAAATTCTGACATAAATATTATTTCTAGATTTTTTTAAAAAAATATTAACATAAATATTAATTTTAGATGTTTGAAAAAAAAATCTGACAAATTATTTCTAAATTATTTTTTAAATTATTGCAAATATGATTTCTAGATTTTTAAAAATTCGGAAAAAGAAAGTTGACAAATATTTCTAGATTTTATTTAACAGCATCGGAAACATTTGCGTTTAAAAATGTTTACTACTTTATATAAACACTGTTGGTTGGATTCTTGATTCGTTTTCTACGGTTTATCAACCCTTTGCTTGTTATTTAAACCCAGGAAATGCTTTAAATTGTAAGATTTTTCTTTTTAGATATAATTTAGTGATACAAATTTTACTAATTAACCCACAGCTGGGGGAGAAGAGGGAAATTCATAACTTTCACAGGGGCATTTTCGCGTAAGTGAATATAACTAACCCGACGGGAATTAGAACGCAGCTTTTCGATTAACAATTCTAAGACATTGAGCATTACACCACCCGCACATCCAAGCTTACCTGGTATTCCTAGTCGGTCATCCATCTAAGTACTGACGAGGCTCGACGTTGCTTAACTTCGGAGATCGCAAGGTGTTTCAATGCCTGTAAACGCGACCATTATAAAAAAAATATCATTAACGATGGAAAAGAAACAAATGCTTGTTTCATTTTAATTGATATATTTAATCAAGATAATATTAACCATCATTATCGATAACATGATTTAATCTGTTCGGTAAATTGTTGATCCCCCGAGGGTAAAATCCTTCAGGTTTCGATGCAATGAAACACAATGTTAACCTCTTCATAATTACTGTTTTTCCTGTGAAAAAAACTGTTTTGAATGATTTGAAAAGATTATCGTCAGATGAAGATAGGTCAGGAGAATAATTACGACCAGACAAAAAGTCCATATATTGTGCTATAATCTTTTCCTTGGATGACTCAGACAATATGTCGTCTGGCGTTAACATGTAAAATCAACACGCCATTGCAGTTAACGAATGATATACGCTTTTTTTCTGCAAATCGTTGTGCAATGATTTATTGCTTCAATTGAAATAATTGCGGCACAAGGCCAAAGGTAAAATGGAGTAAGGCTGGTCAACACTTTCTATCCTAGACCTAGCTAATCAGATTCATGACCCATTTATTCATTAAATTTGCTCATTCACCACAAAACTTATCCTTTACTGTTTAATACAACACACACCGCAATAACACAAATTCACAGTGAACCTAAAAAAAACCCTGACATAAAATTTCAATATGTACAAATTGTTCAAATGTTTTTTTTTTCCAGTTTTTTTTAAATATATACTCATGAAATGAGAGGGGGGGGGAGTCGAACCCAGAAAACGAAACTAATATATAACAAAACGTTCAAATTAAACATAACTACATTTTAGAAGGACCCAACCGCCCCACAAAAATAATGGCCGCTCTATTCTACCTTGAGTAGAATCAAGAAGCACACTCACTAAGGGAGAGGGAAGGATAAAAAATAAATAACTGACGGAATGGGGGAAAAAACAAAGGCTGACCCAGTCGAATGGAAAAAAGGGGACAAAAAAACAAAGACGCGAGTCCAATGGACAGGAAATGCCTGGGATCAATACAAGCCGTCAACTCGCCGACATAGTCCCAGAACGGATGCACCTGAGGACAATGGCAGAAAGCGTGCGAAGATTTTTCCTCTAGACTAAGGTCATACCGCGATGACAGTCGGCAAATCCGTCTCGTCCCATCTGAAGGTTACGTCATTGAGAGATAGTCCGTTCCGAATCAATCACCAGGTAATCGAAAACTCAGGGTTGCTGAGGTAATCAGCCGCTGGTATCCAAGACCAGAAAGAGGGCAACTCGGTCGCCGACAAGCTGAGCCGCCCACAGAGAGGACTCTTCGCGATTCCCTCCAAAAATTCCCGTTAGAATAGTCTCCTAAGCCGTGAAAAGTTTGTGGACCGAGGAATGACCCGCAAAGCCGTTCGGCACTCTCCGAGGAAACTCGACTGATTCCGAAGTCTACGACGGCGCACAGTCCTAGAAACAGGAGAAGTGATGGTAAGGCTAGGGAAGGCGTCCTAAAACACCCCCCTCTGTCAACGCAGGGCATAAAAAATCTAACCTCGAGCCGTGTCCATGACTCCAATTGACAACAATACTTCCCTGCATTAAATGTTTATTTTAGCATTTCATAATAGACGACACCCTTCTTATCCTACCCAACATAGATTATAATTTCTTTTTTCTCGAGTATAGTTCTGGTTTGGGTGAGGATTCTTCTTTTGCAGTTAGTGATAATTATTGTTGTTTTCGTTGATTATAATTCTAGTGAACCCACTTTTCCTCAATGGTTCGATAAAAAGTCCATTCTTCAATGGCGAGTAGAGGGCAACTCTTTGATTAAGCTGAAAACCAGTCACATGATGAGGAGTTCATTGATCAAGTTTAAACACTCTTCTGAGTTCATGAAAGTGTTTTATGATCAAAGTGTGAATTGAACTGTTTCGCTCATTCTCGAGCAGTTAGCTTAAAACTTTCCTCAAGTGTGGTTTACAAAACTGACAGAACTTAGTCGTCTCGATTGAGGGGAAATCTTCGAAAAACAATTCCCGATCGAAATCTGGCCAAACCATATTTCTCTTTGCCTGACACTTTATTTCCATAGAACGAATATTTTTATCGCTTCTGTTGCTTTTTTGTATTTATATAGTGTAATATAAGTCTACGTTAAGCTCCTTTTAAGAGGGTAAATGCTATACAATATTTACCCACTCTGATATTGTGTAGCGTATGTCTCATCTCAGATCATACCGGAACATACTTTGCACTCAGTATGACGTCAGAAAAGCCAGGTGCAGTGTTAACTCGCAGTGATCTCCCAGCTACACCTGGGTTGCGAGAATGAGAAAGAGCTCTCTTACACGCAGTTATATAAACACACACCCCAGTGAGATCGGCAGTCTGTCAGACGTCGCAGACGAGAATGTAATGTACACATCCAGCCGAGAGCTTTGCGCTAGCCGATGGGAATTGACAAAGTTTTCTTATAATGATTTTCACCTAATACAAAGGTCAGGAGTCACTCAAGGTGCATGATATGAAATAGAAAGTGAAGATTATGAGGATAATGTGGATAGATAACGATTGACTCTTGACTGTAGCATTCGAGAAAGCATCCACAAAACAGCGGTTCGACAATTATATCATTACATAAGTAATCTGTAACGAAAACAAAACATTAGAACGTAAACATTAATAGTTACTTTACCGCGTAAGTAATTATAAAACATGTCATTAATGTGGTCATATAAAAAATGTGACAGAACTTTCATTCCAACCTAATACATATTGCTAAAACCTATATCCGTCTATATTTCTGAGATGAGGAATTGTAATTATTTACACTATTTACATTGTTCGGGCTGTTGTCCTCATCTTTGTTGCCATATTCATTCACGACGTTTCGGCCGTTGTACGCTCCGGCCGTCTTCAGGTGATTGGAATCTCCAACTGAACCCTTTATTAGTTCCACGTGCCATGCCTCTTCCGGATGTCTTAGTTATCTCCCTTTAACTCAACTCTCTAAGTTTGTGTTCATCTCTGCAGTAGCCAGGTATTGAACTCATAATTCTTTGGATCAAGTCACTGGATCCAACCAAAGATTTTATCCACTGGACCATCTGTCCTTGAGGACAATCTACCATATATGTTTATTATTTCAAGGCCCCCAAGAAAATTAATTTTCGGCATTAAATGACCCATAGAGAGTTGTCATGTCGTTTAACAAACAAACCAAATCAAAATAACCCATAAAGGGTTGATAAGTCATAAAAAACAACCAATCGATTAACTATAAATTTCCACTGCCCAATGAGCTCCTGATTTTAAATAATTCTCTCAAGGAATTCAATAAATCTGAACCTGATCTAATTTATCTTTTAAAAAAATAATAGAATATAAAAAATATAAAAATTCAATCGTTCCTCATTGAGCGCTCCCACCCTTGTGTCCCTGTGTTAGACTAAGCTATATTTAGTAAGTATTTGCATGTATGTGCCTCGCCGTAAAGTAATGATGAGTGAACTAGACTAACAGAAAATTTACTCTATGTAATCTGTTCAATCGATCATCAGTGGGTGCCCAACTCTTCTTGTCGCCATTAGCTAAACTCAGCCAAAGTTGGTAGGAAATGTATGCTGTATATATAATCATTTTCCCTGTCATTTATCGCCATCTTGTACATAATGTTTTCTGCAAACAATAT
Organism: Acanthosepion esculentum; assembly: GCA_964036315.1. Classification (NCBI taxonomy): domain Eukaryota; kingdom Metazoa; phylum Mollusca; class Cephalopoda; order Sepiida; family Sepiidae; genus Acanthosepion; species Acanthosepion esculentum. The sequence continues at coordinate 86,022,712 of OZ038502.1, read as the reverse complement.
TTTCCTTTTAATTAAAGAATTTAATTAACTTATTCCATGAGTCGAGACAACATTTTACATCATATAAGATTGGCGGTTTTATTTGTTTCAGCGTTAACTCTTTGCTAAGTAAAAAAAAACTTAGACTTTCTCTCTCGTCAGCTCCTCAATTCTTTTTCCTGTTAACACCCGTTTTTGTATATCGTTTCCAAATATGTAACACTGTAACAAGCATACTTCTCAGCCCTAAGGTATTCAGGTCTCTACATCCTCATCATCAAGTAATCTTTTTTTCCAACTTCTAAACATTGTATTTAGTGAGAAGATAGAATGACGAAAGAAAGTCGGATGGCCCCTGCCCTGTTAAATTAAGAGAGAGTGTTCCCTAAATCTTTTTTTATTCTTCTTTTTTAGATGAAGTCCTTCGTAATTCGAGACGCAAGTCCCAGCGTTCGTCTCGGCATGCGATGGTACAGGAAGAGGTTTGAAGGTGGGTTAGTTAACAGTAAAAATGTCAGAAAGAGAGAAAAAAAATGCCTTTTTTTTTTAATGTTTGAGTTTATTACCTAAACTTATAAAGTGAAAATGCAATTCCTGTAAAACTCTTCATGACTCTAAACATTTTCTGAAAGTCGAAAGAGAGAAAAAAAAAACGGATTCGAGAGAATTCCAAATCTTAAAGTAATGCAATTACTGTTTCTTTCTAGTGCTTTCTAAAAAGACCCATCGTTCCGCTGGTAGACAAGACAAAACGTAATCCCTACGCCTTCTAAGAGATTATTTTATACTAAAGTTTACACAAGACCCAAGAGCTACTCAAAGTAGTGGGTTAATAAATGATATCTGTGATATGAAAGCAAGAGGGTGAAGTAGGAAGTGAAGATCATGAGGATATGGAGGATATATAACGATTGATCTTAGACTTGAACAGGTTAATATTGTAGCATTCGTGAAAGCTACCTCGTGGGATTCTGTTCCATAATGTAGCGGTTCTTGGGAAGAAGCTGTCTGTCTGTCTGGAACGTCCTTATTACCAATGGAAGACGTAGGAAACGTCGGTGATTCAACCCTGTGGACATAGCAAGGTGAGTCTTGGCTGTAGAAGCTTGAATTGGTGCCATTAAAGAATGGAGCTCGTCTGAACATTTGCCATAGAAATAGCGATAGAGTAGCGATGCGTGTGTGGGGAAAGGGGCTGTAGGCTGGAAAATAAATCCCCCTCATAAGGCCGTATAAACGATCTCGATCTGTCAAGACTGGGAGGTGAAGATTGTATAGCTCCAGTTCAGATAAGACAGCAATAGTCCCTTTTTGATTTGATCTAACTCTTGTAAGGGTAAAACGTGATAGAAACTGTCAATTTTCGTCTGGGACGAGGAAGTATTTTTATTTACACTACTTTTAATCGGACTATTGTCCTCATATTTCTTGTTATCACAACATTTCGGCCATTGTGCCCTCCGTCCTTCATCACGTTGAAGACTTTCTGTCATTTCTCTTTCAAGTGACAGCATATCTTCAGTAACAGCAGCTGTAACAAAAGAGAAAAACTTCAGTGAGTGCAGTCAAGTATGACAAGCAGCAGCAGCAGCAGAACTAATCAGCAGGTAGGTTAGGTTTAAGTCTCCAAGTTCTCCACAGAGAATTGTCCTACGGGGCAATAACCTAGTGGATTAAAGTGTTGGTTCGTAAATTTGGTGGTATAGTAATTGCAAGTTCAGTCTATGGGCCGAGCCAGTGGGAAAAGGGCTAGCAATAACTGAGCAGTAGTAAAACTAAGAACAAGACGAGATGTCCCTAGACATGGGCAGTGAAACGATAAAAAGGTTCAGTTTGGAATTCCCTTCAGGTTATCCGAATCGACATACACATGATGAAGGAGGACACAGAGGTTGAAACGTTGTGTTAACAACAAAGATGAAGACAATAGTTCACATGTAAA
>OZ038502.1:85808291-86015791 GCA_964036315.1 Acanthosepion esculentum | reverse complement strand
AATGTAAAACCAACGGCAACACAACAGCAAGTGAAACCTATACACGTTTTACGCGTCCAGTTTTCAAGTGCCCACTTTCAACTTAGCACATTTCTTTTTTGTCTGTCGCCATGTGCAGATGTTCTTGCGGCACGCTCCACGCATGCGTATAGAAATCCTTTCTTTTATGACAACAGTTTTGCCTTACATTCTGTGCATTTTAGTGTTTATGTGTTTGAACATGCGAGGGAAAAAAAAGAAAAGAATTAGCGTAATAGCCATCGAAATGCTATGGGCATTTCTGGAGGACGGGAAGTGGGGAGTATTCTATATTAAAGAGCTCCAGTGTATCAAGTAAATATATATGCGGGCATGAGTGTCTGCTCGTATCAGGTACTAGTACTCCCGACCCTCGACCGGTGGTGGGGGGTGCCTGATTGGGGGCCCTGGGCAGTGCTTTGTAACTTTCCCTATCTTATTACTTTTTTCTACCTACATTTATATACGTTACAATTTTTAAACTAATCACAACTGGCTATAAAGGATGAACAATTTTCACAGATTTTGACGTCAATCTATGGTCTTTTTTTTCTCGTCCAAAATCGGTGAATCTGTTTTACTCGTGATAAGTCGTGCAAAACATTATATAAAATTCACTATTTTTTTTTTTTTATCCATAATGTTGAATGTGTTAAATTATTCAACTTTTTAACAAGAAAAATCTCAAGTTGATGTTAAAAATTGCCGCCAAACATTGTTGGTTTATTTAAGGCGGAATGATCTGTTATAGCCTGTGCCTACTTTGTATTTAGATGCATTACATTTATTATCACTTTTTTTCTAGTTGAATTGATCACCTATATTGCATATGATCCATTATTGCGTATCATGCGACTTTTTTAATACCTGATTTTGAAGATAATTTTAAGGGGATCATATCATACACGAGATATAAAATTAGCGTATGTACTGCTAGCTCTGACTACGCATTTGACCAAACTATATACCCATTTACTCCGTCCTGGGTATGACGATAAACTACGTCCAACAGCAAGGCCTATGAGCAGGAGGTTTTGAGGACCGTAGAACCACCTCTTAATTGCTGGTGTTCCCAGGTCCACCCTGACTCGTGGTGGTAGTACCTGTTAGGGTCCCAGCTATGGGAAAATAGTTAACCCTGAAACTGAGACTACATCCGCGTCCTGGGTATGACGATAAACTACATCCGCATCCTGGGCAAGGCGATAAACTATGTCCAACAGCAAGGCCTCTGATCAGGAGATTTTGAGGAGAGTGGAACCACCTCTTAATTGCTGGTACTCCCAGGTGTACACTGACCCGGGTGGTATCACCTGTTAGGCTCCCAGCTATGGGCAAATAGTTAGCCCAGTTTTTGAAAAAATAATATTACCAGCTATAAGTTTTTGAAAAAAATAATATTACCAGCTGTACGTTTTTGAAAAAATAATATTACCAGCTATACGTTTTTGAGGAAAAAAATATTAACAGAAATAGATTTTTGACAAAACAAAAATATTACCAGGAAATAAAAAAGATGCCGGCATTAAATGACCCATTGAGGTTGATATGCCGTAAAATAAAACAAACCAAACCATACCCATTTACTGTAGACAAACTTTTATACCCATTTACTGTAGACAAAAAGTACAGCTGTATTTAAAATAAATATGATGTTTTACTTAACTCTATCCAATAATAATGCATGTTATATTCACATATTACTATCGTATTATAAAATACAAACATAGCGAATATCCATCTTTTCCATTGTTTACGTTTATAAGATGTTTAGCTGTTTCTCGTTCGGTTGTTTATGGCTGTGAGCGTTTACGTAACGAGAATAGCGTTACTAACGATACTTTTATCGTTTTCTTTTACTCTTTAACTTATTTAACTAGAAGATGGGGGAGAGAGAGAGAGAGGAAAAGAGGTTAGACTATTGTACTTTGGTCTTTCAAAAAAAGAACTCGCATGATACCCAAGATTCATGATAAAATCATGTTTTATGACTGAACATTTGGGGGGGGTCGCGCGTTACACGAATATATATGGTACATAATTAGGTTTCAATAAAATTTGTGTAATGACAAAAGTACGCAGATGTAGGCTTTAAGAAAGCTTTATTCAACTGAGAATACAAGGTTCGCGATTAGTGTCCTTTTATAGTCCCAGTAAACATAAATAGCTCTCTCAAAGAGGAGAGTGACGAAACAAGGGGATGCAACTCTTGATTATTCATAACAATTTGTATTTTATATGAATACTACCATTTAAAATTGAGATGTAATAGATTGGGGGCCCCGTATCATAGATTGAGGGGATGTGGCACGAGACCCTTGCACCGACCCTGGCTCGTATCCATTAGTCTTTGAGTAATTGTCTTTTTGTACAACTATACGTTTATTCGTATTTTTATTTCAGTAATATAAAATGAGACTTCAAAAAAGAAAGGAAAAAATTACATGCTAAAGAGCTACATGCGAATCACAATCCAGTCACTCATGACATCGAGAATTAACACTTTATTAAATAAAAAGTATTACTATACTATGATTTCTTTTTTTAGAATTTTTATCTTTATTAGAAATCGGCCGTAGTTGGGATCATCGAGTCAACGCGAAGGATCCTTCCCTTAACTGCATAGTATGTGCTTCGCCAGTTTTGAATTCAGAGTTTTCTTTCTCATAGAACAGTTGGAAGTAAAAACCAGTCTGTCCTACTATTTACCCATAGCTGGGGGGAGAATAGATGGATTCGTACCTTTCCCAAGAGTATTAACACGTAAGGTGGCTTTCCTCCCGGATTCTTCCGAGAGGATTGGCAGAGAAAGGAGAAGTGGTTTTTTTCCCGACGGAATGAATGCTGCAGTTGTACTATCTGTTCCGTGCCGGAAGCCTTCTCTCCTCTCTTGCTTCCCCCCACCACCACCACCACCGTTGCATGATATCTGTTACGTATTGGTGGTATGACCAGCTATGACTAGATTAGACAAGCTTTGACAATCTAAGACCAGCTTAGACCACAACACTGGAAACACTCAGATCCCCGTGTTAACAACCGACCTTGTGTCACAACCAGGCTCAGTGGGGGGGGGGTAAATCTCGGGTATTAGCACGTAAGTCAATGTAATGAATTTGACTGGAATTCGAACCTGGCTCTCTCAATTCGTGCCACAATCCATTAGTCTATCGTGCCTCCGTAAGCTCTCTCTCTCTCTCTTTCTCTGTCTGTCTGTCTCTCTCTCTCTCTGTCGCTGCCAGACGTAAGAAGTTCGGTTTTTTCTTTGCTTACATCGAGAACCAATTCCTTTATAAAGTCTTTGAAATCACCAATCAGCACTTGTTGATCTCTAGGTCGCTTGTTGCAGAATGTCTCTACTGCTTTTACTCACTCTCATTTTACTAACTTGCTTCTTTCTCTCCTCCGTAGGGTGTGCGGCTGGTGTAATGGATAGCGCCTCGGAATGAGAAATCGTAGAACCGAATTCGAATTCCAGTCAGGTTCATTATATTCTTTGCGTGCAAATACTCTTGGAAAAGCACGAGTCCATCTCCTCCGGTTAAATATGAATAGTTAAAAGTACACCTTTGTGCAAATTAATTGAAACAACCACTTTAGTTTCCTTTTCTTTCGCCATACGGTCAGTTTTAGACCCACTGGAGTGACAGGGTGTAATCGATTTCTATTTTTTTCCTCAGACTAGGTCATTTGCAGTGGTGTGTAGTAATATGAGTCTATTTTCGGAGTGTATGATGAAATTTGCTTGGCCTTGAAAAATATTGCGTCATCCGTGATTGCATTAGATTTTCATCACGCCCAGACACTATTGTCTCGACTGTCAATTAGTTGTTCTACAGTTATAGTCTTCGATGGACGTTACTCCAAGGAAGTGTACGAAAATTATAACACTGCACGAACACACTGGCAAGCATTATCAGTGAACAAATCAAAGTACTATCGACTGGCTCGCAAACTCTCCTGATTTAAATACAATTGAGAATCTGTTGTCAATCTGCAAGGAACGACTTCGTGGAATGGTCATATGAAGTACTAACATGTGCACTTGATCATGTTTCATTGTAAAAATACGAAAAAAAAGTAAATAATAACGGAATTATTCGTTTTGTTTCAATTAATTTGCACAAGGTTGTAGGTGATCATGGCCCTCCACATCTTCCTGTATAATTAATTTCCACAAGGGTGTATCTGGTAAAATCATTGTTATCTCCTCAGAATTGTTAATACCGTAATCATTCACCAATCCTGGATATGTTTCGTCTTTAGATAACCCACAAAGGGTTGATAAGCCGTAAAAACATCAATCAACGTCGCCTGGCCTTTGCAATCCTAATGTAATCCCCAAAATGCTATCTATCCTCGATCATGCGTCAGCATGACATTACACCAGTCAGTGTAACGACAAGAAGAGGTGCGTCGTTGTGTAGAGGTTAAGAGATTTAGTTGTACAGAGTTTAAGAGAATTAACTGTACAGAGATTAACCGATTTGGCAGTACAGAGATTAAGAGATTTGGCCGTATAGAGATTAAACGATTTGGCAGTTTAGAGATTAAGAGATTTAAGTGTACAGATATTAAACGATTTAGCTGTACAGAGACAAAACGATTTAGCAGTACAGGGATTAAAAGATTTAGTTGTACAGAGATTAAACAATTTAGCAGCACAGAGAGATTTAGCTTTAAGGAGATTAAACGATTTAGCAGTAGAGATTAAAAGATTTAGTTGTAGAGATTTAAACTACACCTGATATGCACATATGCATAAACATTTGTATAAAACAAAGATTTAGCTTTGCTTGTTGACTGAAACAATTGCGTATTTTCCCGTGAGTGGTAAGTGTTTGTTTCTAATTTCAAAAGCTGTGCAAAAAATATTTACATATCAATCAATTAAAAGGAACAGATACTCTCCTGTGGGGCTACCCAGTTGTTAATGTTACGACATTGTATGGACGTGTTGTTTTGTCACCGTCAAATTCGGAATAAAAAAGCGAGCAGATTTTTAAACGTTTTATTCTGCATTTTTGGCAAAATATCGCATCATCCAGATCTTTAAGTAGCAGGAAAAGGAAAATTAAGAATACGTTTCGCATTCTTTATTCCTGTGGTCTCGTTTCATTTCAGTCAACATCATCTTACTTATTAGGTTACGAAAGCTAACCTTAGTGACGAAATCTGAATGATGTCTGCTAATTCGCTTTCCTAGCCTAATCAGTAAAGCGTTTGTGGGTTATCCCACTTGGCCTCACCAAAAGCACCGTTAGGTGGCGCTATTTAAGTCTATGAAAAGGCAAACATATTCTCTCTTTTGCTCTTTTTCCTCTTCCTTCCAAATGTAGTCGAACGTTGCCACCGGAGCGCGTTCGCTTCCTTGGTCCTCTGCTGATTGAACACTCGCACACACAGACATACACGCATGTGTATCACACACGCTTGATTTATACACACACGCACGCACACACGCGCGCGTGCGCAAACAAGCAAGCACATTCTTACAACTAGTTTTAATGTCTTTTCATTTGATTTCCATTGTGTACATATGTAATTTCTTTTGTTAATAACTTGCATTAATTATCGTTTGTTTGAAATTCCATTTAGTTTAGTTATTTTCCCCTGACTCACATGAGCCCGCCAATATTGTTTGCATGACAAATGTATCAGTAATATTAAACATTTACTAAAAATATGTCCATGTTGACTCCCGCAACACGTTGTTCCGAAAAGAAGGACTCTCAATGATAAGCGATGCGAGTTCAAGTCTCATCGGGAGCTTACTTCTTATTTCCGATCTATGCTACTTAATTAATGTATAATGTAAAAAACGACCCCCAAGAATGAATACGACCTCTGCTTGGTCAGCGTTACTTAGGAGGCGGCGTCAAGATGTGTCCATAAAGGAACTAACTAAATATCTAAATGTTGCCAAGCTCTTAACAGACTTTAGTGTGGTACATATTTCAAATTTGAACTTTAATGTCTACCATCAGCGTTTGTTCTGTAGAGTGTAATTATGGTATCTGATAATAACAGATTTGTCGGATTCTCAAACCCTGATGAGCGTTGTTACGCGAAACTTAGAGTTGGTCAATGAGATAAGTTCTTTCAACATTTACGTATTAATTTATGCATGGCTATTGTCAGTTTCATACATCAATACGATCTTCAGACCAAATGTCACTACTCCATTAGTGGAATCTATATTAGCTACTGGCAGATTAAGAGAAGTGAGGTAAGAAAGAAACCAACTCTTCAGGGGTAAGGCTAATGCTTACATTATTTTCAGAGTCATGACCTCTAGATTTGTTTACTTATTTATTTCGTATAATTAAATTATAATGATCATCAGAAAAGTTATCATGAAACTATTCATAGAGTATGCACATAGAATCTACGTGATGGCGGTGGGAAAGTAACTTAAGCCGAGATGCAAAGTCAGGATCGATAATATTGCAGATTCTTCTTTGGATTTTGTCAAAAATCTCTAGATACATAGCAGAAGCAGTAGACCAGATGCGACAAATATTATATTATATTAAACCTTTGAGCCCTGCGTTCCTGGCCAATGTTAACCCTTCTGCCTGAGCTCCTGGGTCAAAATTCGCAAATAATTTGTATGTAATGTTTCACGGTAGATATAAAAATAGTTACAAATATTTACCCGCCGTTCAACCGGTAGTTTGGCATTAAGTCATTTTTCTCTACCACTGGTAAAGCGGTGGCTGGGCATTACGTCATTTTTCCTCTACCACCGCTAAAGCGGTGGTCAGGGCTCAAAGGGTTAATACCTAAAATATTATTTGAAATCATTTGAACAGAAATGTCCTATATTTCTATATGGTAAATTTGGCAGCCCTAATTGCAATCGGGTTAGCAAGATTTACCAAATAATTATAGTCGAGTATGTACAAATAGAGCAATGGATGTCAGCACGGAAGCGGAAATCGACGAGATGAGCTCAAATTCCGGGCTATTATCTTGCATTCACTTTCACACTAATGCGCTTGGGAAAAACCTGCATCCGTCTTCTCTCTTACTCCTCCTCCTCCTAAAGATTATCCAATAACTAAATATCGATATCTGACAATATCTAAACCAAACAATATCTTTAACTTCTTAAAGGAAATCAAATTTTATACCAAGATACAAAACTATTAAAATTCCCAACAAAATTGCATAAAAACTTTTAATATATTTTGGAAAAGGAAAAAACCCTTCAGACATCATAAAGATCCTCACTAAAAATAACAATGCAAACTCTAATATCGAAATGGTATCAGAAACTGAATACAAAATAATTTGTATTAGAAACGAACATACCTAATAACTGGTTAAAAAGGAAAATAAAACTTTCACCAACTAACCTGTACCCCGAAACTATCACTGATCCACATATAATATCAAGCTATAACTACAACAACCATGATTCAAAACTTTTATCTGTCTTTATATAACTCTATTGTGGTTGAAGGGCCGTTAAGCAGAAATAAAACCAATCCTATTCCCCTAGTTATGGGTTAAATAACAGGCTAGACTGAATGACAACCAGCATAAGAGAAAGAAAACACTGAATTCAAACTGTGAAGAGGGCAACGTGAAACTACTCCACTATCTTTCCCTCAAATGCATGGTAAGTCACAGATAAATCTCTGGAAATTCATGATCCTGTATGTCCTGAAAGGGTCATGACCTTTAATATAAATTACAGCCAAGAAGGTCGAATCAAATCGCATTTATTTACATTATTCGGACTATTGTCCTTATCTTTGTCGCAACGAAAACATCATCATACTACCGGGTGACATAAGGCAATGCAACTGTAGTGATGGACAAATAAAGGCGACAAAGATGAGGACAATAGTCCGAATAATGTAAATAGCGTACATAATACCTCATCTCAGAAATATAGACAGATACCAAATCGCATTTTTTGGAAGTCAATGTTTTCAAGAATTGAAACATTTTACATATAATATAGATAGGTGCGAACAAACATATTAATACAAGATCTAAATGTTTCAAATACTTGTAGATAATTAACAAGCGAGATTAACAATTAGAAAAGTATGATTTATTTTCTTAATATTTTGATAGTTATTCACACATTCTTCAGAGAATCGTTACGATAATGTTTTCGAAGTCACCATCACCATTATTTTATTGCTGGGTTACCAAAAATATTAATTCAGTTTATTGAATAATAAAATTAAACGACAATTGTTTTCTCGGCATAACTTTATTTATTTATTGATTGTTACCTTTTTTCGGTTACTGTAAAATGGTTTGGTGGGGGAAAGTTATCTAATTTAAAACCGATTCAAAAGTTCGTGGAATTTAACTAGAAAAACTTCCTGATAAGTGACAATTAGTCATTGCAAATACTAGTGAATATGCAATTGAATAAAACATAATTGTTCTTTTAAAAAAGTACACTCGTGGCAGCTTATACGGTAGATTAAAGGAAACGTATAATACTCCTCCATACAGCGTTCCAATGTGATATGGTCGTAAGCCTAAGCAATGCTGACATTCGTTAAAAGTATATTTTGAAAATGCAACACATTTTATAAACTATAATTTATAAAATTCAATATATGAAATAAACGATTGCCAAAATAATCAAACTGATTCAAGACCAAATTCAAGAGTTCGACCCCCCCCCCTTTTTTTTACATCAAATCCTGTGTAATTTAACTGCAAGGGCTTACTGATAAGTGACAATAAGTCAGAAATTCGATTTTAAATACTGATAGTAAGCCGTATGATTGTTGTCTTTATTTAGCAGCGTATCAACACCTCTATGGGTTATTTAATGCCGAAATCTAAATATTTTGTACGCAATTTTTATTTTATCTTATTTATTTGGCCGGGGGACAATAATGGTTTTGGTGATCAGTTCAGTTATGTGCCATGCGTGATATACGCTTAGGCGATCATGTATCTTTCGATACATGACTGACGAGGCAGATTTTCCCGCAGTAGGTTGCCATTTCTTTCTGCGGCAGACCAGTTGCTATCCAAGGCTATAGAACCCGGTCTGTGCTGCTATTTACCCATAGCTGGTATTTTCACGTAAGTCAGTGTAATGGATTCAACTGGAATTCGAACTTGGCTCTCCGATTCCTCAATCCGAGCCGCTCCACATTTTAGTGATACAAGTCTTATTAATTCACCAATAGATGGTGGAAGGAGAAGAAGTAGACTCATTGTCATTGAGGAGAACAGCATTTATCCTACCGACGTTCGCTTTTTGGCCAAACATTTATTGTTACATTGCAGCTGCTAGATGTAAGTGTTTATTTAGTGCTTCAATAAATAATACCCTGACGATCTCACCACACGCGCAACATTACCTTCCATCCATTGAGCTTAGTTTTTAGTAGGTATGTCCAATTTTGACCTTTTTAGCGTTTTTTTTTTAGTTGTTTTTTTGTCAGTTGAAAATTAACTACTTGTTGGATTTTAATGAAAACTTCAGAACTTATTCAGAAATGAATGAACTTATTTTAGAAATGTTTGTCTCTTTGAAAGTCATGGTATAAATATTTTTTTTTATATCTGTTACCCCCCTCGAACTTAATTTTATGAAAACACAAAAAAAAATTTATTTGCAACCTCAATTTTTTTTTTTAACTAAATGCACAAAACTCTGAAAAATCTAAATCATCGATTTTTTGTTAAAAAAATGTCCGAAATTGTCCAAACTTTTACCTCAATTGTAAAAATACAAAACCCAATAAAACTAAGACAATATTTAATTAAGAAAGTTTTTAATGGCTTTTCTGAATAATATATACGAAGGTAATTATTATCTGAAAGAAAAAAAAATTTTTGATGAACAATAAATTTTTACATTAATTTTCTTTTTTTTTTCAATTTTAAATACACAATATGACAAAAGGTTGTTATATATTTATACATTAAGTTCTTTCTGCAACCTTATGGAAATGATATATTATGTTCTCTACTTTTTAAAGATCATAAATTTGAAAGCTTATTAAAATCTGACAACCATAATTATTTTAAAAATAATTTTTAATATTCCAAAATTGTATTTAAAATCGTCTACAACGAAAGTACGGATGCACATTGTTGAAATAATGTCACATGAGTAGTTTCCTTTGATAGAAGCAAGTTTTTTTTTTACTTCAGAAATGGCTTTGATTCGTCCAGTAACAAGAAAACAACGCTTGTCAAGTTTTCTGAATATTGTCGTATTATTTTCAATTTTTTTCTTTTTCTATTCAAATATAATCGAATAGTGGGATAAAAGAAAATATCGACTATTTACAATTACAAAAAAAAAAAAAAAAACGCCCTTGGAAGTCCACCCAAATTTTCAAGTTTGAAATCGAATGCATAAATTCATTGTACATTACTTTGGAATTATTATCCACACGACAAATTATCAATTAAAACGATTTTTGGAGTTTAAATTTTCTGGAGTTAGCTCGCTACTACTCAAACTAAAAAATACTTGTCGAGTCAAAACAAAACCAACATAGCTGCTATTAGCATGTTAATTTTATTAATAAATAAAATAAAACTCATATTACTGCCATATAATTATTAATAAATAGAAAAAAATCTGCCTTAATAAAAAAGAAATAAAATCTCATTTCATTAAGTTAACCCGTTTCAATTAATGGTGTTTCATGTAATTTTTATATTCCCAGAAAAATATTTCATGACTGAAATAATAAACCTCAATTTAAAAAAATGTATTTTTTTTACTGTTTTATTTTTACTTGTAAAATTTGATTTTCTTTCATAATTTAAATGTTATTTTCAGTGCAGAATTCTTCCTCAAACGTAAGGTAAAAAAAAAAAAAAAAAAAATTTGAAAGTGAATTTTAAAAAAAAAAAATCTACTAACCAGATTCACTTAAAATTAGAACGAATTATATCACTTCTGTGCTACCATCCAATAAATTTCCGTACCGTAAGTTGTGAATATATTGACGTACATCAATCAACGCCTGTCAAAATAGAGCACCCTGGTTGGAAATATCTCTCTTAAAAAATTTTCTGCTAAAAATGTAAGTAATGTTTCTTTCAAATTACATTAAGTATACTTTAATCATTCTAAATTTCCTAAGATAACAAAAGAAAAAGGTGTAATTGATTTTTCATGATTTTTTAACTAACAAACTATGATCTTTCCGACAGAAATGTCGATAAGTTCGATTTTATGAAATTTTTTGACTCGAAAAAAAAAACAAGATTTTTAATAAAATTTTTAACATTTATAGGAAGGATTAAAAAATCTGAAAAAATATTCAGAAAATACTTTGGTCTTTCCTCTTTAATAACAACATAAATATTTAAACGTTAAAAAATGTTTTATCAATTTGGGGACCTTTTGTCGTCAAGGTATACCACTTTTTAGCGAAATATTGGACATACCTAGTTTTTAGTGTAAGTTGTGGCGATTTACCCGCGTCAGTTTACTGTCTTTTATGTTAAAGCCGTATGCAAACAATTTTTTATCATTTGTTATGAATGAACAGTTAGTTGGTATGATACATTCGTCATTACAATTGGTTCCCCAAAACGGAAATTTCTTATAACACAACCTGATAACCCTCGTCCCATGACAGTTGTCTTATTGTGTTTTCACCGCAAAAAGACGCTAAAATTTCATATACTAATTTATGGTCTCCCGTTGACGCAAGAAAAAGATAATTTTTAACAAAATTCCGAAGGTTCTAAAAAAAGGATTAAAAATATAATTTAATAATCAAAAAATCCTTTGGTCTTTCCTCTTAATAATGACGTAATTATTTTGACGATAAAACTTTGTTTTTATTAAGTTTGGGCCATTTTTTTTCATAATGTACGCTCATGTTTTTTTTTTTTTTAGCGATTCTATGGTGGTACCTAATTAAAGGTGTATGCACATTAGTTAACCTGACAATTTTTTCATGCCTTAATGTTGTTTTAGGTTGCTGTAAAACGGTTTGGTGGGGGAAAGTTATCTAATGGGAAAAAAACAATTAAAAAGTTCGTCGAAAACGTTTTTTTTTTTTACACCAAAACTCGTGGAATTTAACTCGAAAAACTTCCTGATAAGTGACAATTAGTCATTGCAAATACTAGTGAATATGCAATTGAATAAAACATAATTGTTCTTTTTGGAAGAATAAAGTTGATAAATGAAAGGGGAATTATTTATGACTCAACCTAGTAGAGTGTATTTTATTTGGGGTTGTAAAAAGTACACTCGTGGCAGCTTATACGGTAGATTAAAGGAAACGTATAATGTTGGACTTGATAAACAAGAACAATTTTTGGCAAGTTCTTTTCAAAAGGTTCGCCGATATGACAGCTATCCCAATAGAAGTAAAAGCGATTTTTTTTAAAATAAAATTAGTAGAGACTCAACCTTCCTTAACGGCAAAAAACAATCAATTTTTGGTCGACCCAATATTTTCACATTTAGCTTGAGATGACCGCATAAAAATGTTCTAAAAATAAAACAACAAATGACACATCTGTAAGTGATTAAATTTTCATTAAAATTTTAAAAAAGCATGATAACAGATGTGTCAAAAACCTAAACTAAGTACGATGTTAGATTATAATAGCCACATAGCTACAAGTAACCAGTTCACATTTCTGTTCGGACATGTCTTTTTTTCGGGCGAGTGATTTCATTTTGGTGGGGCTTTCTTTTACACGTTACAATCCGTATGAAATGAGGGTTTTTCTTCTTTATCGGTGTCGGGTTCTATCAGTTTTCTATTTTTATCACTGAAAACACGAAAAGTAAAGAAGGAGAAAGAAAGAAAGAGATAAAATAAGAAAAAAGAGAGAAAAGGAAGAGAAAAGAAGAAAGAAAGAGAAAAGAGAGAAAGAGAAAAGAGAGCGAGAGAAAATAAAGAAGAGGAAAGATAGAGAAAAACGAGAAAAAGTAAAAAAGAAACAGAAAAGAGAGAGAAAAGAGGTAAAAAATAAAAGAGCGAGAAAGAGAGGCAATAGAAAAGTGAGAAAGATGAGAAACAGAGAAAAGAGAAAAAGAGATAGAAAAATAAGAAAGAAAGAGATACAATCGAAAAGAGAGAAAGATTAAAAAGGGAAAAGAAAAGAGCGAGAGAGAGAGAAATAAAGTGATAAAAAAGAAGAAAAAAGAGAAAAGAGGGAGAAAGAGAAAAACGAGAGAAAACAGAGAAAGAGAAAAAGTGAGGTAATACAAAAGAGAGAAAGAGGAAGCAATAAAGAGGAGAAACAGAAAGACAGAGAGAGAAAAGAAAAGAAAGAGAGGGAGAAATAGTGACAAATATAATGATTGGATTAATTCCTTATGCCATAGTATTCTGTCGACGGAGGTGTCTGTTCCCAATGTCTGTGTCAAGGTGTGGGGGCTGGGAATGCCACACTTGGCGAGTCACCGACACACCTCGTGGTTGGCTTTCTTATGCCGCGCGTTGACAGAGGATTCGATCGTGTCGAGGAGTGTGAGGGCCGCATTTCCTAGCCTTACCATCACTCCTCCGTTTTCAGGGCTGAGCGCCTTCGTAAGCCCCGGGATCAGTCGGATTTCCTTCTCGAGTGTTGATCGGCCTTGCGGGTCATTCCTCGGTCCACAGACCTTTTACGACCTAAGAGTCTATTGTATCGGAAATTAGTGGAGTAAGTCGCGAAGTATCCTCTCTGTGGGCGGTTCGGCTTGTCGGCGACCGAGTCGCTCGCTTTCTGGTCTTGGACGCCAACAGCCTCGTCCGGGTTCCTCTCTGCCCAAAGGCAGAGAGTTAGACAGCAGCTGCGAAAAGTCACAACCCCGGTTGAACAATCTATTCGATTGTTAATATTTAACAGAACCCCCTCCCCGAGTTTACCGTGGGTTCTCCGAGCCCGTAGGCTCGGCAAAAAATATTCCCTTAGAACCCGTATAAACGGGTTCAGGGCCTGTCTACCTACCCGGACGAAACTTTGCCCTTCGGCAAAGCATTGTCCGTGTTCCTCTCTGCTCAAGGTAGAGAGTTCGACAGTTGAGCAATCTGGTCGACTGTTCCCCCCCAAGGCCTTCTCTCCTACTAATCTTATAGTAGGTGGAAGAGTCCAACATAGACTCTTTAGAAGGAGGACACCACAACACTCATGAATGTCGTATGCAGCCTTTTTCAACGACAAAGACAAAAAAGGAGACGAATAATACAAACAACTTCATTTTTTCGAGTTTGGGGCAAAGGACAAGACAAACAATTTGTTAAAGCAAACAATTGGAAATTAAAGAATGACAAAGACGTTGACATTCTAGAGTCTTTGTTTTAATTCCTATAAAACTTCAGCCACTCATATAAAAGTCTCTCTAAAATAACTGACAAGGTACAATAAAGCACTGTCCTGAAATTAAACAATAAATAAATTAATATGACCCCTTGGTCCTGGGTAGGACGATAAACTACATCCGGTAGCAAGACATCTGATCGAGAGATTGGAGGTTTTGAGGCACGTGGAACCCCCTCTTAACTGCTGTTGTTCCCAGGTCCACCCTAACTCAAGGTGGCGGCACCTGTTAGGGTCCCGGGTATGGGAAAATAGTCTTTTGATTAATGTTTGGTGTTTCACTAAGAAAGTATAAAAATACATTATGATAAAAATACCAGCAATATATTTATACAAAAATGACCAGTAGGAATACATTTTTATAGAAAATAACAGTCAATACAGAACTAAAGTATAAAAATACATTTTTATAGTAAAACTACCAGCAATACATTTTATCATCTACAAACTATATATCTATAAAACATATGGTTGCCCTGAAAGTATAAAATAATGTACAAAATATCTGTTGTTGAAGTCATAAAATTACGTACAAAATATTTATATTTCGGCATTAAATAACCCATAGAGGCGTTCATATGCCGGTAAACAAAAACGACCAAACTAATACGACCTCGTCGTCCCATAACTGTTTTCTCATTTGCATACACCTATGAGTGAATACACTATATAACAACTCTGATGAGACAGAGGTACTTCCAGATGGAATGTTTATCGTGCTAGTCTCGTTAACCATTATTGAGTAGTGCTTGATTCTCACTTGAGACCTTGTGCCAAACTCAGCTAGGCTTAGTTTAAAACCATTATGGGACAGATGCAATATTAAGCCTAAGGAGATGTTGGAATATTAACGTGTTTACTATAATTCAATTCACATATGCGTCTTGCGGCAATCATGGATATTGCCTCAAAAGACACATATACGTCCATTCTATTTTTTTTCTTTAAATAAAAAGAAAAAAAAACTACTCCTTTTTTTTAAAAACCTTTGTAGAGGCTGTTTTTTAATTAGAAAGAAAGAAAGAAAGAAAGAGAAAGAGAGATACAATGACGCACCGCTGAATCACATGACACTATGGCGAGAGGAAAAAAAAGTCAGTACTGCGTACGCAACCGTCATATTTTTATAGTTGAATATATTAAATTTTTATTTACCAAATTACACCTCAGATATACGCTTTATTTTGGTAAAGAAAATTTAAATGAGTATGTGCGTGTATGTTTAAAATTTACTAAATTTATAGTGGAGGAATGGTCAATAATATCGAAGATAGAGTGTAGACAGAGAAATGAAAATTACTTCACAGTACACACACACACATATATATATATATATATATATATATATATATATAGGGGTGTGCAAAAGTAGGTATATAGTAATGAAAAATAAAACCTGCTAACAAAACGTATTATATCGATATCAATATCCCTTCCTCAAATGTTCAAAGACTGTTTGCCCGCGTCATTCACAAGCTCCTTTTTACCTGAAAAATATTTATTATTATTATTATTTATTAAAAAATAAAAATTATAATTAATACTTTCATTTGACACGTATGTATATACAGGAGGCCGCAAAAGTAGATATACGCTAAGAATGAATACTGGTAGAATACTTAGCGTATATCTACTTTTGCGGCCGCCTGTATATACAATTGACGAGCGGATCGGTGTCTGCGAAACTCCGAGTCATGCATATTATCCTTTTTAAAAGCTTAGAAATTTTGGTTAAAAATCTTGTTTTTCTGGTGTCAATACGGAACCTTAAATTTGTACGGAAAATTTGAGTGTCTTTTTGTGATGAAAAACACATTTGGAAATTCTTGCAAAAATCAGATATTGTCGAATTTTAATGAAACATTCAGGATTTATTCACAAATAAAGGAAATCATTTTTTAAACATTTCTTTTAGAAAATCTTGGTAAATATATATATATATATATATAAACTCCTACTCTTTTAATTTCATGAAATTTCAAGGGATTCTTTTTTGTGCCATTTAATATTTATATTTGTTATAAGGACAAGTCCTCGGAGAATTTAAATCATCAAATTTTGGGAGTCCATCCGGACCCTAGTTACAGAAAACCAACTCTGAATTGTAAAATAAAAATGCAATAAAACTAAGATATTATTTAATTAGAAAAGCTCGTAATTGTTTTTATAAATAAAATATATAGTGGACCCTATTACGTTAATAAAAAAATGTGTTTTCGATGAATAACGAAATTTAAAGGAATTGCTTTCATTTTTTTATATTTTAATTAGAATAATTTATAAACTTCAAAATTCTGTATTAATTTTTAGCGACCAAGTGATATTGTTATTAGATTAAAACTGTATGTATTAATCATAAATGAAAAGGCTCACTACAATTCAGCGACTTCCCACCAATTATTTTAAAAAGAACTTTGATTTTTTTTATGTGTATAAACGTGTCGATTTTGTAAATACGGGCGTCCATACACGACATTATCAGAAAACCTATAGTAAATTTAAAATTTATTAGTAATTTTGTAACATTTTTTCAATTAGCGTCTTCATAAGCAAGGCTATAAAACTCAATATAAAATATTAGACTGTTTAATATATTTAAAATTTTAAAGGTTATTGGGAAGTTAAAAATATATATATAAAAAAAAGCGTTCAGGTTGCATTCATGTCATTTTGTCTAGTTATTATCACCCTTAGTTTAATTTATCAAACATCAGGTTGCCAATAAATCACTTAACGTCAAAAAAACACCCACTCTGTCTCAAAAAAATGCTTTTCTGCGATATTTTAAACTAAAAGTAAGTAATGTTTGTTTCTAGTCAGGTTAATTAAAGTTTAAATCAGCTAATTTTTCTCAAATAACGTCTCAGAAAAGAATATTTTATTTTTGAAAGATTTTTAATAAAGTGGATTTTGTTGACAGATCAGTGAATATGGACGAATTTATTGATTTTACTGATGAGTAAAAAAAAAATATTCCAATCAGTTTAAATTCGGTTTGAAACACACCAAAGTATTTTGCTTATTGAAAAATATTACATTTAAATAATCTATTAGCTTCAAGAAATATGTTTTTTTAATGTATTTTAAACTTTAGGTGTCTATTTGTGTGTGTGTGTGTGTGTGTGTGTGTGTGTGTGTGTGTGTGTGTGTGTGTGTGTGTGTGAAAAAATTCAGATATAATAACTAAAAATTATAAAGACAATATATACACGTAAACTGAAAAAGAAAACTTATCTTGACCGATGCGTTTCTTACTCTTGTGGACTTTATCAAGGTAAATGTAAGGATTTTATTTTGCAACAAATTTTTATACATATTTAAAGTAAAATTTTTACTTCACTGTGTAAATACTTGTTGCAACATAACTTCTTACATTTGCAATGAAAATCCATCAGAAGACGAAACGCGTCTGCTAAGTTTTCCTTTTATCTTTATTCCTTCTTTTAGTAACCCTAGCAAAAATAATAGATGACATTGAGGATTATTCAGTGATTCAAGAATCAAGATTGAAGTGAGAACATTCAGCTAGTACACACAACAACAACAACAACAATATTCTCGATTTTTTTGTAAGATGCTAAAGTGGGTCACTTTAAAAACTTTGGCATTTAAAAATAAATAGATAAATTAAATACACTCTCCAATATGAGTCTAGTAAAAAAATTGTTAATAATACTGACTCAGTGGACAAGCGATCGGGCGGACGTAAAGTGTGGAGACGCATATGGCATTTATTCGGACTTCGACTGACTCAGTCCCATCCGATACAGTTACTGAGTCCGTTGATAGATTACTCAGGTGACATGTGTTGATTTTTGTTGCTGCTGCTGCTGCTGCGTCTCTCCGTCACAGCGTCCCCGCCGGCCCTCACGCCTACGGCACACTGAGCACCCGACTCCTCCATCGCTTTCTCGTCTCGATACGGAACAATTCCTCCCCACCAATCAGTTGAATTATATACATCCTTCCTTCCGGTGGCAGAAGCAAGAATGACTCACTAGATATTTCTCGTCAGTTTTTTCATGTGTCATGTAGAGGTCACTTCGTAGAGATAAATAGATAGTAATAGAGACTGAAGATAGATAGATAGATAGAGTGAGTGAGTGAGTAGAATTAGAGATAGATAAATTATTAATAGGCTGAGACAGATAAATGAATATGGTGATATAGATAGAGCTAGACCTGAGTAATAGTAATCAGAGAAATTAGATCGATAAATGGATCGTTCTTTTCTGGCTAGAGATAGAAATAAGCAGATCTGCATGAATAAACTGAGAGTTACACTTTCTACACACAAAAAAAAGAAAAGAAGTAATTGTCTGTAGACTTTTCTCTCTTTCTCTCGATGGACAGAGAGAGAGAGAGAGAAAGAGAGAGAGAGAGAGGGGGAGGGAGCTAAATTGACGTAACATCAGTTAAGACATGACCTTTAACTTTTAATTTTTTTTTTTTTTACCCAAACAAAAAATAAACTCTCATTAAAAGTTAGAAAAAAAATGTGAAAATAAAATGTAATTATGTGTAGTGTACGCGTGCCCACATGTGAACTTACAATAGATTTTAAAAAAAAGATAAATTTTTAAAATAACATCTTGTTACCCGCCTGTTTCCACTAAGCGCAAAGGAATGTAATTACTATATACGAGAGGTGCGGAAAAGTTTTCGACCCGACCCCCTTCCAAAAATCTTACCAAATGACCAAAACGGAAAGCAACATGATTATTATTATTATTTATTTATTTTTTTATTATTATTATTATTTTTTGTGACAGGCTACTTGGTTGGGGCGAGAACTTTTCAGCATACACATATTTATTAAGTAGGTGTTGGCAGGTAATAAAACTTAATTTTGTGTGTGTTTACTTCTGTTTTCAAATAATGGTAAACAAACGTATTTTGGACACTTAGAGAACATTTTTAATGAGAGATTTCAAATCTCTACGTAAGATAAAGGCTTATAGGGACC
This sequence comes from Acanthosepion esculentum, assembly GCA_964036315.1. NCBI lineage: Eukaryota > Metazoa > Mollusca > Cephalopoda > Sepiida > Sepiidae > Acanthosepion > Acanthosepion esculentum. The sequence continues at coordinate 85,996,521 of OZ038502.1, read as the reverse complement.
TCCACAAAAAACGCGATGCGTTAAGTTTAAAAAAAAAAAAATTTTTAAAAATGAAGCTTTTTTAAGTTTAAAAAATATCGATAAATATATGCAAATGAGTGCGTCACATGCCGTTAAAGCAGTGGGGTGTTGCTATTGACCAATGCAGGTGCGATGCGCACACACGTTAGTCATAGCTCGAGCAGCGGCGAGGAAACATGGCAGTGCCGAAGCAGCTCGTCCGGGATTGTCTGCTTTATGATTTTAAGGTGGGCTTGTTCGCAACCGCATCAAGTCGCCGAATACGTCAAGCACTAACTACACTACCAGACATTAGTGCCAAAAGTTCAGGTCGAGAGATCTGTCCCTGCAGTGGCCGACCATAGAGAACAACAGCCAAACCTATAATAATGGGTTTGCCGAACGCTTCTAGGTTTCTGATGAAAGAGTCAGACTTTTTTTACCTGCACCCCATAGGGAAGGTGTTGAGCAAGTGTAAATAGATTTTTTTAAATATTTTCATGTCTTTCTTGATTCCTCTTTCTCCCTTTTAAATCTATTTTTGTATCAGTGTAGGAGATAAAAACTCGCTATCACAAGAAAAATTACGGTATTTTTAAAACCTAATTTCCATCTTTAACTTACGAACGATTCTCTAAGGTGTCAAGTATTACAAAATTACATTCATATTATTACAGAAATAAAGGAAATTCTGACATGAAACGAAGAGCTTTTTTCTTGCGTTTGCAATAATCCTTCGTGTCAGAAACATTTCTATCAAACACATCTTAGTCTTCTTAAAATATTGACAGAATCTATACTTAATAATTAATAAATAAAAGTAACATTTTCAGGGTTTCTTTTGTAACATTACCAACTCTTCGTCACTTTGTGTATGGCATCAAGTAGTTTCTTTCTCTACCTATATTTCCGGTTCCTTTTCTTTTCATTTTCCTTCACTCCCAATAGAGCCCCCTGCGTCTTAGTGGCATTATCGCCTTGCTTAGGGGCGAATTGATTTAAAAAAAACAAAACATGGGAGAGTAAAAACTAAAATAATTCGATTTCTTTCACATGTGAAGAATTTTTTCTATTTCAATATGGATTTTTAAAAAAATAAGTTAAGTTTCGCTAAAAAAAAAAGTTATGGGAGATGGAAAAAAATTGTAGAAAAAGTGATACTTTAAGAAATAAAAATTCACATTTTCATATATTTTTCGAGTGTGATAAAAATGAAATTTCGAGTAATGAATGTAAATACTTCAGCTGAGATAATTCTAAAAATTAATTTTAATAACTCAAACAAAACGATTATTATCATATTTGTTTTTTTGTTTGATTTTTTTTCTGATTATGAAAATTTAATTTCTGGATGTTTCGAGAAAAATAATTTTTAAAAATGTATATACTTTTAAACTTTTCCTTTCTTTAGGAGTTTAAAAAAAATGAATGCTCTTCACCAATTACTCACATTCTTGTCATGTTTAGTCGTTTTTACTAACTAGAGAGTGTTTCAGTTTGTCCTACTTTGCACTTTAACTGAGGGGTTTTGTCCTCGAAGGGGTGTCTAGACACCGGGTAGAGCCAGATAAGGGAACACCCAATTTTGAATTTTAATGCGATGGAGGAAATTTGTTTCAAAAAAGTAGAGAGCTCTTAACTTTTGAAAATGAACTAACAATGTTTTTCATCCGTTTTAATAAAATTTAATTGAACGATTAAGAAAATAAACTAGATCACCATTATCTCTTTTCTTAATTTTTCTGGAGTTAGGTCATCGGTCAATGAGTCTCGTCTTGTCGCAGTGGTTAAGTTCTTCCCAGCTATGGCTGTTAGTAATGAATCTGTTTTAGTTTTAGACAATGAGTTCGTTCTTATTTCACAACAAGACCTTTTTTGTTTACGGTTTCCTCTTTCTACCAAAATGATAATGAGTCTCACCTATCCGTTTACCAGGATCTAGGTCACTAGTTGTTTTTTTTTTACATAAAGTAGCAGTAGTATTAATTGAAATGTGAAATAATTGATACCACGTGGAGTACGGTAAAAGTAAAACTACTAAAAAGGTCTATCCTAAGTTGAAGAAAAAATAAGTTTGGCTTAAAAAAAAAAAAAAATATACAGTCGACGGAATTAAAAACAAGATTAAAAAATGATTTTACTTTCGTATCAAACTTTTGTTTTAAGTTCAAAAAGATTTAATTAAAATTTAAAACAACAAATAAACGAAAAAATAACGTTGTATAGGTTATCCTTGTGTGAATTTAGTTTGAGTTTTTTCCTGGTTTTGGGATTTTCAGATAAAGCCTAATCCCCACTTGCAAGTTAAGGATAAAAAAAAAAAAACCAAGGTCACACTGGCTACTCGTTTTCTTCAGGTTTGAACACGAATCAGCTGGTTTAAAAAGACCTCTATCTTCCCCACCACCCATCAAAAAAAATGTAACCACATCGTGTGATTTGAGAGCCTATATATTTACTGAATCTTTTTTTAATGTCATGTCAATTCTAATTAGTTAACATTACAAAGTTTGGCTACGCCACACAAATTTCCTCGTTATAATTTAGTAAAGTTGTAAACTAAGAGGACATAGAACTCGTTCTCTAGGGAATAGATATAAACTAGGGTGCGAAAATTAATTAACTGGGCATATTCCAATTAACGTTTCAAGTGATTTTTAGTACAAAATAAATACCTGATACCGATTTAGTTACGGTTTTTAATATTGCACGGAAATTTCTGGAACGATACTCATATTCTGAGTTTTCCTTTCATATCGGAAAGTCGAGCATTCGAATTTTTTTTAAGGTGATGAATACAATTTTAATTAATTTTAAAACTATTTTTTCATAAGTAAAAAAAATTGAATTTAATTAAACATTTGTGACCAATGAATCTCAGAATTTTGAAAATAAATAATATAAACAGATTCGTTCCTAAAATGAATTTTAGATCAAATTTTTTGTTTGTTTGTTTTTTCTTTCCAACCTCTTCTTGCCAGACCTCGAAGAAAGCAAACTTTTTTTTTTCTTTTGGTAGAACCTGAACAATTTTTTGTCATTTCCTCAAATAAGAAACAGAAAACAAAATATAGACTTAAATTAATTGAGTCTTGCTTGACGGACACTAGTTGAAATTAATTGCATTTCCGATAATATTTCTTTTTTTTCTTTAATTTCTTTAGACTTTAGAGGAGAAAAAAAATCGCTCAAGAATTTTACGCACGAAATGTGATAAAAATAAAAAAAATGTTTGATATCTTTAAAAAATCGTTTAAAAAAAAAAGTTCGTTTACTTTAAATTACTTGTTAAACGGTTAAACTTTAAATTTTTACTTTTGGAAAGCACAATAAACTCACTGATCTTATAAACTGTTTTTTTTTGGAAAAAAAATGAATACCACTTTTTTTTAATTTTATTTACTGCATCTCAATCTTTTATCCGTTGAAATTTAATAAATTACAAATTTTTACTTCGATATGACAAGTAAAATAGCCCTGGCCTAAAGACGTGGAAAAAAGGCATGGCTATTTAAAAAAATTCATTAAAGCTCTCTTAAAAAAAAAAAAATATGATAAAATTTAATTATGCGACAGTCGGGCGGGTGTGCAAGTTTTGTCACTTTTTTTGTTAAAAAAAAAAAAAGCTAAAAAAATAACTTTCCGAAAATATCAAACTTTTTCAGGAAGGAAGGACATTTCTGTTCTTGATTTTTCGCCACGTGGCTCTATATATACCAACTTAAAATTTTACAATTGCCTCCTGAGCGCTTTTTTTTTTTTTTTTTTTAATTGGGTGGGGAGAAACGAAATGAGGAAGAAAACAGACATTTTCTTTTTATCGTGAAGTTATCCAGATTTTGCAAGAACTAGAGACACTGATCGCACATACATCAGGAAAGGCTCTTTGTCTTGATTAGACTTGTATTTTCATTAAGCTTTCAGTAAAAAAAAAAAATGAGTAGTACTAATTCCGAATTTGGTAATATAATCACTGCCATGATGGATTTTAAGCTCCTTGTTACGGTCGGGTCTGTAGTCCTACGGTTTTTACTGCACTGACGTTTTAAAAGTAAAATGTGTGGGAGTGTCTGAACAAATGGTTAACAATGTGTACGATTGCTCAACAAATGTACACCCGTATGCACTTGTGTGTGTTGTTACCTACTATGTGTAGGTAAGTATGACAATTTGTGTTACGTTCTTATCATGTGCGTACGGGAATCTGTTTATTTATATTCGATAATTGAAGTCTTGTAGGTTTGCGTTGATAAGAAGAAGAAATACTAAAAAATTGAAAGTTAATTAACGTAAGAAAAAATAAATTTTAAAGAGTAAATTTAAAAAGGCAAAAAATAAAATTAATGAAATCAGAAAAAAAGTAAAACGAAAAAAAAGTCTATGTTGTCTTGATTTTTTTTAATTTTTGCTTTGTTGTATTTAATTTGCTTCCCGACAATTTGTACATTTTATTCTTGTTACTTTTCATTTCAGAACGTGCTCGATCATGACTCTCCACAACTTCCTCACTTTTGTTGCTCTGGGCACTTTTTTTGTCTCTTTCTTTACCATCCTGTTCTGTTATTCATTCACACAAACTTGTTAAGTAAGTTAAGTGCTATTTACTCCTGCTTCACTTGCCTTCAGTGACCTGTGAGTGTTAGATTTTCCAGGCTCTCTTTCCTCATGTACCCCAGAAATTTCAACAGTTTATGATAATAAATGTATACTTCCTTGTAGTTCTTATTTTCCTTAAGACTTCTGCTTAGCTTAGCTGACATGTTCTGTCCATCCCATCCATTTGTTATTAGAACTAAATCTCTGTTGCTTTATTAACCTTGTTCTTCATCTGTGTCCAGCCTTCACTGCCATATACGAGATTAAATATTACATAGTAGTTCAGCACTCTTTTCTGTTTTTAACAAAATTTTCCTATCTCTAAAATAAATGCTTAGTTTCTGGAAGGCAACTTTCTTACACTTCTCTAAAAAGTGTAAAAGGCGTAACTTAAATAACTTGGTCCACTCCTAAAAAAAAAAAAATTTTCAGGGAATAATTTTTATAGATTAATATTTAGACTGAGCTTGAGCCACAACGTTTGTCAGAATTGAAGAATATTGATTTTTTTTTTTCAATTTAGAAGAGGGGTTCTTTTGTACAGAGTTATCTAGACTTTTAACTGTTTTATGAAAAAGAGCATTTTTTTTGGCAAACATAGACCTTCGTGTCCACAATAAATGGAATGTCAAAAAGACGTTTTTCTCATGACATTTTTTTTTTTTTTAACTACCTTCACTTTTCGGCAAGGTTTATTGTTTTAAAAAGCGATTATTAGAATTGTAATAAAACCTAAACATACGATGAAAGTGAATTTATACATTTTCTTTGTTCTTAAGAATTGACAACATAAACGATAAACACTGATTGTTTATTTACACTATTTATTTTATTGGAATGATTAGCAAAACATCAGCTAATTGCCAATTGATCAAACAGCAAACTTTATAAAATGGTAAAGGAGAATTTCCTTTATAGTTGGTTCATATATCTTAATAATTTATTAAAAATGTTTAAAAATTTGTGAATAAAAATTGTTGTCACATTTATTTCTTTATAAATTGGTAATTTATAAATATTGCATTCTGTTTAGTTCTAATTGTATTAATTTTTAGAATGTTGTAAATATAAAATTATTCTGGCAAATAAAGTGTTTAATATTTTTGTTGTAAATTTTCAAGAACAAAAACGTATAAATTCACTTTCATATTTTTGAGGAGTGAAGGTAGTTATTAAAATAATAGTGGTGTCATGGGAAAATCTGTCCTTTTGATACTCCATCTTAGTGCGGACATGAAGTTTTTATTTTTTTTTTATTTTTTACAAAATGATTTAAGAAATATATATTTAATTAATGAATAAAAATTTACATAAATTAATAAACGTATATACTCATTTATTCTTCATGATAATTATAATTTTTCAATGTCTGTGCATCTGCTTCTGAAAAAAATATCCCAGAAAAAAGTTAAAAAAACCTTAAAAATTCAAAAAATAAAAGAATATGCAGATATCAATGATGTAAGCAGTTTCCAACTTGATATTTGTGACAGCTAAGCCCAGATAACTCTGTAAAAAGTTGGGGATCGATTTGTGACTTTATTTATACAGGGTTCGACAGAAATACCATCCACATTTTAAACTGTCACCTGTGTGGTGCTAATGAAGTTAGGCAAGTAGGCAATGGTGTCTTCATTTAGTTAATATCTCACCATTTTTTCCCTCAGATATCATCAGTTATGATCATGGCTTGAACTGGTGCACACCATGCATTTGCTGTAGAGACAATTAACATTTAATTGCAACAGAGCCATCATGCTTATTTTAGGTTATGTCGGATTGACGCTGTTCCAGATAGGAAATTGGTACTGATTGAAAATTCCAGGGCCACAGATTCAGCACTTAAAAGAAAGCCACCTGGAAGATTTGGAAGCACTTGAACACTCCGAGTGATGGAAAACTTTACAAATCATCTACAGAAGCATATGGTGAATAGCGGCCACCGTTTGGGTGGTGGGATGTCATTTTTTAAACTAAATAAATAAAAACTGTAGCCTTTTATTCAATCAGTGAAATATTTTTTTTAATAGCAGTTACCTTGATCTTTTTGTCAACCATTAAAATATGAGAGGAAATTCTGTCACACCAGAATCTCCTTTTAAATTGAAAAAAAAAAAAAATCTTTTTCAATTCTGGCAAATTTCATTGTTTAAAAGATGTCTAATATATGATAATCTACAATTAAGATCCCCCCCCCCAATTTTTCCTTATTTTTTTTACAAGTGGCTGTCTATTTAATTAATGCCTTGTAAAATAATAGCTCTATTAGGCTTACAAGGTACTGATTAATTAATGATCTGTAACAAGATCATCCTTACCTATTAGGTATGTATATTTTTATTGCTACATAGGTAAAGATTTTCTATAGAAACTACATGTTATTGACAGAACTTAAATTCCACCCAAAACTTTTCTATGTACTTCACATTATAACTCTAAGGAAAGACATTAGTTCATCTTTCCTTCCAACTATCAGAAGATACTGTGGTAACCTTTCTCACAGCACATCCTGGGTAAGACGTTAAACTACATCCAACAGCAGGGCCTCTGATCAGGAGGTTTTGAGGAGTATGGAACCACCTCTTAATTGCTGGTGTTCCCAGGTCCACCCTGACCTCGGGTGGTAGCACCTGTTAGGGTCCCAGCTATGGGCAAATAGTTAACTATTACCAGCAATACTTTTTTGAAAAAAAAATTATTACCAGCAATACAATTATGAAGGAAATATATTACTAGAAACAGATTTTTGACAAAAAATATTACCAGCAATAAAAAATGTTGTCGGCATTAAATAACCCATTGAGGTTGATATGCCATTAAACAAAATAAACCAAACCAAAATTTCTCACAGCTTCTGCACATATATATGTGCAGTTGCATGGATAGTCATTTGTACCCAGGTTTCACGCTTTCGTAATCTTCAGGCAAAAATACATGGGGTTACAAACTACCGTCCATGCAACTGCATATGTTAGCTCTATTATGGATATTGAGCACTTTCCACTAAATATTGCGCACACACACACACACACACATATATATAATATGGATTTATTTTTAATGCAATTTATTTTTTTATGCATTTTATTTTTTATCTGGATACCTGTATTTGAGCAGGTGCCACAGTTATCAAACAGCTTATTATATCTATCCCCCTGCACATGGGAAAACTTTAAAAAAAATTAAAAAAAGCTATACAAAGTTGTAAGTGCCTTAATACTGGCTGTAACAAGTTACATGTTTAGTTATATCTTACCCCTGTTGTCTTCCAGTAGAGCATAGGGCTACAGACTAATCATTGGAGGTGTTGCTGCTGTATTTTATAGCACTTAAGACCCCAACAAATTTATATTTCATATTACAGTATTATGGAGATGACCTAGTTACAAATTACTTGTAGTCAATATTTATTGTATATAAAATACAATTGTGGCACAAGGCCAAAAATGGGAAATGTGCATCACTTTCTATCTTATACCTAGCTAATCAGATTCACAACCCATTCACTCATTACAATTTGCACATCCACCAAAAGAACTTATTCATCATCATTCAATCCTCCATATACCACAATACCACTTACTCTCAGGGGACCTACAAAAACACCCCATGACATAAAAATTAACAATTATAAAATTCTATATATAAAACTCTGTCAATGACACGTAATGAGGGAGGAGGGAATGAACTCAAAAACAAACTAAAATATCAAAACAAATACACAAAATAAAAGGATAACTGATATTAGTTGGACCTGTCAAACTCTCAAAAGAATTAAGAGAAGTCACTGTATTCTATCTTTAGACAAAATCAAGAAGTTTTTCCAATCTCTGGACAAACCTTGAAGAAAGCAAACTTTTTTTCCTTTTGCTAGAACCTGAACAAATTTTGTCATTTCCTCAAATAAGAAACAGAAAAAAATAAAATAGATTTGACAGACATTAGTTGAAATATATTGCATTTAAGTTGTCTATGATATATATATTGCACCATCATCTAACTTCGCCATGGCAACTTGGTTGATATTTGTTGCTATGGATACCAGGCTAAGTAGACTACCAAATATGACATTTTATCCATTGATTTTCTACATAAAATATAAATGTTTGAAAGATGAATCCAAGGGAAAGATATTGACCACAGGTAAGACTTGAACATGATTTTCAGTTATTGGGGTAAAGTCTGACATTAGACAGATGTCTTAGGTCACGGATAGGGGTTATTTATGTTCAGAACAGTACCCTTAGCTGTGTGTGTGTGTGTTAGCAAGATACCTGAGAGAAAATATGCCTTGTCATGATTTAATATTCAATTCTTTTTTCTTGATTCTCTTATATAGACAAAATTGTTTTAGCTAGCAAAATATGAAGAAGGTTGTACTGAACTGTGCTCAGCCTGGACTTTCCCCCCATTATTTGTATCCAACTGGTATTGTAATTGGTGAGAAACTTTTGGAACCAAATCCCTTACATTCTACAAGGTTTTTATCATTTACTGGATACCCATATTTGAGTAGACAGTTTATTTTTTAAACAGTATATTTATTTTTGTCTACCAGCCTGAATATTCAAGAAATGTTATTTGAAAAAAAAAAAAAAAAAGAAGAAAAAGAAAAGATTTACACTCTGGGAAGACTCTGCCAGGAAGGTTGTTGCCAATCAAGCAAGGCCAAATTCCTCTCACCCCAGATTCTTGAAAGTTCATACCTACTCAGTTTTGTATCTGAATGTAAAGAAAGCAATTTATAAAGAAGTAATGGATTTTTTTAATTTATTAATCTGACAGATTTTATCATTTAGACATTATTTTTAGTGTATACCCATATTTGAATAGAGGTTTCATTTATTTTTGAAATAGCATATTTATTTTTGACTACCAACCTGAATATTTGAGAAATATTAATTAAAAAAAAAAATAATGCATCATCAAACATGCTTTTGACAGACTCGGCCATAAAGAGCATCGCTAACTGAACAAGACCAAATAGTATCATATAAGAGAAAAATCCCTTTCGTCCCAAATTCTGAAAAGTTCATATCTGCTTAGTTTTGTAACATAAACAAAGCATGTCAGATCTATTTTAAACTGATAAAATCTGTCGGATTAAAAAAAAAAATCCATTATTTCTTTTAAAATTACACAATATGTCACCCACAAGTTCAACTTGACTCCCCAAACTAGGTCCTGTTGATGCCACTTGACTAATAACCATTCATACACTCTGGCCCTCAGCCAAACAGAAATGGTAGGAGGTTACATAATAGCAGTGAAAGTACTCATTCAATTATTTTTATTTTGTATATACCTTCTATGTAGTCTCCTTTCATATGAGCGATCATGACCCTCCCGTCACAATTTCCCATCCCTATGTTATCTTCTTCCCATTCCGACATCTATTCATACAGACTCGTAAGATCGGTTGCCTACTGCCCTTGATATGTCCTGTGAGTATCAAATTCTCCAAGTTCTCCTTCCTCATTATGTATCCCGGAAATTTCAGCTATTTCTTTCTGATTCTAAGTGTCCTTTTTGTTTACTTAACATTTCTTTGATGTTTATAAACTCCATCCATGGTATTCTCAGCATTCTTCTGTAGAACTACATTTCTGGTGCCTCCAGTATTCTCTAGAAGACCAAACACTATATGATTTCATATTGTTTTAAATTAGTAAATCAGTATTTTTTTTTCATAGCACACGAACTGCACTATACCCCCAGCTACAAGTTAAATGGCAGAGAAAACTGGACTCTCTACCCTTTATTGGCAACCAGCCTAGGAGAACAACAAATTTAAATTCAAAACTTGTGGAGCCAACTGGGAGTCACTATATTTCCCAAGAATATTCATGGCAATTAAAAGTTTACAAAGATTAAAAAATAATTCTGTGAGGAGCCATGGAGTTTAAGAACTCATCTATGAATAAATCAGTGCTGTTTTATGGCACACTGGCTGATTTATACGATTAATTCCAAATAAGTAACTTTATTGCTTTCACAGGTTCTAAGCCTGAATTCTTTCTGCACTTTTATCAGACAAATATAATTACATTTACATGCTGACTATTGTCATCTTTGCCATTATTATTACATCATTTCGGCCATTGTCCTCTCTGGCCTTCTTCAGATGTCTGTCAATCTAGGTAACCTGAGAATTTTAAATTGACCCCTTTATTTAATCTACAGGGCTAAATTGTTTTTGTTCTACTGATCATGTCTAAAAGATATCTTTGTACTCCTTTTACTTGCTCTGTTTTTCAATGAACCTAAGTCTTTACGACCCAACCAAGGCATTGAATTCATAATTAACAGGTCACCAAATTCACAAACCAATATTGTGGGGTTAACAACAACAAAGATGAGGACAATCATCCAAATGCATAATAATTCCACACCCCAGAAATTTGAACCTTTGTGCCCACAAAAAAAAAAAAAAAAAAAAAAAAAGTGTCTAAAGAACTGTTTTTCCATTGACACAGCTATTATTTTAACTACCTTCCAATTCCAAGCCATTTTCATTACCCCACATGCACACTAACTGCACCTGGTATTCCCAAGTGGTCACCCATCAAGACTCAACATTGCTTAACTTCTGAAATCATAAAAATAAACAGTGTCTCTAAAGGACTGTTTTTCCATTGTCACTTCTATTATTTTAACTACTTTCCATCCTTGACTATGTTTGTTCTAAAAGGGGATGATTAAAATTCTTATGAAACCTTTGCATGCAAATGAATATAATGAATCCAACTGGAATTAGAACTTAGCTCTCTTATTAACAATTCCAAGCCATACCATTACACCACCCACATGTCCAAACTTACAGCACCTGGTATTCCCAAGTGATTACCCATTGCTCAACTTCTGTGATCATATGGGAACCGATAGTTCAATGGCAGTAATAGTTTGAAGGCGAGAGATACAGAGGGGAACGATGACTAATCTATTTAACGAGTTTGTGTAAATGGATGGCAGGATTACTTTGAACTACAAAGGATAGAAAGCACAGAATAATAATGTATGTGAAGTGGTGCTGAAAAGTTCTCAGACCCCTAATATTTTATTTCCTTATCTGAATGCTTTTTTAACCATGAGAGATTACTGTACTCATCTTCCTCCAGACTAGTTGCTTTTGTTGTTGACAGCACATTTCAGCTGTTATCTCTGCAAAACAACACACCTCTGAGGAAGGTCAAAGGGCAGAATGACTAAAATGATATTTATAATTAAAACCTACAAAGATGAGGAAATTAGTTCAAGTCAAAATGTTTTATCTTGTTCAAATAAAATGACCCTTGTTTAGATTTATTGCTTAACTTGTTTTGACTTGGGAAAGCCTGGTTAGGTGTATCAGTTGCTATTAGCGAGCTACAATAACTCAATGGCTTTGCAGAAAATCAAATCTAACCTTTAAGCCCACCCTTTATTCCCATGATCACTCTGGGGGTTATATTTTTGATTTGGCATTAGTAGTATTAGCAGAAGAAATTGTATCTTTATTTTTTATTAGAAGAAGCATTGTTTATTATTTTTTAATTCTAACCTGAATTTATGGTTTCATCTTTACAATAATAATAATAATAGTTAATAATGCTTCATCTAATAAAAAAAAAAATGGGGGTACGACTACCAGATATATTTAGAATATTAGTGTTGTAGCAATAATAGAATTTTTTTTGTTCAACAAAATCTGTTCTCTAAGGAAAATAGTTTCCATGAAAATAATTGCCTTTATAAACAAAATGGCAGCTGTCCAAGGCTGTAAACACATTGCTCTGGCTGCACAGGGAGTGAAATGAGTATTAGCATGGAAAATGGAATCGTTGAGTAGGGTTCAAATTCTAACACAGTGTTTCATTTACTTCATACTAATACTCTTGGAAAAAGTAAGACTCCATCTTCCACCAGCTATGAGCTAAATAGTAGTTCAAACTGGGCTATCTTGTAATGGGGGTCTACCAATCCAGAATGAAAACTGCCATCATTCAGCCATAACCAAGCCAAGAAAAGGCTATGGAAGTAAATTCAGAGGTCAAATTGTGTAATGTTTAACAATGTGGAAAGCAGAATCAACAGTCCAAGGTCAAATTGCAACTTTGTCTATTGTATTCTAATGCCCTTGGGAAAGGCAGGAATTCATATCTTCTCCTCCAACTTTGGGTTAAAAAGCAAGTCAGACTGATCCCTTTTGCCTTGTACAGCAATCAGTCTAAGAGAAGGAAAATTGAATACAAATCAGGGAGAAGGTATTGGGAAATTACTCCAGCTTTCACTTGAAGTTATAGCAATTCAGAGATAATTCGAAAGAAAAGAAAAAAACATTGTAGAGACCCATGATCATCCTGAAAGAATATGGCATTAAACAAAACTAAAAAGGCAATTGTCTGTCAATATTGACACATCTGCCTGCAGCAAAAATGTAGACTTTCTGTTAGAAGAATGGACAATCAGAACATAAATTCAAAGAATTTTCTGATTATGTTCAAATACAGCGGCTTAAAACACAAGATAAAATATATCCAATTCCTTGGAAGCCGTGAGTTCAATCACTGGGTGTGGTGATGCTAAAAAGTCATATACTCTGGTTCAGTGGAAGAAAAAGGCAAATGACACAATGGAGGCATGATGGAGTAATGGATAGCGGCTCAGATTGAGGAATTGGAGAGAGCTGGGTTTGAATTCCAGTTAAATCCATTACATTCACTTACATGCTAATACCGTCAAGTAATGCGTAAATAGCAGGACAGACTGGGTTCTATAGCCTTGGATGACTACTGGTCCACTGCAGAAAAATGGTAACCTGCTGTGGGAAAGAATCTGCCTCATCAGTCATGTATCAAGATACATGATTGCGTAAGCATGTATCATGCATGGCACATAACTGACTGAGTATTAACTGATAGGAGTTATCTCCCCTAAGCATTAACTGATGAGTTATGACCCCTAAGAATGAAAAGGAGAATGAAATCAATCCATTTTTTTGTGGCTTAATAATAAATAAATAATTAATCTTTTATTACATGAATGTACTGAAAGATTCTCAGCCTAACCATTAAAGAATTTATGTTTTGTCATTTGCTTAAATTTTATGAACTGGGTTCAACAAAGAACATCTCAACATGCACCTTGTGTTATTGCAGCTTTTTATCAAAACATTATTCTTCTGGTGTTGAATGCAAGTTCACAGCTTGTCAGAAGTTATGAGCTCATTTTTGATTTTGCTTAGAGTTTATTGACAAGATAAAAAGCAAGAACTTTGTATCAAATGATAAAAAAGAGGTTGTGATAAAATCTGCAATAAAACTAGTAATAATAATAATAAAGGTTGGGATAAAAAGCAACAATAAGATAATACTAGGGATCTCCACAAAAAAAGGCGATATTTAAGGTTTAAAATGAATTTCAACAAATGAAAAATCTTTCTTGAACCCTTTATTTTAGTTTTAATTTCAAGCTAATAGGTTAAATTTAATATTTCCAATAAGCAAAATACTTTGCTGTATTTCAAAAACTAATTCAAATTGACAGGAAAAAAAATTTTTTTTGTTAAAATAGCTGATTATCGCCCCTTTTTTGATAGTCTTTCATCCCAATATAATTCACTTTATTAAAAAAATCTTCCAAAAATCTGAAACTTTATTTGAGGAATATTAATTTAAAGTATAATTAATCTGACTTGGAACAAAACCTGACAGTAGCTGTGGCAAAGTGTTTGATGTGATGACAGATCTAATGTTATTCTATGGAAACTTTATCTGTAAAACACAAATGAAGAAAATGATGTGAGTGCTTTTTTCATTTCATTTTTAAGTACTCAACAATCTTAAAAAATATTCTTCATAAGCTGTTTTGTTGAATTTTAGAAATTTTGGCTTTAAATTTACTATAGTTATCACTCTTATTTTCTGATAATGTCATGTATGGTCACACATACTTACAAAAAATGATACTTTTATACACTAATAAAAAAGATTTTAAATTATTTTAAAAATATTGGTGTTAGATGAGTTGTATTAAGCATTTCCATTTATGATTAGTGAATATAGTTTTCACTTAATAATAATATCTAAAACTTAAATTTTTCTAATAAAAAAAAAAAGTTTTTGTAAAAATTCATTATTCATTGAAAGAAATTTTTTTATCAAGACAATAGTGTCCTTAATATATCTTATTTACAAAAGCAATTAAAGCCTTTTCTAATTGAATAATGTCAGTTTTATTATTTAAACCCAGGGTCAACCATGATCAATAATAACCAATAATGTAGCCCACACCCACTGCATTGGTCTTCAAGTTTCTTCAGATCACTGCAGTTACCATCTAGCTGACTCCTTACTCATTAATGCAGTAGGGCTTGTTTGTCACTAGTATAATGATGATAGGTACAGTTCCACTCGATTTAGCTGGCATTTGTCTGTTCACGACCATTCTCTCCTATACCATATTGTGTTTTTTTGATCTCCAAGAGTGAGAAGACTACTGATGAACCAAGCTGAAGTGAAGATGGGCCGACAACTGGGATCTACACAAAAAAAGAATCCTTTGGAATAAAGAATTAACTGTGGTTAAAAATGTAACAACAATTTGATTTATATATAGTAACTTAAATTCCTATGTTCTAGTTTTCAGGGCCAGCACAAGGACTTGGTCAGGAGGTTTCAGCAAATGATGTGTATTCTAGTAGCATGTGGGGACTCTTCTAGTTGTCCAAACCTAGTTTATATGGAGTTCTGCATCTTACAGGGGTGGGGTTGGCCAGGGTCTGAGTTCAGCTGTCTTCTACCTTTAGCATCAATCTTTTTCTAAAATTCCATATTCTCAAAATATATTTACTCAAGTGGTTCTCCAAATACGAGGTTGTCCAGTCCCCTTTTGAGAGTGGTCAGAGGAACCAAGCTACCTCTTAACTCCAACTCCTTCCTGTCTCATCTCATACCATCGCTCCCTTCCTTCTCCCACTTTCTCAGCATCTAACTTCAGACTACTCCAAGGGCTGACACACCGCTCCTGTGATGAATCCAAACTTTCAGATGCGTGGGTGAAAAGGAAACAAAAATATTTCTAATCTTTTTAGTGATAAAACAAAAGTTTATCTTTCCTTTGTTTACGCATTTTTTATGATCAACAAGATCACACAGCCATTTTTTGTCCACAGTCACCCCAAAATAGTAATTAATTTTTCTTTATCACTTGTATCCAAAGGAATTTGAATTAATGTCAGATATAAAATTTTTCTTGACAAATGTCACAAAAATTATTAATGAACAAACCTTTTAAGCTGGCTTCAATCTCTGTGGGGACACTTCTTCTTGTTGGCTAATTCAAACCAAATGTTTCTTTTTCCTGTTTTTTTTTTTCAGAGTGATCTTTCAATGTTATTTCGACAACCACCCAGAGTTCTCTTATCGACAATTTTTTTTCTATTTCACATCTTCGCGGATACAGTAATGGTTACTTTCTCATCAGCAGGAAGTGGGGAAGGATGAATAGTTTTTTTGTTTTTTTTTTTCACTCTTACTGAATTCCATAGAGTTAAATTTGGGTTCAATTCTCCTTGGAATTATTTTAAAACATGATTTTTAAACACATTTCATTTCTAATTTTTTTCTCAATTTTTCAGTCCATCTTTCTGTGAATTAGTAGACTCTTCCGTCTCCCTTCTTTCTTTTTCTTTTTTGGTTGATCAACTCTTGAAGATCCCAGTGCTACAATTGCATTTTTTTTTATGATTCAGAGCAGGTTTTCAGTTAATGGTATTTCTGTTTGACAAAAACAAATTGATGGTTTAAATTCTCCAAGGAGTCCTGATTTTAACCGATATAAATATGAAGATCCTAAAATTCTAATTTCTTACTTCATAAAAGTACATAAGTGTTGATTAACAGATGTAAAAAAAAAAAAAAAAAAAAGTTTTTTACCAATTTCATTCATTTGTGAATAGGTACTGAATATTTAATTAAAATCCAACAATTATTTGATTTCTGCAAGAATGTTCAAAACTGTGTTTTTAATGCAAAAAATACTAAATTCCTCATACTAATCTTTGACCTACACAAGAACAACAAGATCTTGAACCAAAATCTCGAACGTACTAGAAAGGATTAAAAAATTCAATAAAATAATAAAATAGTTTGGCCTTTCCTCTTAATAATAATATTTTGATGATAAAACTTTTATTTTCATCAAATTTGGGGCCTTTTTCATCATGTTATGCACTTTAAAATTTTTTTTGGAGGTACCTAAATAAAACTAATAAAATAATAATAGAAGTTTGATATATAAAAAAAATAAAAAAATAAGATGGAATAAAACTAGTCATAAAATAATATTAGAGGGTTGTGATAAAAAGCTACAATCTGATGGAA
The DNA here is from genome assembly GCA_964036315.1 of Acanthosepion esculentum. Lineage (NCBI taxonomy): Eukaryota > Metazoa > Mollusca > Cephalopoda > Sepiida > Sepiidae > Acanthosepion > Acanthosepion esculentum. Next base: position 85,979,563 of record OZ038502.1, on the reverse strand, counting down.
CAAAAATAAAAGCAGTAATAAAACAACAGTGAAAATGTTTACATGAAAAAATAAAATAAGGATTTATTTTATTCCACCCATGAGTATACTGTTCTCACCTATTACTTTTCTCTTGTGATGTCCTCTTCGGCAATTTAAACTTGCAACAACTTTCTATAAATTGCCTCCACATCCGTTTTCATGACTTTTAAACAACTAAGGACGAGGAAGTGCCATCTTTACCAACTTCGCTATTATTGCCTGTGCATGCTTTCAAAAGCATGCATGACTGACAAGAAAGTGAAAAGGGAATTTCCTAAAATAATCATCACCGCCGTTTTTTATTTTTTTCTTTTCTTTTTACATTTGCTTTCAGTGATCGTTTGTCTTTTTTGAGTCGTTTGTCAACGACTTTGTAAGGTCCTTTAGGTTTACTTCCACGAGTGCCGCCTCCTCTTTTGGCAACGACATAAGAGGTTTCCTTCTTCTTTTTACCCAAAAGGCCAGCCTTTTTATAAATACTGCAAGAGGAAAAGAAAAAAGATATTGAAATGAGAATGGATTTAAAGAATACAAAAAAAAAAAAGGGGGGGAGAGAGAAAAAAGAAAAAGCAAAAGAGAAAAGGGAAAAATAAAAGAAAAAATAAACCTTTAGTACAAAGAACTTGAAAGAAAACCTTCTTTTGCTTTGAAAAATTGTCTTTAAGAAAGAATTAAACAATCAGAATCGCGTTTAATTTTTAGGTCCATAAGCTAAAAAAAAAAAAAAAGAAAAAAAAAGAGAGACCAAAGAAAAAGAAAACACTAAAATGTACAAGGAAATGGAGAAAATGTAAATTGCCATAAACAAAACAAGGGAAATAACTCCAGAAATTTATCGCCTCCTTCAATGAGATTGAGTTTCCATACATTGACTGAACAGATAACATTACTGTCAGTTGAAATTTATAAAATATTTTTCTAAAAAACAGTTTTTCAAGAAAATAGATTTCTCAAGCGCACTAACTTATCTCTCTTTTTAGTCTTGATTGGAGGGGGGGGTCCTTCCTAAACTTTTGTTTAAAGTCATGTGAAAAATCAACATCTTGATTATATCATCATTTTCATGTTACGTGCAATATCTATTATAATTTTGCTGCTGTTGAAAGTTTTCAAGTGATGAGATTTCTGTTATTTAGTAAAGTCCTTTGCAATTCTGCAGTGCCAGTCAACAAGATCTTTTTTTAATCAATCACCCGAGAAAACTGACATTTCTGAATGAGTTGGAAGCCATGCATCTTGATCTTAAAAAAACTATATAAGAATGTTTTGGTTTAATAGTATCTTGCAATACTGGACAAATCTACCTCTAGCAGTTTAATTCTATGTTCAAAATTCTTATTTCCTATGGTAAATTTATAATAACTTAACCATATGCCAAAGTATCTGGAGCATTTAGAATTTATCAATTCCACATCCTGAATTGTTTATAACGGATTAAGGATATGTGTCATCACTGCTTTCATTCCAATTCCAGATCATAGTTTCTGTTTTGAAAAGCTTTTACCCAGACTCCTACTCCTCGGAAAGCTTAGAACATGTCTTTTTTTTGTTAATGCTATTTTTTTTTTTTTGTTAATGCTATTTTTAATAGAACACATTTCAAATAGATTCTGTAAAAAGATCAGTAGTCCCCTATAAAATCCAATATTAATAATGGGTTTCTAAAAAGAAATCTCAAATTAAATGTAAATTTATAAAACTTGATATAAATTTCTACCCATAAGCCATTAATGCTTTCTGCCCCATTTTTGGGACATTGTACAATAATAGGTTAATTTAGATTAATTAAAGAGATCCAATTCCCACATGTACACTATTTACAACCACGATGGATGAGAATCAAATGGAATGGAGAAAAATAAAAACAATTTCATCACTAACTGTATTGTTATAGAAAACGTATATTTTTGTGTGAATTAAACAAAACCTGTTGAATTTTTTTTAAATTGTCATAGTTGTACGCATCTAACACTTCACAGTGTGCACAGATTCAAGGCCAAATGCTGATCCATATGCAAATAGTACCAGTCAAAAAGGACAGGACTATGATAGGTGATAAAATTAATTTACAGATATTGTAGCAAGTCTATCTGAATAATGTATAAAAACCTAAAGAGAAAAATAATAACAGCAATAATATATTATGATGGACTCTCCTGTTGATTTGATGTATGACGGCTTGACAGTCCTTTCAGGTCATTTTTTTTTTTGTTTATGCCTTAACCTCTCCCTGCTAGTTATTTTGGGAAAACGTTTCATTTTCAAACAATTTGTTTTTAATATAGTAACTAGCAATATGAGTTGACCACTGGATTCATTTCAAGCTCTGATGGGCATAAAAAGAATCAAGATTAACACAAACACATCTGTAGCTGATTTTTGTACATTATGTTTTGGACACGTTTGTTTGTCCATGTCTGAAAAAGACACTTTCAGAAAAACGTATATATACATCTACACTGGGGAAGGGGATTAATGTCACTTCAGTCCAGCTGCTGATCAATCTGCATTTAATGTAGATGGCAGGATTTTGAATGGAGCAGGTTGGAAGGTTTGATCGAATCTTGGTGTTAGATATTAGATCATGAAGATGGACCAAATTATATTCTTCTGTTATGGTATCACGGGGCAGGTTCATTTATTGGCACTGATTATCTCACTACTAAAATGGGGTGATCAGGTAGCAGGACTGAGAAATAAGTAACATTATATTGCATTTTATATATATATAATTTATTCGAAAATTATAACAAACATGTTATAAAATCACTGCAAAAATAGCTATTTTGTTTCAACACTTCTGGTGTTTTATCAAGTGATGGTGTTGAATTCAACAGATAAGATATCAGAAGTGTTGAAACAAAATGGCTATTTTTGTAGTGATTTTATAACATGTTTGTTATAATTTTCAAACAAATTATATTTTCTCTGTCTACATAGCAAACTGTCCTCCATTTTCCACAGTCAGCAGCTAGGGCTTCAAACAAAGTGAGAGACACGTCAACAGACTTTTGATTGTACTTCAGTTTGTCTTTATACGAGTAGCGGTGTGCCTACATTATGTGGACCATCCCAAAGCTGATTGCGTAACTACTTTGGGTATGTGGTTCTCAGTCATCTGTAGGACAGAAATGACTCAATCCCACCGATGTTGCACCTTGTGAATAGCTCAGCATTGGAGACCTTGTCAGAAAGCACACAACCACGGATAGAGTAAAGACTGTGGAAGACATCAAGCTCATGAATGCATCTGCTATAAAGTGTCCATGATACTGAACCATATACGAGTGTTGTCAGTACCAATGCACGGCAAACTGCAACTTTTGTTTCGAGAGATATACCTCTGACACTTCATAAACAAAAATGCAGTAAGCCAAACAAAGCAAAATCGGTATTCCTAGAAAAGTGAGTGACCTCCTTTCAATATATCAATTTATGAAGTAAGGAGTTTGTCCCCTTGAAGAAGTTTTAACTATCAGTTTTCAGAACTACTTTGCTTCCCAAATTTAAATTTTGTTAGTTCAAAATCATAGCTGAAGATCTTTAATGGACCGCATCAACATTTCTTACAACAGGGAGAAATAAGAAAACAGATTCCAATAATTCTTGTTCTCACATCGATAGTAACTGTCTTGTGATTTTGTTAGATTTTACTTGAGAATCACTCATCAAAATTAATAAAACCAACATATTTTGTTTTTTGTTACTCTAAACCAGTATTTCTCAACCTTTATAAGAAACGGCCCACTTAGGAGCAAATCAAAATATCACGGCACACTTAGCCACATTTTTAAATGGTATGCAATTAATTGTTATGAAATAAAACCATAGATTAAAAAAAAAAAAATACACACACAAATATGAACTTACTTTACTTTATTTCAATGTTTCTATTCAACCATTCGTGCAGCTCATTTAGTGTGAACATGTGCCTGGTGTTTTTTTCACAATTTCTTCAATATGCCGTGACACTATTTCATGACACACTAGTTAAGAATTAAAGCGCTACATGATCCTTGCCCCTTGTTCACCCCACTAAGCCTTTGCACTCTCTGTTCAGCCATCCATTTACTCACTTATTAAGTAGGTTACTCATTATTTGCTTATCTTGTCTTCAGTATGCTCTCTAAGTATTAAATACAATAAGCAACCTTTCCTCATTATCAGCCCCAAAACCTCAGCTACCTCTTCTTGGTCTAATTCTACTATGAGCACCATTCATTATTAGAATCCTAATGATTAATTTTAATTATATGACTTGACAAGCTGATTGTCTGATTGATTTATTCATTTATTCGCATCCAGGTTCTTTGGCAGCACTAAGATTGGTCTAATGAGGTTATTTGATATTTCACCTCTGTTATATATTTAACACTTCAGTAACCATAAACTAGCAAAAATAATTTACTTACTCTTTAATTTTCATCCATTTTTCTCGTTCTGAAGTGTCAACCGCATCTGTAATACCTTCAGCTTTCTTGCGTACTTTCTCAAGTTTCTTCACAGACTACAAAAAATTAAAAAGATATTATTTAATATTAAAAGTAAACAAAAGTGGGAGAATTGATAAACAAGTAATGATTGAAAAATAAAAATAGTTCTGTGTAAAAGAAAAAGAAAAATACAATTCCTATTCCTATATACATCAACTGATGGCATTCCCAAATTGCTGAATGCATCCAGGTTGAATTTTTAGTCATTGGCAGATTAAGGGAAACTCTTATAACTAAGATTTTCAATTAGAGTTGTTTAACATAATGACATCTCGCTTGTGGAACTCTACTGGTTTCATATTTTCCTGTTGTAGCAAACTAACACAGAAGGCAAAAAGGCCCAGAATTGCATGCATTTTTTGCAATGAGGATATAAAAATAGGGCGAAACAAGGCAACAGAGAGAACAGTTGCCGCTGTATCAAACAGGTGTCACTCAGTGAGTAGAGTGTTTGACTAAGGGAAACAGATTGCAGGAATTGTTGACAAGCCAGAAGAAAGTAAAGTTTACAAACTTTTCACTACATCTGCCAACTACAATCTTTGAAAATTTAAATCTAACTTCAATTGTCATCACTTATCTTCTTTTTTCAGTCCTGTTCTTTTCACCTCAATAACATTTTCTCAGTTTATTTCACATTCAATAACCCTCTGTATTTTAGTGGCTTAATAGTTTGCTTGGGGTGAAATAATATTAAGAAAAAAAAAAAAAAAGAAAAGAAAAAAGACAAACATTTTGCAACAGACCGTTTTTAAGGCTCCAAGTTTTCCTGAGAAAACCCAAAAAATGAGTTTTGAGAAGAAACGTTGTTGCTAAATTAGACCCCCCCCCAACCAAGAAAAAGAAAATCCAGATTCTACTTGCTGTTATTGGAAAAGAACATCATTTTCTTTTATTAAGAACAGCTAAGTGAACATGCATATATATTTAATTGACCTGAGTGAATTTGCCCTTATATGGTATATTCTACCATAATTGGTAACCACCCCTCCTCTGTTCTTCCCAACCTGCTGCTATCATTAATATTATTGTATTACTTTATAATACAAGCTGCAGATGGACTTTTCTTTGAATGAATATTATATTGCTTCCTTTACTACCTGACAAGTGCGTGACTGTAACATTAACCAAATTTGCGTCTACATGAAACTTAGTTGTGGACAACAGGAAAATCTAACTACTGTTTTTTTCTTATATATTTTATGTTTACTGTTTTTGTATATATTATGTACCTCACATTGAGCACAGTGTTTTTAGTGTCTATAAATTCTACTATATATATATATATATATATATATATATATATATATATATATATATATATATATATATATATATATATATATATATATATTTTTTTTAATATATTTTCTGTTTATACGTTATTTTTATAGATACAAGTATTTAAGTAAATGCTCTGTTTATAATAAACAGTATTAACATTTACTGGCCTGAATGTCTGAGAAATCTCATAGAAAATATGTGCCCTCTAACAGGAATCGAACCTGTATTCTACATGGAACCATCATATAGCCTGACGTGCTATACCATTTAGCTACAGAGGAAGCGTGTAGTTAGCAAGGTTAAATTACGGTATTTAAAGATGCACTTTGAGCAGATGTGAGCGTTCAAGAGAAATCGTGGGAAATTTGTAGTTTAAAAACAGTAATTTAACCTTGCTAACCAGACGCTTCCTCTGTAGCTAAATAGTATAGCACGTGAGGCTACATGACAGTTCTGTGTACGATACAGATTTGATTGCTATTGGAGAGCATATATTTTGTATGAGATTTCTCGGACATTCAGGCCTGTAAATGTTGTTAATACTGTTTATCATAAACAGATCATTTACTTAAATATTTGTATTCATAAAAATAATGTATAAACAGAAAAGATATTAAAATAATTGTTGGACTTAGTAGTTCATTTAATAATATATAACTAAAATTTTGAAATGCTTAAGAAAAGGCTGTTCCTGTAAATTCAAGACTCATTTCAAGCTTATATTTGAACTGGAGCTGCCCAATCCTCACTTTCCAGCCATCCTTGTGGGTGATAAACCATTTCCCCACCCTACAACCCCTTTCCCACAGAACAAACATTATTAACTTGTAACAACTAGATTTTCTTCAAGCCACAAAGAGTCTGGGTGGCATTACTTACACAATCTTTGATATATGTACAAAACACTGAAACAAATACAGTACCCAGGGAAATGATAGGGGTTCAAATTAGGGTTTAAAAAGCTAGAGATTGATTGATTAGTTTTTTTTTTATGGGTTATCAACCTTTTGTGGATTATCTAAATCTGAAACATATTTTGGATTGTAAGAATAATTCTTTTGTGCCCCCCCCCCCATGAATATTGCATTAAAAAATTTTGAGAGAACAATTTCCTTTCCAGATACAAGTTTTACTATTTAACTCATAGCTGGGAGGAGAAGAGGCAGATTCATACATTTCTCAATAATAAAAGAATATTTGTGAATAAGTGAATGTAACAAACTCTACTAGAATTTGAACTTTCCTCTCCAATTTCTCATTCTGAGCCACTATCCATGACACCACCCTTACATCCTAAAAAGAATAACTAACATAAATGAAAGTCATTTGTAATTGAACATGAATAATCTACCAGTGTTAAAATTAAATCATTAGACTATAAATAAATTGGTAGCACCTCAACATCTATATGGGTCATGTAGCTTAGATAAATAATTAGCAAGCTGAGTCAGAAGAATGAAGTTCCATTCTCAGATGCCCTATTCTTGTAGCCTTGTGCCAGACTAAATTGAAGTTTGTAAATATCTATAAGTATCATGTAGAATCTATATCTTATTATTTTGACAAACCAACAAGACTGTTCTTTTATCACTTCTAAGTAATTTGCATATAAGTAAGGAATAGACTTCTGGTTACATTTACACAGGAAAACAACAGGTTGGAATTATGTATGGGATAGTCAGAATTTTAATTTGATAAAGAAGCAAAAAAAAAAAAAATCTTGCCTTAAAAATAATAAAACGAGAATTATGCAAGCACGAAAAAAAGCAGAAAAATTAAAACTTGTAAGAAGAAAAAAAAATTCTTGTAAAACCAGATGTTACTCCTAAAGGGAGGTAACACAGGAGTTTTTTAAACAATCCAGGTTTTGTTTTTTATAGCATCGCTATGTCCCCCTAAATCTGGTATTAGAAAACCAGCCTAGGTCTACTGCAATGCAGAACATAAATAATTTCTAAATACAAAAAAGCTTAATGCTTTATAGCAACAATATACAAGAAATTTAACCATTTTTAAATTTCTCAAACCTTGGGGTTACCCTTTATAAACTTACCCTCATTTTTTTCCTGGCTTTAGCTTCTGCTACCTTTTTGATTGGCCGAGCATCAACTGCTTTCAACATTTCCTTATATTCTTGGACCTCAGCCTGAAAATAAAAAATACATATACATCAACTTAAAATAAGACAGAAATTTTAATAGAGATAAAATTTTATTTTAAGAGAAAAAAAACTTACTTTTCAAAAATCAAAATTAAGGAAAAATAATAAAATAAAAATACTTCCACATGGGGTAAATTTTTGTACATTGAGTTGTTCAGATATTATGTCACCAACTTGCTTGTTACTGTCAATGTTTCAGCTATTATGCTCTACAGTCTTCTGAATTTTGAACCTGTCTGAAGCCTTTATTCAGTATAACCCATCTTTGACCGGGTCTTTCATTACTGGGAATTTTTACCATTCAATTGGAGCAGTTTAAGTTTAAAGTCAGCCCACCTGAAAATCAGTATTAGTAACAACAATTGGGCACAACTGAGGCACATCCCTATAGGGGGGGGGGGTTAATAATCTGAAAAGGACCGTTTCTGTATTCTCAATCTTGTTTCAGCCTCACACGCAGAAACAGCTGAAGAGGCATTTCTCCTCAGCCGTTGAGTGCTTTGATCATCATTTTCAGCCTCGTGTGCAGAAGCATTCAGGTATGCTCTTCTGGAAAGCAGATGGACTCAGTGGCTCTAAGTGAAGCATTCCAAGAGGCATTTTGAGACAGGCAAACTGAATGTTCTAAAAAGTGATTCGTTATCTCTTATATGCATGACGGACATGGCAACAGTGGTTTTGCGACCGAGGCAAGATCTTTGGTGGCATGCCTTAGGCAAGTATGAATTGTCAAATGGAATGTGTAGCAAATACCAGAAGAGAACGCTGTAAAGCTACAGGGATCACTAAGCTCGAATAACTTTAGGAAAGTTTGGAAAAATAAATGTTGAGTAATATAAAAAAAAAAAAAAAAAAAAAAAAAAAAAACACAAGCTTACTTATTACTACGGTGAATGTAATGCAAAAACTGACAGGACAATGAAAATTTAAATTGGGAACGGCTATAAATGACAATGAAAGCAATGCCTTAAAACTGCAGTAGTAGGCTTTATGCAACAGAAAAGGTAACCTCACTTGAGGGAGATAGAACGCTTGGCCAAGAGAAGGGGAATCTGTAATTTGGGCTCAAAACCAGCACTAAAGAATTATCTATCAAACAAAAAAAATTTAATTGAAATCGGATGAAAACTGTGGAAATGCATAAACAACATCCGATCACACACATACACACATTTTGAAAATTATAGATATAAATAATATCATTGTAATAATTTAAAGTATTTATTTTTATTAAAGTTTTTATGAAAGATATATATCCAAGAACAGAGAGTAAATAGTAAAACGTTGCTGAGAGTTATAATGGACAGGAAATAGTGGAGAGCCATTGTCATCAACAATTTGGACTAAAAACCGGCAATGAAGAATTATCTATCAAACAAAGGAAATTCATCGAAATCAGATGAAAACTGTGGAAATGCATAAACAACATCCGATCACGCACACACATACATACATACATACACGCATTTTGAGAATTATAGATATAGATAGGGGTAGAGTGTTCTCATGCTAAAGAGCAGAGCCAGTGTCTGTTTATTCTGTAGAGTTAATTCAACTTGGTGACATCATTTCTTTTTCAACTGTACCAGAGGATACTGCATTTTTGCAGCACTACCCAACCTAGAATTTGAACTTCTGACTGCCAGGTAACTCAAATCACTTAACCAATACTTTTTAGCCTCATATGCCCTGCGGAACAATTTGCCTGACTTGTCAACTGAGCCAGAGCATATGATTTGTAACGTGATGGTGGAATATTTTAATTTAAAGTATACTGTTCTTTTTCAACCAAAGCACTCATTGCTATGCTAGGCCAACTCAGGACATTATTAGACCTTAATGCACAGATTCCTTCAATCACCTTATTTTCATGTTATGTTCTCAATTATTTTGACTTCCCTACATTTTTTTTAATCATTTCACCCCAAGCAAGTCAATAAAGCCACTAAGACATAAGTTACTAAATGTGAGAGAATATGAAGAAAACAAAACTTAAGGAGAGAAAATAATAAATGAACAGGGAAAATAATAAAAGAACAGACTGGAAAGCAAGAAGCCAGAAGAGAGTTCCACAAGCAAGAATTGGAAGAGTTGAAACTGTTAGCATAGAACCTACAGTTATATCTATCGATTTCAACTGTAAAATGATGAGACCTTGTTGCCAATTGAGTAGTGTGCTTAAATTCAGAAAGTCTAGATACCATAAAGCAAAGTTCATCAGAACAATTACCATGAGAGTATTTAGAGAAAAGGCACAGAGAAGCTAAGTTAAAGTGGTAAGAAAGTGACTGAAGCAGAGATACCAGGTCAGGAACAATAACATTGCAGATTCTTTGTATTTTATCAAGAATCTCTAAATACATAGCAGAAGCACTGGGCCAGATGTGACAGCAATATCCAAAGCATAGGTGAATAATAGATTTATATGTAAGATAAACTCTGGCAAGAAAAATTGTCTAGCATGACACAGTGAACCAACTTTTTTCCAAAGAAGACCTAACAATTGATTCAATATAATCACTCCACTTCAGTGGATAACATTAGTCTGAGAAGGTGCATGGAATCGCTCTCCTGGAGGTTAGCATCAGCCATTCCATAGGCTGTAATGTTTTTAATTAAAAGCTTCCATATGGTGTTCATTTCTATGCTAGGCCTACCCAGGAGTTTATTAGAGCCTAATGCATGGATTCCTTCAATCAACGTATTTTCCACTGTTGTTTTCTGTTTTTCTCCCTAGATTCCAAAAATTAAAAAACAGGAACATAATACGAAGCTAAACAGAAAAGAAGTTACACTTGCAAGAATAAGAATAGGCCATACATTTTTAACCCACTCATATCTCCTGAAAGGAGAAGATCAACCTTTCTGTATACCATGTCAAACCCCATTCACAATTAAACACATTCTAACAGACTGCATTGATTTCACAGAAACAAGAAAAAATCTCTACAAAGAAAATAATATTAAAGATATATTTGAAAAAAAAAAACAAAAACAAAAACAAAACAGCCCCCAAATCATTTTTTCGTATTTCAAGAAAATCGGCCTCTATCAGAAAATTTAAAAGAAAGTTATACGTTTAAAAGGAAAAAAAAAAGAAAAAAAAAGGGAGAAACAGAAATGGTTTTCTAACAAAACAATATTAAAAAAAAAAAAAGCCATCGGCATTAAATGACCCTTTGAGGTTGATATGCCATAAAACAAAACAATTCCATAGAGTTGGTGAATCCTCATACTCCATCCCTCCACAAATGTTCAGCCATGTCTGATTTCATCATCACACTCCAGATTGAGGCTTTTCTTCAGTCTTACTGTTGCAAAGAGACTTGTCTCACCTATCGAGTGACTGCTACAATTGCACAAAATGGAATATAATTCTAGATCACATTTTCTTTGGGCAACACTCAAAGCAACCAATTATTTGCTTTACCATAACCAGTTTTTAAGAATAAAGACAATAGTCATGAATTTTTAGGATTCAAAGATGCTAATAATCCATAATAAACTTTAACAAAGCAGTTGAATAACTAAAATTCTTTTTCTTTGTAATTTAAATTTTATATTAATTATTTTAAACTGTTTCTTTTTTTGAATTTAAAGTATATTTTTCATGAATTCTAGACCAATTACATGGTAGGACATACAAGAAAATCAAAGTAGAAATTTACATAAATGAAAATGTTGCCAATGAAGTTTCTTAGATGTATGAAAGTAATCCATTTTGGAATCGGTAAGAAAAGAAAAGAAAAAAAAAAAAATATATTAAAATTTTAAATACTTTTAAGCTAGAGTTAATTTATATTGAAATCAAAATAATTTTTGTAGAGCAGAAATATTTTTTAGCGTTTCAATCCAAGAGAAGCTTGTCTCATAGATTAGGAACCGCCAAACATGCTTTGCTACAATGGCACATAAAATAAACATATCAGATGTTTGGAAAGCACAAAACAAAGGCTCATTTGTACACCCTGCTGACCAAGACATTTCTTCAGTCTACCTGTCGTTAGTCCATCTCTCAGAAGGACTTTCTCAAATCTAGCATTAAATTAGGATTTTTCAAACATTTTTTTTTTAACTAATCATGATTATTTCTGTTTGAATTTCTGGGATGAGGAGTTTATCATTATTTACTGTATTTGATGGCATATAAGGTGCACTATTTTTCTTTTCTTTTTTTACTAAAAATATCTTTTAAAATATCCCTGCATCTTATATGCCATATGTAGGTTTAAAATTTGCGATAGTTGTTGTGAAATCTTTAAAAAAGTGTGGCATTAGCGATGCTCTCAATGGAATGGAAGTTGACACATTATTTAATGACGATGAAAGTAGTACTGAAAATGAGTCTCAGAATTTTGATAACGAAGACAACGAATTTAATGGATTTGAAGATGAATAAAATTTTAATACTAACTGTACTGTTTTGCTTAATTGTAATAATTGCTTGATTTTTATTTTATTACCTTTGGATATAATAATGTTTTTATAGGCTCGTGTTCTTTTTTCCCCTATTATTTTTATTTTAATTGTAATCATGGCTTGTTTAACCAATATAAATATAGCCTAGGCTGTACCATTTACTAATAATTTTACTAATTACTAATTTTCTTCTTGATTTGCCCTGCTGAAATTGAGGTGTGTCTTATACACTGGAAAATATGGTACATTATTTACACTTGGACTATTGCTCTTATTTTTGTCGTCGTTATCACAACATTTCGGCTATTGTGCACTGTCCTTCTTCAGGTAAGTGTCAATCTGAGTAACGGGAAAATGATGAAGGGGACTAGGGTGACACTGTCCTAAGTAGGCTATTTTTTCATTTCTGGACAGACTTTGTAAATTAAAAGGCATAATATTGTTAGCAGGGTGACGATAAAAAGAATCAAACTGATTTTATGTGTAAGACATACAGACTTTCTTTCCAAAAAATAATTAAACAAAGACCATAATGCCATCTGAATGTCTTGTTAATTTAGCATCTTTCTGTCCCCCCAGATCTGGTATAAAAAGCAACCAGTCAAGGTCTACTGGGATGCACACCAAATTCCTTTATACACTAAATAAGACTTCAATAAAAGAAGTGTGAAAAGTACTATTCTGTGTCATTATTCAAAGAGTAATGCTTAAAAAATAGAAAAAAGTTTAGATTACATGTTTTGTTCTTGCGGCCAGCATGCTCATCTTGGTTGTTATGCACACATTTTAGTAGCTGCACCCACTAACATTCTTTAGGTGCCCGTTACTATATGCAGTAACCATCTTGAAATTTCAAACTTTATTCCATTCACAAAGTAAACCTGGCAGCTACATTTGAAAAGGACTTCCATGGGGCAAGGAATGGCTTGTAAATATTAACACTTCTAAAACAAATCTGCTTTCCTTTAACCATCACAGAGAAAACTTTTCTGCCTACCATCATCATGGCTGAGGCTAGATTCCAAAAGAGGAATACACTACGCCTTCTTGACTTCATGTTTTCCACTGACATGAAGTGGGGGTGACTACATTGAATCAATAACTGCATCCACTGCAAGCAAAGCTGAGTCACTGTGTTGCGCCATAAAATGTTTCTCGCCAGAATCCACCTTGCACATTTATAAATCTACCATTTGCGTGTGCATTGAATACTGTTGCCATATTTGGTCTGGTGTTCCTGCTGTACATCTCAAGATGGATCTGTAATGTAATCAATCCAGACCAGGCATCTTGACATGTGACATGGCTTCCCTCCGTCTTTTCTACTAAAATTTCCATGCCAACTATTCTGACAAGCTTTTTTCCATGGTGCCCCAACTACATGAATTTAAGCATGCTACAAGATTGGCATCTAGATCCCAGCATTTTACTGTTGAAATAGTGAAATGCAATATCAGTGGTGACTGTCGGGGTTGGGCTTGTTGGGATCAGCCTGAGTGAGTCAACATTCAAGTATGTCTATTTCAAAGTAAAAAAAAATCTTTTGTAGTGTGTCATTTTCACTCTTGACTTCAGCAGGATCCCAAGTTGTTTTAACTCCGTGCCTCAAAATATTGACGGAAATCATTGATATTAATGTGGCTAGTCGGGCTGCATAGAGCTGTGCCCCTTCCAGCAGGAGACATACTTAATAGGCAACGTATTTCTTGCATTAATTTTATAAATAATCTTTTAAAAATCTCTAATGACTTGTATGTCCTGTTTTTCAAAGAACACATTTTTATTTCAATTTATTGTTTTCAAATGTCCATTTTAAATAATTTATTTTGTACAAGGTTCTTTTAGCAAAATGTATCAATTGAAAAAGGACAAATTAAAATTAGCCAGACTTAAAGTCAGCAAAGATCAAAGAAAGTGGCAGCTTTAACTTGTCAACTGGAGGGTTTGGGTGAAGAGTGTGATTGGGGTAGGGTTGAGGAAATATGATATCAATCAGCAGTACTAATCATAAACTTACAATAAATTACAGTAAAAGTTCACAGACAGAGAGATACATAAATACTAGTACATAGACATATATACAAATACACACTCAAGATAGATATGCACATTTTACAAGTCTGGAAATTTTTTTTTTAAATAAATGTTTATATTTATAGAATTACTACAATCAATATTCAAATACCAAAATGTGTTTTTTTAATTTTATGCACAGAGATTTTTAAAAAATGATATATTTTAGTTAGAGTAAAGGAACCATTTTAGCATCCAAGTTATACCAATAGTATACAATGATGATCTAGAGTCACCACTGATTATATAAAATATATAGCCATTTGTTTACTTTTAGCAACATAAACCTTGTGCCCGACAAGCTGTAATTCAGCAAAACTTAAGTCGCACACCAACATGTAGGTACTAGTATATGTACTAATTTTTATATATATATATATATATATATATATATATATATATATATATAATGCCCTATTTATGATACTGAGCATGCCCCCTATAAATATAACTAATTTAAAACAATATATTTACACATACAAAGGCATGCTGAAAAGTTCTCAATCCAAGTAACACGGAAAATGATGATTATGGTGATAATGTCCTAAGTAGGCTATTTTTTCATTAATATTAAATGATTATTTCTTTGCAGACTTTGTAAATATAAAGACATAATATTGTTGGCAGGGTGAAGGTAAAAAGAATCAAACTGATTTTATGTGTAAGACATACAGACTTTCTTTCCAAAAAATAATTAAACAAAGACCATAATGCCATCTGAATGTCTTGTTAATTTAGCAACTTTCTGTCCCCCCAGATCTGGTACAAAAAGCAACCAGTCTAGGTCTACTGGGATGCACACCAAATTCCTTTATACACTAAATAAGACTTCATTAAAGGAAATGTGAAAAAAAAACATTCAGAGAAGAATTATTGAAAGATTAATGTTTAAAGAAGAAAAAAAAGGAGAAAAAAGAAAAGAGAAAAAAGAAAAGAGAAAAGAGAAAAGAGAAAAAAAGAAAGAGAAAAGAGAAAAGAGAAAAAGAGAAAAAGAGAAAAGAGAAAAAGAGAAAAGAGAAAAAGAGAAAAGAGAAAAAGAGAAAAGAGAAAAAAGAAAAAGAGAAAAAAGAAAAGAGAAAAAAGAAAAGAGAAAAGAGAAAAGAGAAAAAAAGAAAGAGAAAAGAGAAAAGAGAAAGAGAAAAAGAGAAAAGAGAAAAAGAGAAAAGAGAAAAAGAGAAAAGAGAAAAAGAGAAAAGAGAAAAAAGAAAAAGAGAAAAAAGAAAAAGAGAAAAAAGAAAAAGAGAAAAAAGAAAAGAGAAAAAAGAAAAAGAGAAAAAAGAAAAAGAGAAAAAAGAAAAAGAGAAAAAAGAAAAAGAGAAAAAAGAAAAAGAGAAAAAAGAAAAAGAGAAAAAAGAAAAAGAGAAAAAAGAAAAAGAGAAAAAAGAAAAAGAGAGAAAAAGGAGAGAGAAAGAAAAAGAAAAAAAAGTACTACCAAACCCAAAGATTGAACCCACAACTGCTAGTAAACAAGATATGTTCTAACACCTAAATCCACTAGACCACAATATCTAAATACGGAAAGAAGAATGAGAACAGTCTATGTGAATTGAATAAAGGGTTTAGCACAAAATTCCAAGATGTTTACCAAGTACAGTGACCTTAGGGTGACAAAAGAATACAATGCCTGAAACATTTTAATATCTGTCTATATTTAGGTTTACTCAAGGACACATGGCACAGTGGATAAAGGCGTTGGTTAGATCCAGTGAGAAAACCCAAAGAGTTCAATACCTGGTTAAGGCAGTGGAGAACTTGGAGAGGGAAAAATTAACAGGAGATAACTGACACCCATTAAACATGGCATGTGAAACTAAAACAGTCTACCCCAGTGAGCGAAATAAAGGGTTCAGTTCGACATTCCAACCACCTGAAGTAGGCCGGAGCATACAACGGCCGAAACGTTGTAACAAATATGGCAACAAAGATGAGGACAATAGTCCGAATAATGTAAATAACTGAAGCATTTTATGTGTAAAAGTCAAAATGAACATGTTGGTCTGAATGCTAAGACCAACATATGTTCAATGATAATGCCACATCTCAAAAGTTCTGGTGCCGAAGGAGAGGAGTGCAATAACAACACACTGGTAGCAATTACATAAATCATTGGCTGCCATAGAAGACTTTTTCTCTTACCGAGTTTACCGCAAACTGTCCAAGATATTTCACATTTTGTTGGATATTCTGTGAAGTAAGTGTTATTTTTGTTTGCCCCCCCCCCCTCATCTTGTGTATCCATTGTTGCCTTTTGGAGCCCGAATCTCTTCCTGCTTCCCCTACTGAAGTAATTCCTTTGGCATGGTCAAAGGATAGGCCCCCACAAAAAGGGCCAGAATATTTAAAAAATCTAAAAGAGAAGTTTGATCCATATGTTAATGGAAACGAGTTATTACCAGTGCCGTCTGTATTGGACATGGTGAATACACAGACAATCTCTTTGGTAACAACGGACCCCAAAACTCAGAAGCTAAATATTGTGAACAGGGAAGTGATGGGGGAGGCCCTGAAAAGGCTTCAAATTGCAGCTTGAATTCTAGCCACAAGAAGTAGGTCAATGTAGGACATTTTATTGCCTACAGAAGAGAAAGCTAAATTGTTGGCAGGCTGTATTCTGACTACTTCTACAGTCAGGCTTCAGACTGAATACATGGGAACTAGAAAAGCAAAGGTGACTCTACATAGGGTGCCACTCTTCATATCTGAAGACCATCTTGGTTTTTTCTTTTCTAAATATGGGGACATCTCCTACATCTGCCCTATTAAAAGAATAGCAGGAATAGCCACAGGCAATATTGAAATCGCAATCACTTTAAAATGAAAGCAGTTTACCAACATACCCAACACATTAATGTGTGAAAGTAGACAAATTTATGTCTTTGTGGGGCTGCAGGGCATTTGTCGAAGGCTTGCCCAGGACAAAATCCTGAATCACAACCCAAAAAGAAAAATGAAGTAACTGCACAGACAACCAAGAAAACAGGAGAGTGGATGAAAGTTGTTAAGACGGGACCCAGAAGTAACACCACTTCCCTTCAGCAGCAGAATGAGAGTCCTCAATTAGAGCAAGAGGACCAGCAAGTAGGGGAAGTAGAAATGCAGGAGATGCCCCCACCTCGGTCATCTTCACTGAAAAGAGGGAGAGAGGAAGTAGAAGAAGAAAAAGGGGGTGGGGGAATAAATAAAAAAGACAAGTGAGCTGAAGCTCCAAAAGACTTGACCAAAACCAAGGCTCAATCTGCCCCGGCTTTGCCAGTCAAGAAGCATGAAGAAAATACCACAAGAAGCCTTCCTTCTTCCTCTCTGAAAGCACCACTGTCCCCTATTTGCAACACACCTCCTCATCAAACACCCCCTCCCAATACCACTGCAGCCGACGATATTTCCACTCCTCCCAACAGCCCCTTTTCCACCAGTGCAACACCTAGTAAATCCCAAATGTCCAGGACCTCCCAGCAGTGTTCTTCTCTTAAGAAATTCCTGAGTGGGGTAATGTCGTGTTGCATAGACAAGTGGGCAATAGAAAAAGATATGTCGAAGCAAAAGAGAGCGTTGTTGAAGCCTTTGTTAAAAATGGCATCAGTAGACAGACTTGCTACAGAAGATCCACGAAATTTCCCCAAGGCCACTGGTGTAATAACGTGGATAAAGAGCACAGGGTGAAATCTGATAACATAGGATCATCTACACGAGGCAAAGGATGCCTTTCCGGAGATCCATATGGTGGAAATGGGAACCACAGAAGTGAGAAAGCTACAGAAATATTATGGGTCCCAATAATGCTTCATCTCTTGGATGTGGTGGTATTGTCCGAGATGGTCGCATGATAACAGAGATGGGGACAGAGAGACTGGGACAATCTGTAGAGATCCTTTCATCCGCTGATTTCCATCCAGTCTGTGAGTAGGGGAATCAACTTGAAAAATGTCTCTCAAGATAGCTAGTTTGAACGTGAGGGACTTGAGGGATCGGAGTAAGGCTGCTCGCCTGCTTCATGCATAGATGCAGCTGCTATCCAGCTGGCTAGAGGTTTCCTTGCTGGTTAAACGTACCCTGGATGCGAGGGTGGACCTTATCCACGTCGATGTGGGGGGCTGGTTGATCATGGCTGATATCGCTGTGAACAGTAGTTCATTTCGGATCGTTGCGGTTTATGCACCCAATGATCAGGGGGAGCATTCTCGCTTTTTTGGCAGTTGGTGCTGTTCCTGGTTGATTCTTTGTGCTTAGTCTTAGAGAGGAACTGGAATGCCATTTTGGACCCCAAGATAGACAGGGGGTGGAGAGCTAGTAGGAGGTCATTGGGTGATCGTAGCCTAGTTGATCTGATTGACGAGTTTGGTCTCGGGTGGGAGATGTGAACGTGAACCGGATAGAATGTTAGTGAGAAGGGCCGATGTAGACTTGCTAGATTGTCCCACTGGTTAGGCTATTCAGACCTTAGACTTGTCTTTGCCCCAATAGCATTAGATGCTAGGCCTAGAATGGCTGGACACTGGAAGTTCAATCTGTCTTTACTGGACAGGCAGGACTTCCAGCAACAGCTAATTAAGACTAGTGCAGCGGGAACTAGTGGGGGCGGTTATTGGGAATAGGTGGTGGGAGAGGCTTAAGGATAGGATTAGGTCCTTCACCACTGAATGTAGCAAGCGGCTCACACTATATAAGGCTAAAAAGGTGAAAACACTTAAAGATGGTCTGTTCTGGGTGGAGGCTGGAGGGGACTCCCTAGAGATAGGTTCAACTAGGCAGGCTTTAGAGCATGTGGCTAGTGAGCACTACCAGGGTCAGGTAGCTAGACATAGGTGAAACTAATGAAGCTGCGAACATGCGCACACAATTACACAAGGAAGAGATCTGTTGAGTTTCCGATTGTTACATTTGTGAAATTAAAACCCCAGAGGGGCGTACACTGAGGTCGACTGACAACATGTTGAAGGTGTTTCAGCGGCATTTCGAGAACTGGTTTACCAAGAAGCCTGGTCTCAGTGGCAATGAGTTTTGCAGCTATTTGGCTGACTTTCCTCAGCTTTTGCTGACTGAAGCGGCTAGCCGCAAGGGTGAGATCACGGAGGGTGAAATCTACTTGGCATTGAAGAGGGCCAACAGTGGCAAGTCTCTGGGACTTGATGATTTACCCTATGAATTGTACTTGAGGCTGTCGCACATCTTTGTACCGATTTTGACTGTCATGTTCAACAACTGGTTCTGGCAGGAGTTCATCCCCAGTCGGATCACCAGGGGTGTGATCACACTGTTGAAAAAGGGCAAGGATGGTGGGTGGGATTTAGATGATTACAGGCCCATAACTCTGAATAACTGAATTAAATATTTTGGCCAAGATCCTGACGGAACGTTTGTAATCAGATGTCGAGAGTCTGTTGGGACTCGATCAGACTTGTGCTGTGAATGGCCAAACAATTCAGATCAACCTGCATCTCATCCATACGATCCTAGAGGGCGTAAAAGACGACGAGCAAGCCACGCTGATCAATTTGGATCAGTCCAAGGCATTTGATAGGGTCGACCATCAGTATCTGGCTGCAGTCTTGCAGGCTGCCAGATTCCAACCTGACTTCTGTAAGTGGATTAGCTTCCTGTATCA
Organism: Acanthosepion esculentum; assembly: GCA_964036315.1. Classification (NCBI taxonomy): domain Eukaryota; kingdom Metazoa; phylum Mollusca; class Cephalopoda; order Sepiida; family Sepiidae; genus Acanthosepion; species Acanthosepion esculentum. The sequence goes on along the minus strand of OZ038502.1, from coordinate 85,959,510 downwards.
CTCCCCCAGTGCTGTGGTACAGGTGAATGGAAAGCGATAACGCGCTTTTGTGCTGTCTCTATCAATTCATCAGGGTTGCCCACTGTCGCCCTACTTTACGCTTTGGCATTGGAGCCTCTCCTTTGCCAGCTGAGGGACGGGGCGTGCAGTCTGGCCCTACATGTAATTGCTGTCCCTGGTGAGGCTCGAGCGAGGGTTTCCACGTACGCCAATGACATATCCATTTTCATGTCATGCTGCAGTGACATTGAAGTGGTACAGTAGGCGCTTGAACAGCACAAAAAAGCTCACAGGGGCCAAGATTAACCATGACAATTCTTCTAGTTTGCAGTTAGGAGCCTGGAAGGGAGTCTCTCTTCTGGGTCCATTCAGTTGGACAGACAGTCCTGTCTGCATTCTCAGAGTGTGGTTAGGACCCGAACTCCAGCTGGAGAAAAATTGGTCAGAAGTAGAGGCAAAAGGTGGAGCGTTGGTACGGACTTGGCTCCGAAGGGTAAAGCTGAGGCGTGTGCCACTTACGTCTTTCCTCTCATCTTTTACCACTTGGCTGTACTTCCTCTTTGCAAGGACTATAGGAAGGCGATCGAGCGCTTGTTGTCCATTCTCTAGTGGGGTGGGTGCATGTAGAATGTCTGTAAAGAACCTTGTGTCCAACGTCTGTGTCATGAAGGGCTGAGATTGCCACACTTGGCGAGTCATTGACACGCCTCAAGGTTGGCTTTCCTACTCGGCGTTTTGAAAGAGGATACGATTTTGGTGGGGAGTTTTAGGGACGTCTTCCCTAGCCTCACTATTACTCCTCCCATTTCCTGGTCTAAGCACCATTGTAGGTCCGGGAAATTGTTGACTTTCCTCAGTCCAGTGGCCTTTCACCGCCTCGAAAGGTCTTGTATCATGAATTAGTGGAGGGGGGTGTGAAGGACTGTGAGAGGCTCAGATTGTTGCTGGACAAGTTGCACTCTTTTCTTTCCTAGCCTTACTATCACTCCTCCCATTTCCTGGGCTAAGTGTCATCGTAGGTCCAGGAAATTGTTGACTTTCCTCAATGAGTGTCAAGCAGCCTTGAGGGCTTTTCCTCAGTTCAGTGACCTTTCACGACCTTGAAAGGTCTTGTATTGTGAATTAGTGGAGGAGGGGCATGAAGGATCGTCTCTGTGAGTGGCCTGGCTTGTCACTGGATGAGTTGAGCTCTTTTTGGTCCTGGGCACCAGCGGCGAATTACCTCAGTAACCATACTTAGTTTTCACTTACCTGGCGAGTGATTTGAAACGTGCTCTCTCTCTCTCGACATGGCCTTCAGATTGGGCTGGGTGGATTTGCCCGACTGCCATCGGTGTGACCTTCGTTTAGAAGAAACACCATTGCACACCTACCATTGTCCTCAGGTACACCCCTTCTGGGACTTTGTCGGCGAGCTGACGGCTCGTATTGCTCCCAATCAGATTGTGCTCATCGATCTCGCATACGCGTGCGACAATGTGTCACCTCTGTATTCTGTGGTGAAATGAATGGTGTTTCTAACGCCGTGGCAAGAATGGTGATCTGGATGACCTGAAAGAAGGGAATCTTGCAACACAAGATACCTGTGAACCCTTTCCCCAGTTAAAGTAGACCCTCTTTTTTGTGTAACTAGTTAATGCGAGTGAGTGTTGTTCCCGGCCTGTTCCCAGGTCTTTTACTTCTGTTATGAGCCAAGTTGAGATTCCCAACCTCCACAGTTTGTTTATTGGCCCCCTCTTTTCAGTCTTTGATTTCCCCACACCCTGCATTTATATTTTCCCCCTCTCCATTCCGTTAGAGAGTTAGCTCCTTGATTCTGTCTGATCATTTTTGTGGGGCGGATGGGTCCTTAGTAACATCTGTTACTTTCTGTTTTATATTTCGTTTGTATTTGGATTTAGAACTCTCCCCCTCATTTCATATCATCTTCAGATTTTTATTTATATATATATATATATATATATATATATATATATATATATATATATATATATATATACATATACATACAGACACTAAGTTATATAGATAGGTCAGATAATAAAACACCCACTAAATCCAAAAATAGGAAAAGAAAAATTATATGGTTCAATCCACCTTTCTGTAACCTTTCTAACATTAATATAGGAAAGTACTTCATGAAGCTAATTGAAAAACATTTTAGCAAAAAGCAACTTTTAAAAAAGATATTTAACAAAATGAACTTAAAGATCAGCTATTCTTGCATGAGCAATATAGAAAGAATTATTAGCTCACATAATAGTAAAATTTTGAAAAATCTACATATAAACCAAGTAAAGACTGATAGTAATACATCCAAAATGAGATCATCAACATGCAGTTGCAGGACAAGATCAAATTGCCCAGTTGAAGGACTGTGCTTGGCAGAAAATGTGATATATGAGGCAACTATTTTCCCCAAAGAAAATATGGAGCAAAAGAAGAATTACATAGGGATATCGGCGGGTAGTTGGAAGAACCGATTCTATAACCAGCGCCAGTCCTTCAAAGATAGACATAAGAAGAACCAAACGGCACTGTCAAAACATTATTGGAATTTGTTGGAGAGTGGCTTAACCCCACAAATAACGTGGAAGATCATCTCGAGAGCCAGAACTCCAATAAATTTCAGAGACAGATGCGATCTGTGTCTAAGAGAAAAGATCTTCATTATAAGGCACAAAGATCCGGATATATTACTGAACAGTCATAATGAATTAATTTTTAAATGTCGGCATGGGAACAATCTAAACCTAACAAAATATATTACTTGATCTTTATTTTTGCTCTTAAAATATTATTATTCACATGTGAATATGAACACATAACTGTATGCATGCCGAAATATGTTTTTTGGACTGAAACAGTCATACGTTTTTTTTACATGTATATGTATGTTTGTTTATATAGAAAAATAGGAATACATCTGTATAGTTGTGGGTTGTGAAAAAATATATTTGTGTTTGGCCAATATGAATATTGATATGTATGTATAGATACGGGTATATAGATAGGATATATAGGTGTATATGTGTATATATATGTGTGTGTACATGTGTATATGTATAAATGTGGGCATGTGTGGATACAGATATACACACCTATCTATCTATCCATATATATATATATATATATATGGATAGATAGATAGGTGTGTGTATGAGGATGTGTGTGTGTGTGTGTGTGTGTGTGTAAATATGTGCCTATGTGTGTATATGTGTTGGGTGTATGTAAAAATGTTTAAAAGAAAAAAGACTTACAAGTATTTGATTTTTTACAATACTTACAATATTGTTTTCTTAAATGAATTACATTTTAATAATCATTATTAATGATAAAATATTTAGATTTTTGATGATTAAATACTAAAGTCATCACCTAATTTCTTTCTTAGAGAAGTTTCTTTAGGAAATTCTAGTTGCACCCCTATATATATGCACATATATGTAAGTATACGGAAACATCTAAGAAGATATATGAAATTACCCATGTATATCAGTACACGTGTACCTGTATAAGTGACTGTAGATGTGAAAGATCGTATGTGTATGTAATTCACATAGATGTGTTTACAATATATGATGGAGCATGATCTCTAATATTGCGTTAAAATGCCACTCCATATTAAATTAATACTAAATTTTAAGTAATAGAATTTACCAATGTAAAAATAGTCACTAATCAATCTCATAAATAAAATTCAAACTGATAAAGATCTCACCTTAATAATCATTTACTACTAGATGTAAACTTATATTCGAGAAAAAGTTTCTAGTGCTTTAATGTAAACTCTATATTTTTTAATTGACTATTTCACATTAAATCCCCAAAATGTCCGTAATAAGTTTTTTTTTTAAAAACTGTAACATATAATTAAATGGCTTTAGACTGTTTAAACTGAAAAATTTACGAAATCTCAAAGTAAAGAAAAAAAACAACGCCTATTCCAATAGAAGTTAATGACACTTTTTTACAACTTCTTTCTCTTTTTTCTCTTTTTCTTTTTTCTTTATATACTTCTTTGTCCATCCCACTTCCTAATCAAGACATAACTTCCGTTAACAGATTTAAAGTGTCAATGCCTAGATTTCAGCGAAAATTTAAATTTGAAACAATAGAAATGTTACATCTAACTCAATGCTGTCTCTCTACCCCCCTACACTGTCCCCACTTCGTGAGTTTCCTTATTATTGCCCGTCATAAATGTGTAAATTTATTTTCATTTTTTCATTTCAACATTTGGAAATAAATCTGATGATCCACTGTCCTTTAAAAGGGCTGTGGTGAAATAATTTATTATATGGAACCTTAAAGCAATCTGTTTTTATCTAAATTATTAGCTCTGATTTACATTGAGCTCTCTGGATTCTATCCTCATTGGGTCTTCCCATACGGATTACCTAGTTTTTCGTAAACTATATATATATATATATATATATATATATATATATATTATGAATGTTTGAAATTTTTAAATCATGGGGTTTCATTTTTAGGTCCCCTTTGTGGATGTGGCATATGTAGGAGTAAAAGGTGAAGGGTGACTTCTTTTGATGGATGTGTTATTTGTATTGAATGAATGGGTTGTGAATCGGGTTAGCTAGATGTAGGGTAGGTAAGGATGACCAACCTCAACCCCACTTTTTTGGCCATGTAATGCAATTATTGTATTTTAAATAATAAATATAATCTTTGGCTGCCATGACCCACACCCTTCTACTTACACCAATATATATATATATATATATATATATATAGAAAATTTTTTAAAAAAGCAGTGTTGGTTGCAATCTATGTATGAATGACTGCTAATAACAACCCCCCACCCCTAATTTATAGACAAAACCTACAGATGCAAGCTGAAATTTCTTACTAACCAATAAAATGGACAGATTCTTGGCCTAATCTGCCATATTATGGCTCTTTCTTGTCTTGAAGCTAGAATGCTATAATCACTTGAATGTATCCCTTTTGCATGTGAACATCATTCTTACTTTGTGAATTTTTTTTCCTTATTACTGTTGCTTTACCTAGTTTTGACTTGCATATTTATTGATAAACTTTGTCAATTCCTTTTCTTGTGCCTTTTGTCAATCACACTGTCATGCCACTTAACCACACACAAGTTAACTTATACAAACTAATTACAACACAAGGAATAAATTATTAGAATATATCAACCGTTATTTCCAATTTTACAGACCTTTCCTCTATACAGCTAAAAATAATCTATGACTCCATTATCTTATCATTGTATCAAAGTATTTTTATTTAGCCTATTTATATTCAAACTATTGTCCTCATCTTTGTTATTCAAACAGAATTTTTTTTTTTTTATTGACCTTCATTATGTATATTTCATGCACACATGTGAAGACCTTTTTTCTAATTTTAACTAATTGCTCACTCAATTCAAGGCTCAAGAACCACTCAAAGTAGAGGTCTACTTAAGAAGGTTGTTGCAGGAGTGTTATATAGGAATAAAGTGTCGCTGCCGACACTTGAGTTTGAACATAGATTGCCAGTGAGCAAACACGGGCGATCACATTATTGAATTAAGTAGACCACATGACCACGGAGGAAAACCCACATATGTAGGTAGTAGCTGACAACCAACGATCACCATTTCTATTCTATCCTCTGTAACTATATGGACCGCTACTCTCTACCTTATTTACTATACTATTCCTCTATTTGAATCACTGTTCGAGCGAGTATTATCGAGCAAGTGCTATTAGTGCAAGTGATATTCAAAGGCGTCCGACACCAGTATTGTCCAACAGCGTGTTATAGTTGTATCTGCGATTACAATGTCTAGTACAACAAGCATTTTAAAAGTGACAACTAGTGTTCGTTGACATCACAAAAATTAGGTAAGAAGTGCAGTTTATGAGGATATGTAGGAAAGATAACCGTTAATACTGGACTTGAAGAAGATAGTAGTGATCAGTGAAGCATGCCCTCAGGAGTTTGTTCTGCAAAGTAGTATTTTTATATATAAATTTTCAAGAACTGATTTTATGTGTAAGACATACAAATTTTCTTTCCAAAAAATAATTAAACAAAGACCTTATTGCAATCTGAATGTCTTGTTTAATTTAGCATCTTTCTGTCCCCCCAGATCTGGTACAAAATGCAACCAGTCTAGGTCTACTGGGATGCACACCAAATTCATTTATACACTAAATAAGACTTCATTAAAGGAAATGTGAAAAAGTACCATTCTGTGTCACCATTTAACGAGTAATGTTTTAACAAAAAAAAAAAAAAAATTATTAATGATTACATGCATTGCTTTTCTGATCAGCATGCTCATCTTGGTTGTTATACAGAATTTCAGTTGTTGTACCCTTCATCAGGTGTCTCCTGAAATTTTAAACTTCATTCAATTCACCTTTCCATGCTTAGGGGAGATAACTCATGTCAGCTAATACTCACAGCTCTTATCAAGTCTTTTTCTCCTCAACCAGAGCACATGACAACAGTGCTACCACCCCAAGGATAGATCTCACAATTGCTAATAAGCCAGATATGTTTTAACCACCTAGACCCACTAGGCCACAATGTCTAAATGTGGAAAACAGAATGAGAACAATCTACCAATGTAGACTGAATAAACAGTTCAGCTCAAAATTCAAAGATATGGTGACCTGAAGTAGTCCAAAATATACAATACCGAAACATTGTACATGTAAAAGCCAAAATGAACTTGCCAGTCTGAACAGTAAGAAATATCAATGATAATGCTACATCTCAAAAATTCTGGTGGGGGAGGGGGAGTGCAATGATGACACACCGGTAGAAATCACATGAATCTTCAGTTCCTATGAACCACACGTCACTCTACTTAAATCAATAAAAGAAGCAGAGTGTTGGTTGCAATCTCTGTATGAATAACTGCTAAGAACATCCCACTCCCCAAATTTATAGACAAAACAGAGGTATGTTGAGATTTTTTCCTAAACAATAAAATGAACCAATTCTCAGAATTTTGTTAATGGCACTTAACCACACACAGAGGTTGAGTTCATTTATACAAACTAATTGCAACACAAGGAATAAATTATTAGAATATATCAACCGTATTTCCAATTTTACAGACCTTTCCTTCCTCTATACAGCTAAAGATAATCTATGACTCCATTATATTATCATTGTATCAAAGTATTTTTATTTTTTTATTTACACTATTTATATTCAGACTATTGTCCTCATCTTTGTTATTGTTAAATTCAGACAGAAATTCTTTTTTTATTGACTTTCATGATGCATATTTCATGCACATATGTGAAGACCTTTTCTAATTTTAACTAATTGTTCGCTCAATTCAAGGCACAAGAACCACTCAAGGTAGTGGTTTACTGAAAATGGTTGTTGCATGAACAGAAGAGGTGGTAAGAAGTGCAGTTTATGAGGATATGTAGGAAAGATAACAGTTAACCCTAGAGTTGAAGAGATTAAAATCGTAGTGATCAGGGAAGCATCCTCTTGGGAGCCTGTTTTGCAAAGTAGCGGTTTTTGGTAAGAAATTGTCCAAATGGAATCTTCTTGACAATGAAATATGAAGAAAATAGGGATGATTCATTCCAGTGTATGTGACATGGCAGATCTTGGCTTTGAAGATCAGAGCTGGTGGAACTAAGGAATGTAGTTTGTCTGAATATTTTCCATGGACATAGGAAATGCTCTGACACTCTACATTCCTATGACTCCATTATTATTTGATTTGATTTGATTTGTTTTACAGCATATCAACCTCAATGGGTCATTTAATGCCACCCCCACCCACCCCAATAATATTTTTGTTTTGTTAGAATTCCATTTCTGTCAATATTTCTTTCCTCAAAAATATATAGCTGGTAATAGTATTTTTCCAAAAACATATGGCTGGTAATAGTATTTTTCAAAAAAACATATAGCTGGTAATAGTATTTTTCAAAAAAACATATAGCTGGTAATAGTATTTTTCAAAAAAACATATAGCTGGTAATAGTATTTTTCAAAAAAACATAGCTGGTAATAGTATTTTTCAAAAAAACATATAGCTGGTAATAGTATTTTTCCAAAACGTATAGCTGGCAATATTTTTCTTTTTTCCAAAAAATGTATAGCTGGTAATATTTGTTTTTCAAAAATGCATTGCTGGCAACATTTGGTTTTCAAAAATGCATTGCTGGCAACATTTGGTTTTCAAAAACGCATTGCTGGCAACATTTGGTTTTCAAAAACGTATTGCTGGCAACATTTGGTTTTCAAAAACGTATTGCTGGCAACATTTGGTTTTCAAAAACGTATTGCTGGCAACATTTGGTTTTCAAAAACGTATTGCTGGCAACATTTGGTTTTCAAAAACGTATTGCTGGCAACATTTGGTTTTCAAAAACGTATTGCTGGCAACATTTGGTTTTCAAAAACGTATTGCTGGCAACATTTGGTTTTCAAAAACGTATTGCTGGCAACATTTGGTTTTCAAAAACGTATTGCTGGCAACATTTGGTTTTCAAAAACGTATTGCTGGCAACATTTGGTTTTCAAAAACGTATTGCTGGCAACATTTGGTTTTCAAAAACGTATTGCTGGCAACATTTGGTTTTCAAAAACGTATTGCTGGCAACATTTGGTTTTCAAAAATGTATTGATGGTAATAATTTTTTTAAAAAGAACCTCTGGTATTAAAACCCATTTCTACACTTTCATAGTGCTTTGACCCCAGTTACAATTCCATTGAATAAGGTTTTGTTAAAAAAACGTATAGCTGGTAATAATAATAAGGGTACAGGCAATTCCTCCGCTTTCCTTGAAATTCTACATTGGCCCCTTACCCCTCTCTTTGTCTCCTGATCAAACCTGTTCCCAGAGGCTAGGCATGGTCTAGCCCAAATTGCTGAATTCAATTATCATCCAAAATTTCCATCAGCGGAGAATTCTTATCCCGTCCCTGTGGGGTTGGTTGCATCTCGGATTTGTCACCTGTCGCTTCCCCTCACCAGCTCTTTGGTCAACAAGTGATGAAAAGAGACAATTTCTTTGTTTTAATAAATTTTATCACGTCTTAGGCAGACGAAAAAGAAATATGACTACAATTCCATTCCTGTTTTCCTTTGGAAACTTGTCAATCTTAAAATACAAGTCTTATCAACTGACCAAATTTTGGCTGGAGACTTTGCTGTTAGCCTTCATGGGTAGCCTTCCCATTACCCACTTCATTCAATGAGTGGCCCACTGCTGCTTTATCTTGTTCTCTCATTGGCACTTGAGGTCATTAAAATATAATCTATTCTTCCACATGGGGGCGATTGGACACTTAAGAAAATACCATCACTTAATATTAACTTGACCAAAAACAGATGGCTTCTACGCTAGCTGCTGTCATGGGGAGAGAAAAGTAAACATATCCTTTCCTTTCATTTTCCTTGTCTTGTTATCAGTATACTTTCAGTCTATCGAAAAATAGCGTTTCTTTTCTTGCTTTCCAGTTTATTTTTAAAGCCTTTTTCCCAATTTACCAGCCCCTTCTTAATAGTACCACATATATGATAAAATATAGTTTTAAGATATGCTATATTTATGGGTTAAAGGGCTCAATACCAGACCAGACAATTGTATTTAAGCATGAAACAGACTGTCACCAACGGGTGTTGACCTTGTTGAATATATTCAATGCAAGACAAAAAGCTCATGAAATATTCCAAAATAGAAAAACAGTCCCTCCTGACAAACCAAATGAATCGAAAAATATATTGTCCTACCAATTATCATATCTACAATTGGAAAGAATGTAAACTCAACATAAATTTGTTACTACTACATCTAAAACAATAAAAGACTTAGTCAATACTAGACAAAACAATAAGCTAAAACTTGAAAGAGGAATTTGTTCAATCACCTGTAGTAATTGTCACCAAAAACACATAGGAGAAACTTTACAGTATCTAAATAAAAGATTATGACATTTTAAAAACAATACATCAAATGTGTTGGTTGCCCATTGTAATGAGACGGACCACAAATTTGACATAAAAACACTACTTTGATCAAAGGAGAAAACAATTTACTACAATGAAAATATCTAGAGAGTGCCTTCACAAGGTCATCTAGAGTAAATTTACCCCCTGGCTCCTACAACATTTCACCATCCCTGGCAGAACTTCTATTATCAAAGTGTTGGATATGTACTAACAAAAGTGATGGAAAGAAAAAGAAAATAAATGAAATCAGATAGATGAAAAAAAAAAAAAAAAAAAAAAAAAAAAAATGCAAGCATCCCTCATTGGTGCACGTGCAGTTACACCAACAAATTTAGTCTGATGAAGTCCTGATGGACAAAACGTGTCATACAAAAACTTTTTCACCAATATTGTTCTTGATATATAAAAATGTATATATCATCATTATCTCATATTATCAATACTTTTCAGCTGTATGTTTTGTTTCACATGTCATGGCAGATACAAATATTGAGATTCTTGCAATTTTGGGGCATTATTTTAAACTCAACCTCAAAGCCTCTGAAATTGGTTACAGAATTTGGGAAGTGGAAGGAAATGAAACAATACCTGAACATACTGCCCAAAAGTGGTTTCAAAAGTCTTAGGGGTGGTAACATGCCCCTTGAAATAATACAGAAAGCAGAAGTGGACCTGATCACCAACACTCAAATATGTTCACAAAAACAACTATCATAAAGACATTTTTCATTTTTTTTTTAAAGTTAAAAATAAAAAAAAAATATTACAGACAGAAGTTCCCAAGACATTTTCCATGATCAAAAAAATGGAAATATTTTTGATAGTTGCCATGATTTCTGTAAATGTATATTTTCGATCTTTTATGCAAATGGCTGATAAAAAAAAATGTTTACCTTAGTAACAGGGACATTTTTTTTATAATATTTTTCTTCTTCCTTCAAAAACCACCGTGGAAGATTTGTATCATCTGTCATATACCTAGACAAAATGTGAGAAAACAAATCATTAACTGGTTTGATTTTTTCTTTTAACAGGAATTAACAAAAAAATTTGATTATTACTGAGTACGTATTCAATTGTAGCTTTTTATTTAACTCATGATATCACAAATAGAATTTACTCAACAAAAACATTAAAACTTAAGATTCATTCTAACAATTATTTGTGGAGTAACACAGCAAAGGCTAAGTGTGTAGGGAGAGAGAGGACTTCAGGCTATTATCCTCACTCGCTAATATTATTGTTACTCTACCAACATCTAACTTTTTCCTTTAGTACTTTTTTTTTCTTTTTCATTAACAAATATTTCTAGTGATAATTGATGAGTACATATGGAACTTTAAAATTTCTGATCTAAAATTTGTTTTAGCAAATTTCAATACAATTTATTTGAAAAAATAAATTAATTAAAAAGTGATCAAGAAGGCAAGAATTACTGACAAAACAAGGCCATGAGTTATTGTAATGTAAATGCATTCTTAATGATTTTACTACAGAAATGTCTCACAAATAATTTATTTTGGAAATGTATTGTAAATCAGAGGAAAAAAAAAAAAAAAGAAATGGATTACAAATAATCCATTATACCAGCAACTTAAATCAAGGCTAACTGACAAAATAAAACTATTCAGTGTTATAATGTTAATGGGGCAAGGATCCAAATATAGAAAGGATAATGTAGACTTTTACAGTCTACCATCTGTTAAGGATAATTAAAATTACTACAGCAAAAAAAAAAAAGGCTACAGAGAGACAAGTGACTTCTGTGAATATTAAGAGTGGATATTGTAGCTATTGACTTCAGGTAATTATAGATAAATAGATTTTTTTTTTTTACTTTATCATTCTAGTGTATAGCCAAGATGGCTGGCAATAGGATAGTGCATCATGGGATTGATTCTTTTCTCTAAAAGCATTAAGGCAAAAACTATACAAAAAGATTTTATTAAAATTTATTAATGAGAAACAAGAAAAAAAAAATGAAATGAGTCATTAAATATTACCTCTAAAAATTATAATCTTTAAAAAATTAGTTTGGAACAAAAATGAAAAATTTATTTAATAATGAATGCCAAAGAACACATTATAACAAAGAGGTACTAACTTCAGTGAATGGCATAGCCCTTTGTCTTTTTAGAGCTATATAAGAAACATGACCTGAGAGAATATGCATTTCAGTGATTGCAATAAAATTAGCAGAGAGAGAAAGAAAAAGCAATCAAATGTAATCATTTTCAAATCAAAAACATGCGCACAAAATCAAAATTATTTTCAGACATACAAATGCTCTTACCTATTGTATCCAAACTCAAATATTTCTCGTTTCTGTTTTTTGGACTGAATCATTTGTGAAGCTATTGCCATACCCTCAGCATCCAGTTCAGGGGAAGCTGATATAAATTGGAATGAGAAATAAAAAGATGATGGTTGGGAGAATAATAATAGCAACAATCATGTAAAAGCAAAGATTAAAAGAACAGAAGTCTCTCACACAATAAATTACTGACCACCATTTAGTATCAACTAGTAGAAATATAGAAAATTAAGAGAAAATATTTTAATGCTGTTAATGTGCATGTTTCTGCAGACTTCTTGCAGAGCATAAAGCAGCAACCACACCAAATGGTGCTGCTGCTGCTGCAGTTCTTGAAGGAAATTAATTTTTATGGGGCACTAACCTGATGACTAAGATGGACTCTCTTTTTTAATATATATTTGTGCTTCATGACAATGGTGAAATCTGAAGACTTAAGTGCATTCATAAAGCAGAATCAAGAGTCAATTTTAATTATTTGAAATTAGTTTTTAAAATTTTTGGTTATTTTGTCTCAGTGACATTTACAATTCTGATTTTTTGGCTGTGCCGAGAAATTTCCTACTCAATACAGTAGTTTAATATGACAGATTAACCAAGAAAGGATTTTGTATTCTGTTGATAAATTTAAAAAAAAAAAAATCAATCAATTTTACTATCAATGCAATTCCTTCTAATTATACGATACGATACAATTTGTTGCAATTAATTTGTTTTAAAAATTTCTTTGTATAATTATTTTTGTCAAAAAGAAACTTTGAGCTCAAATGTTCACTAAGGTTGTCATCATAATCTATCATGCCAAGAGTTCCGTAATTGATTAAGGCTACTGGAACACCATATGTACTGCAGTTATTGCAGCACTTGAGTGTCTAGGACAAAATAACCTGACAGAGCCCATCCATCTCCAGCTGGTTTTGAATCCAGAGTTTTCCTTCTAGACTGGTTGCCATTTCAATGTAAGAAAGATCAGCTGGGCTTACTATTTAACTCATAGGAGGAGGAAGAGACAATTCATTGATTTCCTCAGGATATTTGCATGAAAGTAACAAACTCAGGTGGAATTTAAAATCTGCTTGACTATTTCTCTTTATTTAACTGCTATGCTACCCACATATCCAATTTATCATGCAATTCGTTTTTAGATATTTTTTTTTTTTTTTGACAACGGTTTACAACAATTCATTCAAATCTTCCAATACAGCACATTGAACTTTCTCTATTTGCTACATCCCATCAAGACATAGCCGGCAATAGCTTCTCACGGCTTCCTACCATTTGCTACTTTCAGCAATACTTTCTCTTTTATGATTAATTTCTATTTATGTCGTTTGTTTCTCCAGCCATTTTCACAAACATGTCAAATATGTTACTCATTGCTTTCTTCCTCTTTATCTTGTCTTCAACGCATCATGTGAGTATTAAATTTTCTAAGTCTTCTTTCCTCATTATCTCTTCCAAATTTCCAGCTGTATTTTTTTTTTTTATTGCTATCAATAGATAGATCCTGATCTCCTGAGACCATCCTCATTTCTTTCATAACCTCTCCATAGGATTTAACATTCATCGGTAGGACAACATCTCTGCTGTTTCCTTTGTTCAACTGTGATGTACACTTAATTCTCTTTTTGCATTGGGGGCATACATTCCAGAGACTACTGTGTAAAATAAAAATATACAGTGTACATATGAAAATTAGAGAGAGGTTCCATCCAAATATATTTAGTAATAAAAAGAAAGAAAAAAAAAAAGTTAATTTTTATATATAAGTAAATTGAATTTATATATATATATATATATATATAAAACGATTAGTGTCACTACTAGACAATAAATGTGCCTGCTTTCTGTTGTTTTTTGTGGCGCAGAATCAATCATGTCACTGGAAATATTTAATGGCGATATATCTCCATGTGTATCTTGAATAAAATTAACATCTTGTATTTCTTTTGTTTCACTGGATTTGAATACGAATTTGGTTAATAGATGCTGTGATTTTGTATTTGTTAGTTCTTTATATGATTTTTCATAATGTGCCATGATCATTTTCAAATCACATTGGAATTGCACAGCTCATTCAACATTGTTATCATTTGTAAGAAAATGATTTCCAAGTTTACTGGCTATTTGAAATTCTTCAGCAGCAGTCTTATCTGCTGCTGAAATTTCACCTCTCATTTTTATATTATGCAGTGTATGTCTTGTAAGGAATTTTGTAAGCCATCCTATATTTACAGCAAATTCATTCTTCTTTTTATCACTCGACAGATGTAACACACTCCAGATCATTAATATTCTTGTAAAATCCTAATGTCATCTGTTTTAGGGCTTTACCATCTACTGGTATCCTCTTTTGATTGTTTTCTTCTATTCATATTATTAAAGCTTTCTCCATTTTTCTTGAATCATGTCTCTTGTATGACTACTTGGCAGATAATTTTGTTCCAGAAGCTACAGATATTGGCAGCATTATTCCTTTTGATTGTTCTTCATTCAGGCAGAAAGCTCTACCCAAGGGCGCTGCACTTTCACCCTTATGAAGATGATCCAAAATATTGATCTTGATCTCCAAAGAAATTGATGCTCTTTTATTTTTCTTAGATGGTATCAATCGACATTTTGGGGTAGTTTATCACAATCAGAAATAAAAAATATAGCAAAGGACAAAACACGCAACACATCTTTCATATTAGACCCGATGCTAACGACTGCCACTACGCGTCATTTAATGAGCCATTACACAGCCAGAGGTATGCACAGTGCCTAGGTCCCACTCACACTGGAGAGTGTGGGCTCACTATATGGAAAAAATAAATGGGATTCTATTTTACTTCACTAAATTTTTACTTAATCATGTTACATAGTTTTGGTATTTTGTAAATTATAATTGATTGATGTTACTTAATCGTTTACTAGCTACTTGCAATAAATTTGGTGCTCACACAATGACAGATATTTAAACCGTGTTAAAGTAAAAAAAAAAAAAAAATAGTACAAAAAAATAATCGGTTCTTATTATTTTTTTTGACAGAGTTATTTCAAAACTGTTCAAAAAGAGAATTGAATGTAATTATCCAGCATTCACTGTCATATTGGAGAGTAGACATCACATAACAGTTCTGAATTCTTCTTTGTTTTTAATGTTACTTCTTGACTCTTTCTTACTTTACTGTTTCTCAATTACGCCTTTTGCCATCCATATGTGCATATTAGAATTTTTGAGTCAGATTTTCATCACTCTCATTATCAGTCCCATGATTGAATCAGATCGTAGGGTTGCTGCATAGATGATCACCCGAGTAGTTTCCTCTAAATATCTGGGTTGAAAGCCAGAGAGGCTTTTATTCATGCATAGCATGTTTTCGGCAAGTAGACCTGGTGGAGTCCATCACTCTCCAGGTTAGATCACAGCCAATGTCCCCCAACTTGAAGGCTCTCCTTGGTCACAGTTTACATGGCTGTTGATTCCATTAAGGGAACTCTTCATACTGACTGCAGACTTCAGTTTAGGTTTAGCTGTCAATGACCCAACCATGCAGCAGGTAGTACAATTTTTTTTTATTTTTTTTTTAATATGTTGGAAAATAACTAAAAAATTAACCATCCAATTTTGTGCAATAGTTTTTTAACTGGTACAACTGAGACAATTACAGGTTTTCAACACTACAGCATAAAAAGTGAAAAATGTGAATATGTTTGGTTGTTTTTGTTTAGCAGTATATCATCCTCTATAGGTCATTTAATGCCAAAATCTAAATATTTTGTATGCAATTTTATTTATTTATTTCTTAGATAATAATGTTTTTAGTGATACAAATCTTACTAATTAACCCATAGCTGAGGGGGAGAAGAAGTGAATTCATAACTTTCCAAAAGACATTTGCATGTAAGTGAATATAACAAACTCAACTGAATTTGGAAGTTGGCCCTCTGATTAACAATTCCGATCAATTATCCATTGCACCATCCACACATCCAAGCTTACAGCACCTGTTATTCCCATGTAGTTACTGACCAGGTTTGATGTTGCTTAACTTCGGTAATTGTACAGGAACCGGTGTTTCAATGTGATGTGGCCATAAGCCGGAATATAAAATTAAGAAGCTGAGTAGTTATGCTAGTTATTTAGCCGAATCTCGTCTGATGAAACAAATTTCATATTTTGGACCATGCAGACTCAACCAGCATTGAATCTGTGCTCATCAAGGAATAAGTCTGAGGGACAAGCAATGTCATGAGCATGAAGACAACATCACATTACCAGACACCTGCTGTACCAAGAGGTCCTCTGTAGCAGAAGACATCAAGGGTGACCATAAAAATGGCACAAAGATCCAGAGCTAACCTCTACTAGTGCAAAATCAGAACAAAGGACCTAGAGGAGTGTGCTGACGACCGATTGCACTGGTATGCCAATGTTCACTAAGCTTCTGCAAACATTGAAGAAGTCCAGCATCAAGAACTCACTATTCAAAGAGAACACAGTGCTACTGTGCAACTTTGGCATTGCTCTCAACCACCAACTTTCAATGTTCTCACTGCTCCACACTCTGAACATCTAGACTTGGATTGCAGAGTCACATTTGGATCCACTTCAGAATTGCAAAACAAAGTCCATTTTTGGACACAAAGGACAACCATAAATGAATGAATGAAACAAAATTATGCAAAAAGATATTTTCAACAATAACAAATTTAAGTTATGTAATTAATATAAGGTAAAAAAAATCATGACATTTGTTAATAGCAGTTGACCGGATTACTCACTTCTCTTTCGTACTTTTTCGGTTAAAAGTTCTTTATCTAAATCATCATCATCCTCATTTTCCTCTTCTGAATCATCATCATCATCCTCATTTTCCTCTTCTGAATCATAATC
The DNA here is from genome assembly GCA_964036315.1 of Acanthosepion esculentum. Lineage (NCBI taxonomy): Eukaryota > Metazoa > Mollusca > Cephalopoda > Sepiida > Sepiidae > Acanthosepion > Acanthosepion esculentum. The sequence continues at coordinate 85,942,349 of OZ038502.1, read as the reverse complement.
ATCATCAGATTGCTTCCCAGGTTTTGTTTTAGATTTTTGTGGTTGCTGATTAATTTTGTTGACATTTTCTTTGTTCAATTTCACTTGGTGAATCTCTTCATCCTCTGAGAAATCGTCATCATTGTCATCACTGTCCTTTGACAAAAGACCAGCAAATGAATCCTTGGAGGAAAAATAAACAAGAAATTTCAGACATTTGAAAGAAGAGAAAAACAAAGATGGCAAACAAATTCAGACAATAATAACAAGCACCAAATCCTAAAATCCTTTTTTTAGAAAAATGCTGGTTGAAATCTCAGAAAATGAAATTGAATGCTATTAACATTTCTACAAACACTTATATGAAAGGCATGAATTCAAATACCGCTATATCCATCTACAGTAATCCGTTATCTTGTTTATAACCATGTCTTTTACATGCTAAAACAAGGACAAGACTGTGAGGATGATGCTGTGCAAGTACCTTTCATTAGAATTCAAATCTGTAGCAGAATCTTCCTTATAGGACTAAAGAGAGAGGACTGGTGGATACTAATTTCAGTGTAATAGTACTTGCTTGGACTGGGCAATTTTTGTCTTTGGCCTGTATGTCATTCCAGATTAAACAGACCTTGTGTCACATTGTGGAGCAGTGGATAAATAGAAGAGAAGACTGCAAGGTTATGGATCTAGCCGGTCAGCTGAGTGTTGTGCAAGCTGGTGGTAGCCATGTAATGGTTTTTGTGTGCTTGTGTATGTTGGGGAGAGGGGTCTGTTGGAATTTGCAAGGACCACAGATGAAAATGGAGTCCGTGTTAAAAGGTGTTACATAGTGTTGCAGACCATTTGCACTCCTTCATGCTCACCATGTCCGTAACCCCGGTGGGGGATGGTTTGTTCCAGCAAGACAATGTAGTACCGAAACATACATTATTGAAATTATTATGTGTCTCTTGGATTAAACCTCCCCTCTTGAACGGGCCCTTTAGTATTGTTAAAACAATCTCCGTGATTGGCTGAAAAAGGAACCAATCAGAAGACCCGTTACTAAAGTTGCTTTGTCCCAATCTGTACGCCATGTTCGAATCTTTCTTTCTCTTTCCCACATTGGTTTTTATTGAGTAGCACGTAAAAAACTGCTCTCGGAAAAAACAAACTTCACCAACAAATCTGTGCAACCTGGAGTTGTAGTGCCTACTCCACATGATGAAATATTTTCCCAATCCTCAGGAAGTTCAGATGCTGACACAATGCTGCCACCAACACAACAAAAAGAAATCACAAGACCTCAAAGAACTGTTAACAGGACATTTCTTTTCTGTGACAAGATAAGTTCACAAAATACAATTTTTTTGCAACACCATTATTGTAAACATCCTTCCTTTCTCCTTTTCTTCCTTTCTCTTTTCTGTTATAATCATAAAAAGGTTTAAATCTCTAAGGTTTGGTTCTTTTTTTCTCACACCATGTCACATTATACTTTTTCTTTCTACAGTGGTAATTACTTATCTTTTAGAACAAACTTAAATGGTGAAAACCAACAACACATGATACAAAAGTGGAAATCTCTTTCAAATTTCAAACAGTACACCATTGCCCCCCCCCCCCTTATCTGAAGCGTGGTTCAGAAAATTGTCTTCTTTGCAACCTCTTTATCACAAAGGTAATGTCACAAACCTATAACTATTTCCATGGCAAGTATTTAAGTGAGCTCCATTCTTTAATTCCACCAGTTCATGCCTTTATGACTAAGACACAGCATGCTACTTCCATGGAGATGAATCAATTGTATTTCCACCCATATTCCAAATGTAAGAAGAAAGTTTCACCCAGACAACTTTTCACCCAAGAACTGCTACTTTGTGGAACAGACTCCTGTGTGGATGGTTTCCTGAACACTGCAATCTTAACCTCTTCAAATCAAGGGTCAATTGTTATCTATCCTCCTTATCCTCACTTCCTACCACCTCCTCTTTCATTCATATCACATATTCATCATAATCATTTTTAACAATTAGCCTTGACCAGGAGTGGTTCTCAAGCCTTATATTAGGTGAACTTTTGTATTAAAAATATCTGGTCCCAAGCTGGTATGATTAAGAGTAGACAGAACATTACAAAATATGTTGAAATTTCAGTAACACTTCAGCTAGCACGGGGATTCAAATCCATAACCAATCTACATAGCATGATGATTACTGTGGTTAAGTTTTGATTCCACTATTAGGTACAAATATTTATTTTTTTATTTTCACATGTTGAGAAGTTAGAAATGCCTTTATGATAAAATATTTTCCCATTTTTTTGTATTTCAATCTTTTCAATTAAATTCTATAAGTAGATGACAATTCCTTCACCGAGAGTAATGTCTAATAAACAAGAATGTCATTTTCAAACACCCTAGGCTGATATTAACTACAAATTGTCTCATTTGTGCAATTTTAGAATTATTATACAAATTGAAACAATTATTTTTTTAGGATTCAAAAATTTATTAAAATGTAATGGTTAATGAGCTTCAATAAAATAAAAATGGTAAAAAATTGTAATAAAATGATTTTTTTTTAAAACTGGAAGAACATTTTCAATAAGTTTAAACTTTTAAGTAAAAATATATTAAATTTAAAACTCTCTGAAAACAAATTGAGGGAGTAACAATGATATTTGAACTGAATTCAGAATGTTCATAGAATACAAATATTTACTGACCTTACTAAACCAATCATCAACTCTCTCTGAAATAGTCTTTTTATTGTCCAATGGAACGAGTAATGGATTCTCTTCTTCAACCCTGAATACAAGAAATAAACCTTTAAATGTTTTTACTTAAAAAAAAAAAAAAAAAAAAAAAAAGGTTCTCACATAAGAAATAGGCATTGGCAAAAGACTGTTTAATATTTAGCACTCTGTATCATTTATAAATATTACTTCCCCCTTTTACTGTATATGGAATCCCCTCAAAATAGGTTTCATAAATTAGTTCTATATATTTGAAATTGCAAGAGTCTGACTCTCAATTTCAATATAGATTGAATTAGGTGTTGCCATACACAACCAAGAAATTTATATTCAACTTGCATTGGCAGGACTAACATTGGCTAGGCAAAACTATTCACCTACAGAGTAGTAAAGGCTAAATTATACAATGTTTAATATGCGAACCAAAGCTTTCCAATTATGACTTACTGGATTTATGGAATTGCTACAGACATTTTCCATAAATTTTTTTCGTAATATATCAGGTTATTCCATATGTAAAGAATCTGATATTGATAGATTTAATGTTGTTTTCAAAATAAATAAATAAACAAGACTAATAAACATAAACAAAATGATTGATGTAACTCTTCCAATATTTTCCAATACTTAAAAGGAGCATGATCTAAGAAAAGACAGTGTCTGACAACAATATTTCAAAAGTATGCCAGTCTTATTCAAGTTATGTTTAAAAATTATATATATATATATATATATATATATATATATATATCTATCTCTTTTACACCCCAAAGCAATTTCTAAAGAATTAGTGGATTTATTTTTAATCCAACATTTTTATTGCTTTAAACATTATTATAATGGATACTCCATATTTGAAATAGATGTCCTATTTTTATTTATTAAACATTGTGTATAATGCCTATTGGTTTTAGTAAAGAAATAAAAATGATGATGCAATCACCAGTAGGGATCAAATCGGCATCAACACATTGGGGGGGGGGGCATTTTATTCAGTGTGCTTTACCACTCGGCCACAGAGAACAATGAAGTAAGCAAGGTTCTATTTTCCCTTATTAAGAAAGTACATCCTCTTTACCCAAATAATTTTCTCAAAATTTCATACCTGCTCAGTCTTGTATCCAAAACATAAGCAAAGAAATTTCTATTGATTGATCCTTTAATAATAATGTTTGAAGTAATAAAAATGCATCCATTGAACAAAATGTATTTTTCTGATGATTTTCCACAAGTCATTGTTTTCTACTTTTTTTAATCATTTTAAAACAAGAGGGCAAAGAAATTGAGACAGCAATTGCAGAGCAAAAGGGCTAACTTCCTCCAGTGGACACACAAACACAATAGAGACTATTCTGTGTATATATACATAATAATCTATTCTTTTGGGGAAAAAACAAAAAACAAAATAAAACTTACTGTTCATTGATATCCTTCCGATCCTCCCGGTCATCATCATCATCATCGTTGCCAGAAATTTCTGCCATGCTAATATCATCATCATCATCATCTTGAGGGTTCTCGTTGTCACTGTCAATATTGTAGTCATAATCGGTTGTGTCTTTGCGGACCGTTTTCCTTCGTTCATTAGGAATATAAATATCATCATCCTTGACAATGTCTTCAAGATCCATCATACTAAGATCACCCTTCTGTACCTCATCAAGAGCCTAAAAAACATCAAAATATATAGACCAAAGATTATTAGCAGATTTATTTATTAAAAACATGAGGATACTTGACTGCTCAAGCTGATGACATCTCAGAAGTCAATTTGAAATCATAAAGACACTTTTTTAAAATTTTGTATTACTCTGGAGGTGTAAATGACAGAATGGTAGCCAGGAATGATAAAGTTGTATATTTTCACTTTGCACTTAATGCTCTTTGGAAAGTACTGGTTCCAATTTGTGGGAATAACTGCTAAAAATTCCCTCCTCTCCAAATTTATAGACAAATCATACAGATGCATGCCAGGATTTCTTCCGATCCAATAAAAATGCACCATTTCTTGGTCTCACCCCCAATATTGTTCTTTCTTGCCTTGAAATCAGAATGCTACAATCACTTGACTGAATCCCTTTTGCGTGTTAACGCGATTCTTAACCTTTAACATACTGCATTCAACAATTGTCATTGTAGAATTCTCTCCCTTTGCTCGTCTAGGCGCGTTCTGTCACCTTGAGATGGTTGCTATAAATAAACACTTGACGACTTATTTCCAGTATTTTAAGCTGGAAATTGCCTACTACTGCTTTGGAAAAAGGATAACCTTCCATTTTTCAACGCCATTTTGAATTCTTCTAGACTCTACAGGAAGTGTAACATCAATTAAACCCATGTTAAATTTTTTGGCGATTTTTTTGTAAGCGAAAATGGCCATGTCAATATACAACAAAGCCTTTATTCAGGAGGTTTTTTTTAAAATTAGGACTCCGATGCTGATTTTGAAGGCTTTACTCGAGTGGATATTGATGGTGAAGTGGTCGAAGATGATAACCATGCTACTGGCGTGGAGGAAAATGATGATGAGCACTAAGCAGCTACTATCATCCATGCCTGATTAATTTTATGTATGCTTCTGGTTTCTGAAGGTGAAATAATATTTTGTCTATTTGTAAACAATGAAATAATAACTTTATTTGTCAACAAGACAAATAAATATGAGTTAGGTGAAAGAAAGAGCAAACAAATGCTAGTGTCTCCTCATGTGTAAACACAAGGAAACATATTACCTTTTTTTATAAAATGAAAGCCTTCTCAGCGATTTTGCTTCTTATTGCATCCCCAGAACTCCACAATGAGCAATAAAGGTTAAAGTACATTGAATTATTTATGTATTTGATTTTTATTTTGCATTTTTTATTTTGAGTTTCAAATTTTTTTGTTTTCAAAATATTCATGCAAAACGTATTGCATTACATCAAAATATTACTCATTCATTCTTTTATTAGTCTACAAAAATTAAAATCTATGCATACAATACAGAGAAAGTTATAACAATTTTAAAACAGTAGGTCTGTTTTTGCACCCACCAAAAACAAAAAAAAACGCACTGGCAGGGGGAACAATTCTAACAGAAATTAGCGTGGTAAAGGTTAATCTTTTGCCTTAATACTGTTGCTTTGCCGAGTTTTGTCTGGCATACATGTGGTTTTTTTGTTTAGTATTACTTTGTTCTGTTCATTTTCTTTCTTTTGTTATTTATTGTTGAGCATTTTTGCCAATTACATTTAACCATGGCCAATTAGTGTACAGAAAGGCATGAATCCACTTCATTCTGAACAGTCGTAACCCCTGTCTTCATAAAAAGGTCACATCACTGGTATGTTACAATGGTTGACAGAAGAGTGCAGTCAGGTCATGGACCCTTGTCTGATAATGACCCCAGATAACCAAGTATTACATGCATTACGTTACTTGAAGGGGAAACTGGAATTGCCAAGTAACAAACTTTGTTCAAGAGGTGCTATGAAAGAAATCCAACATTTTGTTATTGTTTATTGCAAACTTAGTCAATTCTGTTTGTTGGGCATTTATGCAAATTACATTTAACCATTGTCAGTTACTTGACATAAGCCAGGAGTCAGTTTAATACAAGGAGAATGAGAAAAACTTATCCCAGACTTTCATTCACTTTGAATCCAACAATTTGAAATTAGGTTCGATCAGGAATTCAGACAGAATTTTTACTAATTTGCTTCAAATTTTTTGGTAGCACCACTCAAAGAATCAGGTTTTTATGTTTTCTCCAAGTGAGAGAGTAATTTGTGTTAGTATTGTTTTTCATTACTACTTTTACACACACACACAATCATTTTTGTCAATATTTCATTTTCCACACATACTACTAAAATCCTGAGAAAGGGAAAGGAGTTTTTATAGTTAATTTTCACATAATTACACACAACTATACAAAAAACAAACCCTTAACACTGTACAGGTGTTCCAATCATTTCAGATTCAAGGTGTTTAACTGGTACATAAAAGGATTAACAATATGGACTGCTTACCTTTTTTGTGCTGATTTTGTTGAGATTAAACAAAGCCACATCATCAACTTGTTCAATTATGTCATCAGGATGCTCCAACTTCATGTCCATTCTGTGAGTTAATTTGATTTTTCGTTCTCGAATCTTTCTTAAACGCCTGATGAGTAGAGAAGCAAAAACGATTTTCTTGATTGAATCCTAACATCTGATTAAACCATTAGTGTTATTTGAAAACAATTCAATACCAATGCTGATAGTAAATAGCAGTCAATTTAAAAACAAAACTTAAATCACTTTGATCTGAACTCAATGTAATATTATACCAGAAGACATTCATATTTACACTAAGCAGGTTTTTCACAAATGACTTTCCTTAGATTACTTTTATTCAAAGCTAATTTCAGACTTTCCACAAATTAAAATGTGTCAATTCTTCCAATTATCATATTTGTAAGACAAATGGACTTTTTTCTGATTGAAGTTCATCAAAAACTTAATTCACAATCCAAAAGGTCTTGTTAATGTTGCATACTTATGTCCCCCTAGATCTGGTACGAACAACCAGCCCAGGTCTACTAAGATGCAAACAACCCTAAATACAATAAAATGTATTGAAAGACAAAAAATACAATATAAACTTTACTGAAAATGTGTATGGGGTCTTAACTAGAAATGAAACAATAGAGAAAATTATAGATTTGTTTAATTTAAACATCTTGGCATGCAAGTGGTTAAGGATTTTACCAATAGTCATCAAAATAAATTTCTTTTTAGCATTAAATACAAAACTATTTTAGCAAAGTTTTTCTGTGGCCATGAAAAATTGTTGCTGGATTCTATGATGTTTAGATAAAAATAAGTTACCTGTTTGTAGTGGGAATCAATACTTGATATGAGTGTGTGTATGTTGTATAGTCAATATTTATAGACTCTGGGAACATTTATCCCGCAAACAAGATTGGTGAACTCATGCAAGTCCAGGTAAAAATTAGGAACACAAAACAATGAATTTAAAACAAACAGCAATTATATGCATGTATTAACAAATGTAATTGCAGGTGTACACAATTGAAATGAAAGGAAAAGACATTGTAGCTAGCTATAAGAATGTGCTTGTGTGTGTGTGTGTGTGTGTGTGTAAGAGTTCAGTTAACAAAGGACCAAGTAAGCGAACACGCCCTGTCAGCAGTGTTCATTATTCACGTTCAACTACATCTGGAGGCAAGAGTTAAAAGAGAAAGAGAGAAAATATGACTTAAAGAGCACCTCCCAATGGATGTTTCTGATGAAGCCAAGTGAGGTAATCCACAAGATTTCTGATATTTTACTGTATCAAGAAAATCTTGGTTAGTCCTAGTAAATATATATGCAGATAATATTACAGTGTATGGGTGCACCTCCAAATATCTAGATGGCAAGTGCTTAGCAGCTGATCTCTCCACTGATCTAGCTCTCACAGCTCAAAGGAGAAAGACTGGCTTGTATCATGCAATACTCCCTCCAAAATCAAACTAGTAATGTTTCATCACCACTGAGCATACCTTAAATTTTCTCTAATCCTGATGAGCGGTCACACTCTCAATGAGGCTCTTTTGTCTTAAATGCCTTTTGGGTCTAAAACTCAATTCAGATCTCAAGTGGAACTTGCATATTCATGTCATTGCTAAAGATGTTGGAAGAAGGGTCAGATCCTTGTATTGCTCCACAAAACACATAACCCCTGCTTCCATGCTCTACCTTTACAAGAATCAGACCAGACCAAGAATGGAGTATTGTTGCCATATCTGGGCTAGTGCTTATCTAGTCTTCTGTCCAGCCATGACAGAGTTCAAAAGTGTCTGCACAGTCTTGTGGGTGATGTAATATTTTTTAACCCTCTAACCCTTATACCAAAGACATTACTAGCATCTCACTGCTCTATTGCTAGTACTATGGCAAATGTTCTAATGAGTTGATTTTTAATCCCATTAGCCCTGGTTGTTACAACTGGGAACCCCCATGCCATGTTCACAGTGTTAAATCATCCCCATTCTCATTGTGTTCCTTTGGTAAGAAGTTCCACTGTGACAGCTTCTTGCCCAGAACTCCCAAGAGGATGCTCCACTGACCACTACAATCTTAATCTCTTCAAGTCCAGAGCCAACTGACACCTATACTACATATCATAAAATGTACTTCCTGCTTCATCTCTCTCTCCCAACAATCACATCTAGAATCCCTTTGGGACTTATATTAGGTTAAAGAGAGAGAGAGAGAGAAGCAGCAATTATAAATATGTCAAAAATAGTTTACTCTCTATCACTGGGAGTAAACAATACTTGTCTGATAAAACTATTAATAATGTGATTCACACCAGAAAAATTCCAGAGATCAGAATTAAATTTAATATCCACCAGGAAACTTTCATCTTAGAAGAGTTGATCTGTGGTGCAGGGTTCCTACAGACTTGTGTAAAAAAAAATTCCAAGACTGTTCTAGGACTATGTTAAGAAGTTTCAAGGATTGAACTGGTACAAAAGATTCTACTAACATACATTTTATTACTGTAAAATAATTTATTATCTTCCGTTCAACTACAAATTCAAAGAGTGTGAATTAATTTATCTTTGGCAGGTGATTAATTTGTCTCAGACACCTTTTATCTTTGCTTTTCTACTTTTCTTGTTGAGTGACGGTTGCAGCTAGAAGACACGCCTTCATATTCTTTCTCGTCACTTAGACAATACAGAAGTGACTACGAGGTTATGAACTCATTCTAATCAAGGAAACAAACCACCATTTGCAATAATTGACAAATATTACTGATGACTAAAAAAAAAAAAAATTTTTCTTAAAGTACAATTTTAGCATGTAAAAAAAAAAAAAAACAGATTTCTGAAATTTGGCATTTTGACTTTCATGAATTGAGAAAAGGGATGTATAGGCAGCCCAATTTAGAGAATTTCAGGAGCTTTTGAGCTATTGCTGTTCTTCCAGGACTTTTCAAGCCCTTGAAAAGGTCCTGTCAATTTGCCAGGATTTTTAAAGGTTTCCAGGACATGTATGGACCCTGGTGGTGACCCCAATATGTACTGGTTTTCTCATAAGAGATAGTAAAGTATGCTTTGCACTCAATGCCACCTTAGAATATCAAAAGAGCTAGGTGACCCAAGAGTTGACTGAGAAGAAACTTCAGAGCAACCAAGTGCAAAATTGGGCCTCAAAGTATGTCACTAACATAAACAGGAAGTGAACCCAGTCGAACTTACACACACACAACAAAAAGACAACAAGAAGTTATATAAAAGTCCAGCCTATTAAAGGAGTAAGTAAACTCTCTCCCATCCTCACAAGAAGATCAAACATTCAAAGAAAGACCCTTGATTGGTTGTCATTAATTTGACTGAGTTCAGAAATAAATAATTATTTTACCTATGAAAAATTTAGTCTTGTATTGTCATCAGAAATTACTAACCTAATATAAAATATGACCAGCCTTGTGAAAATCAATGAATTGAACAGATTTTGTTTAAAAGAAATGTCGGGATTTTAAAATCCCAAATTCTACAGCCTAACATAAAAAGTCTTATTAAAACAGTTGATTAAGAAACAATACACAAATTTTGAAGCTAATGTAACATTTTTTTTTTGCTTGTATAAGAACAAGAAATTATCTTGACCTAAAATGGCAGAAGGCTAACTGGTGAACTAAACAGAAAATATAGAACTCGAAGCTAACATACGTCTTGACAAATTCATGAAGGCATATATTTGGTAAATCACCTTTTAAATATTTTGGGGGAGTAAATATGGATAATAAACCAATTTGACCAATTTTTTTTTTTTTTTGGCTTTAAAATTAAGAGGGTGGCGGAGCGGGGGAAAAAATGGGGAGTATTATATTACAGAAGCACTATACGTTACGTCAGAAAACTCATCTTGAATTTCATTTAAACTACCAATTATTTTTTTGACAAATACTTTTGATATAGCAAAAAAAAAAAAAAAAGATACCTACTTTTTCAAGTGTTTTCTCTCATCCTCTTTTGCTGTGGCCAGCATCTCTTCAAGTTTCAACTCCTCATCCTCTTCATCAGTCTCAACAACTTCTTCAGCTACCTCTTCTTTCCTAGTTAAAGAAGAAAAAAACATTAAAATTAAACAGATCTCAGTAAGCAACTTGTATGTAATCAAGAGAACTTTTCAACAATAGTCAATTTTATTGTCAATTACAGGTGAGTTGATTTCTTATCAAGTACTCAAGTTTCATAGCCTTGTGTCAGACAAAGCTAAGTTCAATGAATACAAGCCTGTAGTTTATATGCACATATAAAATAAAATGCATATTTATACATGTTTATATGAATAACACTTTTCAAAGTGCACAGATACTACATATTGAACCTAATCAAAGGGACAAAGAATGACACTTTGAACTAAGGCAGAAGTACCAATCAATATTGATTAGTTGATTGATTTTTTTTCTTTTTTTTTTTCCAGCTTATCAAACCCTTTGTGGGTTTTTGAAAGCCAAAAAATTTTTAGAATGTAAAAATAATTATTTTTTAAGAGTGAAAATTGCATTAACAATTTTTTGTGAATATCAATTTTTCCAGACACAAGTTCTACTATCTAATCCATAGCTGTAGGGGAAGAGATGGAATCATACCTTTCCCAAGGGAACTTGTGCATAATTGAATGTAATAAACCAGACAAACCAAACTGATGTTTGAACTCTGATTTCTTATTATCCATTACACCACCCACACATCCTGTACCAACCAAGAGACTCCATCTTTGATAGGTATTATGATAGCATTATATATCTTAGTTTTGTCATATTACATCAATCACAAAAAAAAACAAAATCAAAAAGCATTAAAAAGAAAATGAATAAAAGGTACAAACAAATAAAAAGTAAGAATTAAAAAAAAAAAAAAAATGTAATATAAAAAAAAAGTAATAAAAAATTCAAGGTGTCCTTTTCAGATTTTTAAGCATAAATAATATAAATTCTTTAAAATCTGTTTCTTCACATTACTGCGATCTTTTTATCCCCCCTATCTTTTTCTGATGTAAGACATGTGGTTTTTACTTTCTCAAAAGATAAACCAATTGAAAAGTTTGTCAGTCCAAATGTCTTGTTACTGTTGAATCTTCTTGTCCCCCCAGAAATGTCATTAAAAAAAAACTTTCCCTTGCACTAAAAATTTTCATTTTATTCATGTTGAAGTATGGCTCAAGGCCAAAAATAGAGATGGCCTCAGTAAGGATTGAACTCGGAGATTAACCTGCTAAACCATTGCTCCATAGAAAACCATCCTCTTCATTGCTTTACAAAGGTTGATCAATAAGTTTGTAGTTTGATAATTATCAGTTGAAATTTTCACAGTATAATGTCCAATCCTATGTGATTGTGTAAGAAGCACTGGGCTAAGTGCACTGATAAGGAGATTATATTAAAAAAGTTTTTTTTATTAAATAGATTTGTTTTCATTACCATTACGACATGTATCTAAACACATTCAATTTCACTGCCCCATTGATTAAAGCCATCAACTTCAAAAGCCATCCCCAATTCTGCACTGAATAACTATATTTACAAACAACCACAAAACTTTTTGTTGCTGTTATTAATAAGCGCGAATATCAAAACCTGTAACCATATCACACACATTTGGCTGTGATGCATGTGCCTGGTATACTCTTATCAGATTGGAGGGTCATGATAGATATATTAGGCCTCCTTTATTTGCACCCCAGCATTACTTTGTTGACATGCAGTTCTCACAAGCAATAATAAGGATATTATTATTATTACTTAATTATTCTATTCATAAACACATCTTCTATTGCTGAATGAATCTTTTTAATAATCATATGGAGGGCTAGTCCTCCCCTCACCAACAAAAAACAGAATTCAATTGTGGCATACAAACTGAATCACGAGATGTCACAAGTTGACCTTATTTCAAATCAGTTTGCTATATGGAATGGTTCTGGATTTCCTTGTCTTCTTCCTCATGGCTTTTCTTCTATTTTTTTTTCTGGTGTTTGCAAACATGTATGTCAGTTTTTGAGATAAATGATAGAAAAGAACTGAGAAAGCATGAAGTGTGGAAAAGAAGCTTTTCAAGAAAGACATTTTAGGTAAAACAAAAATGTACAAATGGTATTCACATTCCAAATGTGTGGAAATGTCATTTACAGACCAGCCTCAATCTGGGTGACCTTTAACAAAACTGAAATGGTAAAAGTTCAAACAATCAATGAAAATCCAAGATGATGATTTTATACATTATTTACATTATTCAGACTGTTTATCACAATGTTTCGGCTGTTGCGCGCTCCGGCCTTCTTCAGGTGGTTGGAATGTCGAACTGAACCCTTTATTTCGCTCACTGGGGTAGACTGTTCTAGTTCCACATGCCATGTTTAATGAATGTCAGTTATCAGTTATCTCCCTCTGAAAGTTCTCCACTGCCTTAACCGGGTATTGAACTCACACTCTTTGGGTCCTGTTACTGGATCTAACCAACGCCTTTATCCACTGTGCCATCTGTGTATGAATTTCTGTGTATTATAAACCTAATGCCTTCAGCAACAATTTTTACCAGTGCTCATATTGCAACTTTGTTGTTGTTATCGCTTTTCTCTGGCACTCCTTATTACTGAAATAACAGGAGATAACTGACATCCATTAAACATGGCACGTGGAACTAGAACAGTCTACCCCAGTGAGCGAAATTCAGTTCGACATTCCAACCACCTGAAGAAGGCCGGAGCATACAATGGCTGAAAGGTTGTAATAAATATGGCGACAAAGATGAGGACAATAGTCCGAATAATGTAAATAATGTACATAATACCTCATCTCAGAAATATAGACTGATGATTTTATCATAGAATTCACGTCAGCAAATGTTAACAGATTTAAAAATGAGATGCGTTCCTGCAAAACTCCTGCTTTGTTAGTTCATAGTTCTTCATTAAGAAAAGAATTACTTGAATGTGTGTCACAATTAGAAGGAACAATTACAAAATGACGCACAGTTTCTTTCCAAAATTGTAACTCTGAATAAGTTACATAATTCTGGGTATTTTGTGAATATTCTCTTGTATAGATATCTTGTTTTTGATATTCTATTTATTTATTTTTTTTTTTTTAATAATAATAATAAAAATAAATAAAAAAATAAAATAAAAATACTACTACTACTACAACATAAAAAACAAAACCAGATAAAGGAGAGTTAGTTATGACTAGATTTTATTTCACCACTAAAAGGCCTTTGGTTGCTGGTGACATCACTAAAACAAAGATTTTGGAACAAAAAGTGGAAATGAAGATGCAGTTCTATCTAGTTGTGGGGGTGCACACTCAGGGTCTGATAAGTTCTTGATAAGTCTCCTGGGGGACTGAGGAGGTCTGATGTTGAAAAGCCCAAAACTCTCAATGATCTCAATTATAAAACATCACTCACCCTCACCCCAGGCATCATAAAGCATATTTTGCTAGCTACAATAGATACTAGATAATAAACATATGAAGTAAAATCAGATGTGGAAGAGTGTAGTTATATGACTAGATTTTACTTCACCAAGCAAGTTGCATTCCATGGTAATATCAATCAAGCATTGCCTATGTCAGATGCATGGTGGTATAATGGATAGCAACTTGGAATGAAAATTCCAGTCAAGTTTCTTATGTTCACTTACACACAAATGCCTTAGAAGGTATGAATCTATCTCTTCTCTCCCCTAATAAGCTATGGGTAAATAGCATGATAGATTAGGTCGTATAGCCTTGGTTTGCAACCAGTCTAAAAGAAGGAAAACTTTAAATTCAAACCAGCCTGGAGAGGGTTGGTCTTCATCAGGCTATCTTGTCCAAGACAGACCACTACTGCTATAGCTGCAGTATATGTGGTGACCCTTAGACCCTAATGAGTTGCAGAACTAGTGATTGCTATGTTAGACAGGTTCCCTAGAATATGTTCAAATTTCTTCGCAGGCTATTTTTGATCCAGGCTGCTTAAGAGTTGTAAAAAATAAAAACAAACAAACCAAAAAAAAAAAAAAAAAAAAACAAAAAAAACACACACACACACAGACATTTTCAATAAAACACAACAAAAATAAAACAAAAGATCAGTCAGTTAAGTACCACACGTGATACACACTTGGGTAATCGCGTCTCTTTTGACTCATGACTGACTAGGCAGAAGATTTTCCCCACAGTAGGTTGCCATTTCTTTCTGTGGTAGACTGGTTGCCAACCAAGGCTACAGAACCCAATCTGTTCTGCTATTCAACCCATAGAGATGGCTTCATACCTTTTCTAAGGGTATTTGTGCACAAGTGAATGTAACAACTTGACTGAAATTTGAACATGACTCACCAAATTCATCATTCCCCACCACCCCACACACATCCCAAATGAAAGACTAAAAAAAAACAAACATTGCAGCTTGAAAGTTTATACAACTCAAGATCATTATGACCTTGCATTTTAAGATATTTACTTTTACAGTATAAACAAAATTTATTTAAAAATCAATTTAGTTCTGGTATATTTTTGTATTAAAAAAATAGATTTTTTTTCTTAACAAAACAATATAAGAAATTTTATTTTCAATGTTTAAAAAAAAAAAAAAAAAAAAAAAAAAATGAAATACTTACTTATCATCTTCTCTTTCTTTTCGTATCTGTTTTCTCCAGGCAATCAGTCGTCTGCAGAAAGACAATGTTTAAAAAACAAATAAAAACAAAGTAAAATGCCAAATCTTATAAGTCATCAAGAATGCAGAATACATTTTTAAGAAATCAATCAATTTTTCACTTTTATAAGTAACTTGTAATATCACAGACAGGATAATGTAAACAACAATACAAAAATATTAATTTACTCTAATGATTACAACATATATACTGCCACAGCAAAATCTAGTATTATGCAAAAATAAAATTAAAAAAATAAATAAATCATGACATATTTCAATACCAACTGCATTGGAATCCAGTACACATAGGTATAGTTTTAACGTTTCCTATCATTACTCACAAGCTCTGCCAATACTCTCTCACAATTTGTTTTACTCCAGTCATGTTATGCACTAGTAAACTAATATATTTCTGGTAACAGATAATTTTATATACATGTTTCTAAAGAAACAATGAATTTAATCTAAAAGAATTAATGAATTTTATTTTTTTAATGTTACTTCAAACATTATTTTTAGTGGATACAAGTATTTGAGTATCCATTTAATTTAAACAATGTCATGTACCTGCCTGTATAAATAAAATAAATACTGTGTAAAATAGGCAGAATTTCTACTTAAATACAGGTATTTAATGTTTCAAGTTACATACATATATCTATCTCCTGTCCACCTTGATAAACATAGAATTATATAATTTTGTGTATATCAATGGGCAGCATTATTATATTATATATATATATATATATATATATATATATATATATATATATATATATATATATATATATATATATAACTGGATAATTAAATAGTAATATGTCCTTAAAAATGGTTTACAAAGATGGTCTACAAAACTTTAACTGAACAAAAGAAATTAAAATAAGGATTCCACTAGATTATATTAATTTTAAATTCATCACAATTTGTTCATGTAAAGCAATTTTATTGATACTCAGAAATATACAAAATCATATTGAGGATCTTTTTACTGAAAGGAAAACTAATTTAGATGCTCTACCTGACATACTTTGTAAATGAGAAGCTCTTAAAGTAGACAAGATCTTTTTGCATTTTAGCCATTTTCAGAACCTTAGAAAAATCAGTCAGTTATGTACCATGCGTGATAGACGCTTAGGCGATCATGTGTCTTTCAATACATGACTGACTAGGCAGATTTTTTCCCGCAGTAGTTTTCCATTTCTTTCTGTGGTAGACCAGTTGTCATCCAAGGCTATAGAACCCAGTTTGTCCTACTATTTACCCATAGCTAGAAGAAGAGGATTCATACCTTTCCCAACGGTATTAGCACATAAGTGAATGTAATAGATTCAACTGGAATTTGAACTCTGCTCTACAATTCCTCAATCAGAGTTGCTATCCATAACTCCACTGTGCATCCCCAAAAATACAAGTACATAAAACAGCTAAGTTGTTTATATTTCTGTAATCTACAGTAAATATTAACTATTGCCACAAATCTTTCAAATCTGTACATACAATATTCTTGGAGTTATTAAGAAGTTTGTTGACAGCCTTATTTAGTAAAACAAAAAATTCAGTGAAATTTCAAGATGCTCCGATATTAAAATTATTCTACATACAGATCTAATATCTGAGATTTATCAATAATTTTGATCAAGGAACCTGTGAATTTTCCAAGATGGTTAACTGTGGCCATTGGTCGATTCAGTATGAAATGACTACTGTATTTGATCACAAGTACAAAGATATAGAACTTTTGATTATCAATCAAGAATATCAAGGTAAAAAAAAAAGTTTTTAATTCATTACAATGCTTATCTTAAAGATGAAGTGTTTGAAGTAATTCATACTTTTGGAAACTTTATATGTAAAAATGCAGGTCTTTTCTAATTTCTTTTTTTTTTTAATTGATAAAAAAAGTATTGGAAAATTCATGAACTGTATGTGCTGTAATTGTACAGAAATGTAAATGAAGCCAACACTGGTACCCAGACTACTGCATCAGTCTGCCAATAGGCTTTGTGCTATCTACTCATACTGAATACGAGATTTTCTAACATTTCTGAATGGCTGCCATTGCTGTGTATTACAGACTTGTAAGGAAACACACACAATTCCTACTCAGAAAATGCTAAATTTATGGGAGACAAATTTTACCCTTCCCTCTGTCTCATATTCCAGGATAAAGTAGGATCCATAAAACTACTACAATATTGCTTATCTCAGAATTGTGTGAGACTAACCTTTTCAGTGAATTTACAATCTCAAACAAAACTTATTTTTAGAAAGTTAATGTTAAATACAATAGTTTTGTTTGTTTTGAAAGAAATCCTCAGAATCGTGTTTGTGCGTGAGAGTGAGATCATAGGTCAACTGGAATATCATTGGAAGACATTTCAGCTGAAACAGTGAAACCTCATCTATGTAATAAATGTGAATGTCAGTGTGTCACACTTATTCAACTTTACCCATAAAAAGTCATAACCCAACACATTATACCATTTTGGAATCAGAGTGACTCCATGAACAAATTAAAAACATTCTGGGCTGGATCTGGACCCACAATCTGGAAATTTTGGATTCCCAAGTTTTCGTTAGTGTAATTTTTTTCGGTGATTTTTTGCAACAATTGTACAATAACTTTCATAAATTAGAAATAAATTTGGGAATAATCAAAACTAATTGCAAAATCCAGCAAAAGTCAACCATGAAATAAAAATAATTGTTTGTATGGAAAGTAAAGACCTACGTACATCAAATTTTCTTTTAGTTGTGACAGAAAAATTATTGTTGAACTTTTAAAAGGTAAGCTTAAATATTAATGCAATACCTAAATGCAGTGATTAATTTTGAGTTCTTCTGTAGTTTATTGTTGTCTCAAGAGCTCTCCACAGGAGCTAGCTTAAATGCCGCCCAATAGGGTGGCCTTTAACCTAGTTGTTTAATAAATCAAAACACAACGTGCTTAATCTCCAGATTTAACCCCATCTACAAGAAGAACATCTCCACTTGCAGTAATCAAGACGATGGTCAGTAACCAAGATTTCGTCTGAGTGAAACATTACAACTTCTACCAATATCTAGGAAGGAAATCTTCAGCTAATAACAACTTAATAGTCATTGCAGGACCACAATTTCACTTAATAGTCATTGCAGGACCACAGTTCTCTCAGATTGAAATCCATTATAGGATCTACCAAGAGATCCTAATCCTGGAACTTTCTGATACCACCCTGTATCTTCTAAGAGTATTTGTGATATGACATCACAAATAAAAGATCATTACTTTGTGCTATACATTCTAGTTGCTGCCCACAAGTTTGAAATGATTGATATGCCAAATTAATCATTGTTTCACACGTCTTTCCAGACAATTTACACAGATCTTAGAATCACACTACCAGAAAGTAATCATTTTATTTAAATTTTGTTTTTAAGGAAGCAATTTCATACTTTAAGTTCCTAGAGCTTTTCAAAACCAGATGTGTATCTCTGTTTGTTGCATATAAAAAAAAAGTGTGTAAAATGAATATTACTCATAAATAAAAGTCAACTTACTTGATGTCTTTCTTGCCAAGGACTCTAATATCTTGACAGCAAGCTTTTATTTCATCTGTTGTCAGTGAGTGGTTAGCAATGTCATTATCATCAAATTTTAACTGAAATAAATTTAAAAAAATAAAAATTTAAAAACAGGTGCTAGGGTAGAAAGACCTTAGAAGGCCTAGCATGGAAATAAATACAACATGGGAGCCACTAATAATGAAAAACAAATGACAGCAAATCTTCAACAGCAGCAGCAGCTGTAACAAAAAGAGAAGCTTCAGTGAATGCAATCAAACATGACAATCAGCAGCACTCAAGTTAAGTTTAAGGCTCCAAGTTCCCCAAAGAGAACAATAGCCTAGTGGATTAAAATATTGGTTTGTGAATTTGATGACATAGTAAGTGTGAGTTCAATCCAAGTCAGGTAGTGTGTATTTGAACTCAGGAGAAACAGGGCGAGAAATAACTGAGCAGTACTAAAAATAAGAACTAGATGAGATATACCTAGATATGGAATGAGAACAGTCTACCCTGTAGCAGTTCAGAATTCCTTATAGGTTACCTGGATTGATATACACCAGATGAAGGCCAGAGGGCACAACTGCTGAAACTTTGTGATAACAAGAAAGATGAGGACAACATTCCAAATGCAAATAGCATAAATAACTTAGTTCACAAACTAATGAAACTTTATAATTATAATAATAAAAAACTCATTTTACTGTGGCATTGTGCCAGGTTAAGGTTAGTAACTAAATGTATTAAGCCTGCTTCATGAGGCAGATGTGTATTCTCCTATTGCACTAGGGGTTCATGTTTAAGCCTAAGTAAAAATCAAGATTTTAGATGCCGATTTTCAAAGTAATAAACTTACCCACCACTTTGAAAGAATCATGGGAAGAAACACTTTCTACTCTGCATTACCTTTCACTCCACCTTATGCTAAACTAAAATATGCTTTACAGGCAAAGTTTAACCAATGTACACGTAAAAAATAAAAAAGTGTCAAAAGGCTATTTTTTTTTTTTCACTTGACATCATGATCACTATATGTTCCATTAGCAATTTTATTGTCTAAAAACTATTTTTATAATTTTAATAAAACTACTATACTGAGACTGAATTTGTGACAATGCAACAGTATTTATTATTCACCATATTATAAAGAAATAAATATGAAAGCCATGTTTTTTATTCATAAATTTATAAAAATATCTGTGAACAATTTAAATAAACACATAACTATGAGTAAATGTAATTATAAATTTTGAAAAATGCATTTTCTAAGAATTTCTTTCATTTGCTTTTACTACATAAATTCAATAAAATAGGTTGAGAGCAAACAATAAAATAAAAATAAGAAAAAAATGCATGAATTCAGTTTTATATTTCGGTTTTGTTAAAATTCTAATAGCTTTTTAAAATAATAAAAGATGCCAAAGGGGTATACAGTGATAATGGTGTAAAGAGAGAGAGAGAGAATGAAAAAAAAAAAACAAAAAAAAAAACATCCTTTTGACAGTGTTTTTTTTTTGCGGTTATGTTTCTTAAACCTTGCCACTTAGCAAACATCAAGCAACCTAATTTTTTTTTAAAATGAATTTCATTATGTTTTAAAAAGATTATAGAAACTTTCAGTTAAGAATATAACTCATCTTTTATCCACAAAATTCAGAAAAAAAATTCTTATTTACCTAAACATTAAGAAAGCTTAAAAAAAAAAAAAAAAAAAAAAAATCCCGAGACATCAACTCGTTTTCCCCTGCAAACTAAAATAAGGTAAAGTGAAGCAACAATTAGGATTAACTTATATACCAACATTTTCCGAGAGTTTGCAGACCCCAAAATAACCCACTATGTGAATCCTAATATCAAAGGTGTATACTCTGCTGTGGAAGGGTTGGAAACCAACAGTATGCTTCAATATTTAGACTTGTGCATTCTTTGTTGGCACCTAAAAGCATCCAGCAAACCTGCCCTCAACCCATGTGCCTTTTCAAAATGATAGACATACTTTTTGTAATTATTGCAACACTATTAGTCACAGCAAAAATGTAAAGTTATTTTTGGCTTGGGAACACTCAAATTTCTTTTCCTTATAAATTAATACTAATTGCTTCTTCACTTTATGACATTTCAACTTATGAAAAATACCAGAGGCAAACTCCAATCAAAGAGCGGGGTGGGATACTTGCCTACAAATTTGACACTTGCTTAACTTGAGATAGAAGCAGTTGATATTTCAATTGTTGTCTAGTGTTTTGCATTTTTTGATAGCCTTAAGACAATGTCTTACATAACGTACATAAAAAAAGAAAAAAGAAAAAGAAATGCTTGCCTCAGAACTGGAAGCCAGGATCTGCAAATAATTGTCATTGTTGATAAATTCAGACACATTCTTCACAAAATGTAAAGACGTGACTCCTTCAGGATAACCTTCACGGTTTCTGTAGAAGAAAAGAAGCAAAATTACTGCATAAGTACTCAATAAACGAATAAATAAAAAATAAAATAAAAAAACAGTATACACACACACATACATACATTGTTTTGTTATATTTCTTATATATTAGTTTTTTGTTTATTTTTATTTTTTTAACAAATTCAATGGTTTCAGGCAAAGCCTGTATTTAACAAATTTCTCAGTACACTATTTACATTATTCGGACTATTGTCCTCATCTTTGTCGCCATATTTATTACGTTTCGGCTGTTGTACACTCCGGCCTTCTTCAGGTGGTTGGAATGTCGAACTGAACCCTTTATTTCATTCACTGGGGTAGACTGTTCTAGTTCTGTGTGCCATGTAGATGGCAGCAGCCCCCCAAAACTGGGATAGGTGGGTACAAAAGGAGGGCAACAACACTCAGAAAACAGTCTGCCTGCCTTATGTGAAGGGGTTATCAGAGAAAATACAAAGGATCTGCGGTCCATATAACATCAGGACAACCTTCAAAAGCTTGACGACACTTCGCAGATATTTCTCTTGAGTAAGACCCTCCCATAGAGGAGAACATGACTAAAGACTGTGTGTACGCTATCTCGTACAGCTGCAGAAAGAAATATAAAGCGGAGACAGGCCGCCCCCTTAAGGTAAGGCCTCAAGAACACCAGAAAGCTGTAACACGAGGGGAAGTAGAAAAAACAGGCGTGGCTGACCACATATGGAGAGAGAAGGGAGATCACTGCCCTCTGTGGGATCAGGTTGAGATCATAGACAGAGAACACCATTGGAAAATTTGTAAACTTAAGGAATCAGCACATATGCTAGGCCACAAAAATCTCCTGAGCCAACCAAGCATCAAAATGAATACAATATGGGAACCAGTAATAAGGAGTGCCAGAGAAAAGCAGTAATAACAACAAAAATTGCAATATGACCTCTGGTAAAAAATGGTTGCTGAAGACTTTAGGTTTATAATACCCAGAAATTCATACACAGATGTCCTCAACGACACATGGCAAAGTGGATAAAGGCGTTAGTTAGATCCCGTGACAGGACCCAAAGAGCGTGAGTGGAGAACTTTCAGATAACTGACATCCATTAAACGTGGAACTAGAACAGTCTACCCCAGTGAGCGAAATAAAGGGTTCAGTTCGATATTCCAATCACCTGAAGAAGGTCCGAACGTACAACAGCCAAAACGTTGTAATAAATATGGCGACAAAGATGAGGACAATAGTCCGAATAATGTAAATAGTGTACATATATATACAAATCTCAGAAATATAGACAAATTACTCAGTGCCATATTACCAACTGTATTTCTGTCTCCATATCATATTTTTAAAGTATTTCTTAATAATTAAGGCATTTACATTTCATAATACTCATACTGTTGTACTTAACTTAGTATAGTTTAGCATAAACATAACTTTTACATACCCTGGGAAACCAAAAAGCTCATGTAACTGAATTAATTACAATATTTGCCTTTTACGGTGGTCTACAAGTAGCTTTTCAAATTCACCATACATGAAGAATTATTTACTAATGTAGTAATGTACTAATTTAGTAAAAATAACAGGGTGTGACACAATGGGTCTACACTAGATTGGCTTAAGAGACACATATAATTAAGTGGACTGTACAGCATTTTATCTGAGCCTGAAACTAATTCATCCACAAAACAGATTTTTTTATAGTGAACTAAATATAAAACAAACACTTATTAATAATAGCTTTCCAAACTATATAGTTGATAAACAAATAAGATGCTTCCTTAGAAGTTTAAATACTAAGCAAATAGAATGTAATACTGCTTCAACTAATCCCAAACATATTAATCTCCTATATCGTAATCAAATGCATACTAATTATAAACAATTAGAAAATATACTAAAAAACTTGATAAATACTAATATATCTACAACAGATCCTAGCAAAAAATTTAAGTTAATCATATACTACACTAAATCTAGTATATCCAACTCAATTATTCACAATGTTGATGCTTCATGAACAAATCAGGTAATATGTATTGGTGTAGAAATTGGAAGTAAAAATTTGATCTCACTGAACATGAAAATAGAATTAAGAAAAAATATAGAAACTCGCATAACTTATAAAGTAAAAAAGAAAGAATTGAGATTCATATCCTTATTGGATACTTGTATCTATCAAAAGATTTAAAACAGTTATTACATACCTTTGCTTTTGTTCAGGTTTAAAAGCATTGATGCTCATCTGTACTTCCTCTTCCACTTCTTTGAACACATATTTCGGATCAAGAAACTTTGAATCCAATTTGTCTGGGGCCAAATAATTCTCACAAACCACAAAGATTTCAGCAGATTCATTTCTTGAGGCTTGGGGTTTAGTCGCATGCACCTTTTTGAACAACTGGTGGAAGACCCACAGCAGAGAATTATAATCTTTTGAACGGAAAATTTTTGTCACAAACCAACCACCTTTTCGCAGAACTCCAGTAGCTAATTTTAAAGCAGATAATGTCAACTGGGCTGAAAAAAAAAAGAAGAGAAGGTAGTAAGTGTCTTTGTTAAAATTAAGACAAAATTTGACTTATTTCTCTGGAAATGATTAATGTTTTTTTTCTCTCTCTTTCAGATGAAAACCAGACACTTTTGATTGAACTTTGGCTCCCCACAAGCCTAAACATGATTAGAAGAGAGGAAAGGTTTATTTCAAAGTAAATTTTTAACACTCAAGGATATCATATTTATAAGAATTTAGTTTAGAAAGATTTTGTTACCAAAGAGACTAAAAGGTATTCTAACTCATGACTTTTACTACAAATCAACTGCAAGTACTAGAAGCAATGCTGTTACTATTTAAATCACTTATAACAATTATCAGAAACTATTTGATAGAAACAATAGTAAATTCCATTTAAACAAAAGGTATTGATTTATCCAAGTTAACTTTGGGGGAGAGAAGAGAGAAAAAAATTATCAATGAAGGTATGGGTATGAAAGAAAGTATACATGCATGCACATATACTTGCATGTACGTATCAATATATTTCTACCTCAGGTGTTATAAATACAGTGCTCAACGTTATGTGACAGAGCTATAAGTATATATTAGTGAATATACATAATATCCAATGTTGATAGCATGACTCGGCTGTGTTATCGATGTTGGATATTATTTATATTTTCACACCCACACACACACAAAAAAAAAAAAAAAAGAATTTTTTCCTAATTATATGTACTTGAGCACAAATATATACCTTCCATTTAATAAAAAAAAACAAAAAACAACAAAAGGGGTTAATAAGAGATAACCATGGATTTCAAGTCAGAACATTATCATTGATAACTCTCTCCTCCAATTTGATGACCCTAGTTACTATATTCTTAATACTTGATATAATGCAAAAATATCACAATGATAAAATTGGTCAATATTTATAACTATTTATACTGGGACTCATGCGCGCAATTTCAAGCAATCCATAATAATTTAAATTTTGGAATCATTTATTTTTGGCATATGATTTTTTTTTAAACTGTTTCAAAATCTTTGATTATCTTTCAATCTGGCCTCTCTGCTTTTTTATTTTTAATTGTACTTTTTACCACATAAAATCTGGTGAGGCACAAGCAATTTTTTTGTTTTTTTCCTTCCAAAAAAATGCAACCCAGAGAAAAAAAAGTTTGGGAACCACTGATCTAGACTGTTTTGGCAAGATCATTAAACTGGCAAAGTTGCCAGAAAATGTGTGGAGTACTGTCCAAATTTTAAACTTACCTTGTTGAAAAGCATCATGGACCCAGGATTTACCAACATTTGGTGCACCGTCATTGAGGACAGCATCAGCCTGCCATGTTTGCAATTCCTTCTTGATTGCCTGTCAAAAAAATTTAGATAAATTCAAAAGGCTGAAATATCTTCTAACACCACAAAAAAAAAAGAACCAAAATCAGTTTCTCAATTTCAGAACTAATAAAAGGAATAAGAAATAGTTATGGAAGAGAGATTCATTTTCCATTCTCTATTAAAACACTTTATAGAGTAATTGACAATGGTTAAATGTAATTGGTAGAAATGCCCAACAAACAAAATTGTTGACAAAGTTTACAATAAACAATAAACAGGAGAAAGAAAAGAACAGGGAAAATATTGAGCAAACAATATATATAAGGCAAAAAATTCATAAAGAATGGTGTTAACACACAAAAATGGATACAGATAAGTGACTGCATCATTCTAATTTCAAGAAGAGAAAGAACAGAAATATGGCAGATGAGATAGAGAAGTGGCCTGTCTTATTGGCTAGGAAGAAATCCCAGCATGCATCTGTATGTTTTGTCTATAAATTTGGAGAGGGGGATGATTTTCAGTCATTCCAATCAAAATTGAAACCAACACACTTTCTAGATATTTAAATTTATCGATACATTAAAAAGATAAACAGATTTGATTGATACTTTTGCCTGTAACTTGGATATTAATGTACTCCTAATGTTATCAAAAGAATGATCATAAAAACACAGATTCATATTTAATACAAACATCAATAGAAATATTCAATTGTTCAGTGTCTGCCAAAAAAAAAAAAAAAATTCAACAGGAGGTTAATCCAACTGTTGCTCTTGGATGACATTCCATAAGCTTTCTTTGTTAGAGAACATTCAGCATTTTCATTTTGATTGTGGATAGCTTCATATACTACTAAATGGGTTCATATCTGATGATTGCCTATGGCAGAATTTGATTTCAATTTTCTCATCCAATCTCATCCTCATCAACCACTGTGGCATACAAAAGATATTTCTTTTGGTCAAGATAAGACAGATGACAGAAGTGAATCCATCGTTTTCAAGAGTGTGCTAAATAAAGAAAAACCACTTCAATTAAACTTTTCAGATTCTAGTTTCTGTACAGATAATTACATGACCTCACACCTCCAACACAAATAAAGCACACAGTCATATGAGAAAGTGGAAAAATACACCAACATGTGTAGTTAAGACTGAAACTGTTGATACCTCTTGCAAAATATGATTATTTTCAAATGTTTTGTGTCCATAACTTGCAGATTGGAGATGAACAATACAAAAAGGATTTCAAATTTCCACTTAAGTTCCTCCCTTGTTTTAAAGCATAAAAAATAAGATTGATACTGTAATGCAGTATTGTACTCTTCAAGAGTGAAATTAAATAGAAAGTAACATTTGCAATCAGTCACCATGACGAAGATTAAAGAACTTACTGAGAAACTCAGGTTAAAGATTATAACTGCTCACAATGAAGAGATAAGGCTACAAAGCCATATCCAAGCAATTTCAAGTGTCAGTTCAAAAGATTATCAAGAAATTCAATAATGTCCTCATTGGGAAAAAACCAGGAGGAGGAGAAAGGAATCTCAAAGTATCATATAGTGTGGTAAGTAAAGTCTTCAGATGTCAAGAGCAATATGAGGATCACCATCAAAGATATTTTGGCCAATTTGAATGGCTGGCATCAAAATATCTCAGCAGTTGAATAACGATAGTTTCTATGGGAGATTAATATGCAAGACTAATGCTTCAAGCTATGCATGTAAAAACTCATTTGTTTTTTTTGCTAAGAATCATATCAACAAAGATTCAAGCTTTGATCATCAATTATTTGGTCAGATGAAACAAAAATTGAGTTTCTTGGACACATGAATGCTGCTTTGTTTGAAAGTGAAGCTTTCAAACCAAGGAACATGGTCTCAATAATCAAGCATGGTGGTCGAAGCAGTATTAGGTTATGGGGATGTTTTTCAGCCAATGGGATTGGTAGTTTGGCTAAAGTGGATGGGATGATAAAGAAAGAACAGTATATTCATATTTTGGATCAAAACATTAACCAATCGGCTGGAAAATCAGTGGGCAGTTCAAAAAAGATAATGAGTCAAAGCACATGTCCCAGATGGGAAAGTAATTGTTCATGGACAATAATGGAAACATTTTGGAGTGGCCAAGTCAGAGTCCAGACATTAAACCAATTAAGAATTTGTGGAGAGAGAGAGCCAAAACATGAATAATGACAAGTAAGCCTTCTATTCTAAAGGACCTGGAAACATTAGCAAAAGTGATGTGGGTCAAAATCTGTTACAACATATGAGAATCTAGTGATGAAGTATGGAAGCCAGTTACAAACTCTGATAGTTGATTAAAGAGTTGTAATTAATTATCAATGATTATGACCCTGATTTGGAGATCAAATTGTAAATATTTCAATTTAGTTTTTCTTCCATATTCCTTGTACATGGTTTCTCTTGTTCTTTTCTATATTTCAATTTGGGTTGGAAAAAAAAATAAAAAGAAAGCATTCCTTTAATGAATATATTAAAAAATAAAAATCACAAAGTTTGTTGGGGGGCCTGAATGATTACTGAACATAGTATAGATCTGAAAAATTTAGTATTTCATTTCAGAGATAAGTAATTGCCAATATACTTGTATTATTTCTATTTTTCTCATCTTTGTTCATATGGATTTAATTTTAATATTTTACAACTATTCTTAAAAATAAACCACAAAGATGTAAAAGAGACAACATTGTCTTGTCAATTGTCTTTCTTTTTTCGTTTTTTTTTTTAACAATTATTTTAAACAGCGAAATTCACAAAAAATGTCATTATTAAAACTTTTCTCATAGAAAGTTAATTTAAATTTTTTCTTTGTTATTATTCTTCATCATAATCATTTTGATTATAAAATTCATTTTTTGATGAATAATTTGTGTTTTCTTTATAACATAAGCAGTCTTGTTCAAAAAAAAAAAAAAAAAATGAATGTACCTTTTTTTTTTTTACACTGCTAATATACCTTTTCTACTATACAGAAATTTGCCCATTTGAATAAAAATTTAATATTTTGTCTGTGATATTATTCTTCATAACAGCAAATATATTGACTTAAAAATTAAAAAAATATATATTTATGGGTATTTAAAAAAATGTATGTTGAATTTTACAACATTGTTGTTAAAAATGTAAAACAAAATTAATCAGTTTAATATTTTCATGGTAAATTTAAAACAAAATATACTGTAAAATATTAAACTGGTTAAAATTTTTTTTTAGGTAATTGTATTTTATTGGGGAGGAGGTAAAGGCAAAAAGATGACAGCAAAATGGGAAGTTGTAAAAGGTCTTTTTGAGTATGAAAAAACTCAATTTGTTAAGCTGTCAAAACTAACTAATGTAGCAGTTTACCCAAAACCTGTTGAGCAACAAAATGTTTCCCATTGTTTAAAAGATTTTTTTGTAATCAAACTGTAGCTGCCATTAAAACACACCCATCATTAGATGGGGAGGATACTACAGGAACAGTTAATTTCATTCAAAATTTCTTAGAAAATTGTCTCTGTCAAAAAATACATGTTGACCCTAAAAAAATGATCAACTGAAAAAAATGATATCAGATTAAGATGAACATCTATGATTTCTTTCTAATTTGGGGAAAATGACAAAAAGAATGGAAAGAAAGCAAGGAAAAAGTATGAAATCATTAACAAGAGATACTAGTTCTGCAATTGACCATACATGCAATGGCTTAATTTGATGTTCACAGATATTTGCTAAGCAATGGGTTTCATTATTTTTTATGTTTGGTCAATTTACCACAGAATATTTAGAAAATGAATTTGGAAAATTAAGACAAAGTTCTGGAGGTGCATATTTTATAACAGTTCAAAATATTATTGAAAAAAAAAACCTACTTCTTAAATTAAATGTTGATGTCAAAGAATACAACTTTGATCCAGGCCATAATTGTTCAAAATGTGGACATTTGCTGGATGAAATTGAATGCCAAACATTTGATAACTTACCAGACCTTGAAACTAGGATCTCTAAAAATATTAAAAATGTCACTTTTGTATATAGCAGGCTATGGTACAAGAAAAGATTGTCCAACAGAAGAGGAAATATTTAATAATATTAGTTTTTATTTTCAAGAATATGGACATTTTTTGAAAGAAATAGATTGTGATAATTTAAAAATTCCACTGGATGCCACAATTCAGTGGGCATTTTTCCGTTCTATAAATGCTTGATGTTGTTAAACGGAAGCCTTGCAAAAATTCTTTGAGAAAAATCTTTATCTTAGTTGCCGATATGTATTATTTCAATATGAAAAGAGAGCACAGGATTGTATTGTCAAATATATTTTTTTTAAATTATTGCCTGTTTGATTCACCCAAGACAACTAAAGAACTGGGATTAAAAGTTTTGAAATTATCTTAAAATTTTATTTATAAAGATAAAAATGTTTATAAAATTTTCTTTAACACAATCAATATTAAAAATTCATATTTTTTCTAGTAGTAAAAATATGTACATATTTATTTATTCAGAGAAATATTTACCAGATATATTTTATTTTCAACAACCCCACCCCACTTTACATATATTTAATTGGTTAACTTCCCAAATTATTCTATTAATTAATTTTGTGTTCTTGTTAATGTAAATTGATTTTAATTATAAAAACTATGTATACTGGTAATATCTATTATTGTATCATAGCAAAATAAGTATTTTCTTCATCTTCTGTGAAACAAATTGTACATGTAACAAAGACCACAATAAATTTCGTAAAGAGTATCAAATTATTGTTTTGCTAAAATTCACGTTTTTCTAAAGTATTTTCAGGCTTTGTTGATACATGATTTTGTAAAATGTTGAAACTGCTTTCCGATTGTATTATACAATTTTATATTTTCTGTAATCAATTGGTATAAACAAATTAACTCATTATTTTTGCAATATCATCTAAAAATATCTCTAATTTATGGTGAATAAAGTGATTTTTGTGCAGTTATTTTATTGTAGAGGAGGTTATTTTTGTTCTTTCTTTGTACATTTGCATTTACGGAAATAAGTCAATAATTTTAAGCCACTTTCCAATATTATGTATAGTTTTTAATTAACTAATTACTAGATGTTACTAACAAGTTTCTTGATGAAATTATTCTCTGAAATTGTTATTTAGTAGTAATTTAGGTCTCCACATGTCCACCCCATGTCGTGGACCCCAGTAGTATGGTTACCAGGCCCGAGTTATGGATTGCTTGACTAAAACCAAATGACCAGCAAGATCACTCCACATCATACTCATTACAAAAAAAATTGTTTTTTTTTAAATTTCTGTATTATTTTTTATTGGTAAAAGTCACCTTTAACAGTTATAAGAAAAATTCCGTGTGATACATAAACAACTAGTGTTCAAAATTAAGCAATATAATTTTTCATTCATCTTTCTAAATAGGGTTTTTACATCATTAATCCAACAGAAAATAAAGTTATCTTTGATTCAGGCTTTAAAAGTTTCACTATCATGACACCAGTTCTTACCTGCCTGCAACTTTCAGTTGTGATGTCATTCTGCAAACAAATTGTTTTAGGAATCGGTCGAATAGGAACAAGATCAACACCTGAAAGAGAAAATAAACATAATTTGAGATTCTGAATTTTACAAAATATCCAGGCAAGAGTCTAAGACATTGATTTGAAAATCATAACGCATATAAAAGATTTAAAATCCTTGTGGATTCTTATCTTTAATGCTAAGAATATGAAATTATATAATTTGATATGTCACCATCTATCAACAGCCATTATGGAATATATGGATTAAATAACATCAATCATTGCATGGATTACTGACAACTCTCTTTTTGTTGATTTTCAATGCACAACATATTGACTGAATGCCAAAAATTGCTAAAAATTTAGGTCAAACTTTACAAATGTTGATAGTTAATTTATTAGTCTCTCCAGCAACTACCTGAATATTTAATTTGTTAGCATAGAAAAACTAAGTAAAGCTAATCAGAGAAAGAGTGATAGAGTAGGGGCTAAGTCAGTGGGCAGCAATAAGAAAAACTTAAATCCTGCCAATGTATAAAAACGTTGACCATAGTCGAGATCATAGAATCAATGTGAACGATCCTTCCTTAACTGCATAGTATGTGCTTCGCCAGGATTATATACAGTTTTCAGAGTTTTCCTTCTCTACAGGCTATAGAACCCAGCCTGTCCTGCTATTTATCCAAAGCTGAGGGAGAGAAAAGAATTGGAGTCATACCTTCCCAATGGTATTAGCATGCAAGTGAATGTAATGAATTATTACTATGTAATGATTAGAGTGAAGAAAAGTTTTTATATATTTACTTAATAAATACTTTTCATAATATTGTGTTTAGATCCAGAATCTGATATTATGGATCACAGTTTCTTTTTCTTTCTTTTTCTTTTCAACCATGTCCCTTCAGAAGTGACCATCTCTCTCCATAGATTCTTTTTGCTTTATTATCTCTTCATTTTTTCATTAAAATCATAATTCCACTTTAGAAAGGGCAATAAAGCCACTAAGGCGCAAGGGGTTAACAAGAATGGAACTGATAAAAATGTTACTGAGAAGAAAGGACAATAAAAAGAACAGATTACAAGTTGACAGAAAATGACAATTGCCTAAGCAAGAAGGGTTTCACAGGTGAGAAGTGCAAAAGAATAGAACTTAGTTACACTTAAGAATTTCAATAGTAAAATGATGAAACCCAGCTGTCAATCTAGTATCGCACTTAAATTCATGAAGTCAAAATACCAAAGAGTGTAAGCTCATCGGAACAATTGCTATTAAAACATTTATAGGCACAGGAAAGTTACATGACAGTAGAGGGAAAGTGATTGAAACCTAAATGCCAGGTCAGGCCCAACAATATTGTAAATTCTTTGGATTTTGTCAAGAATCTATAAATACACAGCAGAAGTACCAGACCAGATGTGGTAACAATATTCAATGCATGGACAACTGGTAGAGTTATAAATGTATAAGACAGATTTGGGTGAGAAAAAGTACAGCACAGTGAACCAATTTTCTTAGCAGCAGACTTTGCACAATTAATACATATAGAAAATAATAAAAGTTGAAAAAAAAAAAAAAAAAAAGATGCATATAAATAAAATGTTAAAATGAAATAATTACTTGTAGGGAAACAAACCCCACATCCAAATCTATATTAGAAAAGACTGTCTCTTATACACTGTCCGCAATGTACCTGCAAGCACAAACAAATTGAAATAATACATTCTCCACCCACTCAGTCTGTACAACCCCTATCCTGAGCTGATCAACATGAAGTTAGAGATGTTTATAAACCTTAAAATTCAGCTAATTATAAGATTTTATTGAATGTTTTGGAAATTATTTGGTAATAAATACAATTACTTTTTAAGCTTTATTTAAGTGTTTTGTAGAAATATTTTGGGGGGCTTGTTATTGAATTAACATATACCCATGTACAAGCAAATGTACATATACACAATTTGAATCAAACTGAAATGGACATTTGTGCTGCATGTGCTAATTTCCACCTTGTCCAACAACAACCCCTGGTTAACAGTAAAAACGTATAAACCAGTATTCAAAGTTATTTTTATGACTTCTTTGAATTTAAATTGAATATATTTTCTATTAAATGTTGTATTTTAAATACACACAATTTAGATGTGAAATTTAGTCATCTTGCCATAAGCAAAATGACAGGTACCAAACTCCTGCTCGGATTTGAACATTGAACCTGGAGATAAGCAGGCAAGTCATATATCCATTGCACCAGTATTCTGCAGTTTGAACAGCAGAGCAAAATTAACTTGCAAATACTATGTTAGGCAGAATGCATAGACACTAAACTGACCCATAGCAATGAAAAAAATTGTCACCGTTTTTCTTTGTATAAATTTCTTTTTGTCACTGTGCAATGCGCAATGAAATTGGATAGCAGCCCCAAGTGCACCAACACAAACAAAAATACAAAAATAAAAAATGTGCTGAAAATTGTCAGCATGCAGCACTATTCATTTTATGCAGGGATAAAACTGTCTGTCATATAGGAATAAAGTGTCACTGCCGACACTCGAGTCTGAACATAGATCGCCAGTGAGTAAACACAGGCGATGCCATTACTGAAGTAGATCACGTGACCATAGAGGAAACATATATGTAGGAAGTAACTGACGCCTAACAATCTGTTTCTAGTCTATCCTCTATAACTATACAGACCTGCATCTCTGTTCTATCCTCTATTATTATATGGACGGCTATTCTCTATTCTATTCACTATACTATTTCTCTATATGGATTACTATTTGAGCAAGTACTATTAGTTTGAGTGCTATTTGAAGGCATCTGACACCAGCATTGTTCAACGGTGTACTATAGTTGTATCTGCAATTACAAAGTCTCTACTACAACGAGCAATACAAAAGTGACAAGTATTCGTTGACATTACAAGAAGTGGCAACGAGTATTCGCTGACATCACAAAACTGTCTCTCAAGCAGTTTGTCCTAGAATTAATCGATATAAAATCTTGCCCTCTTGGTAACAAATCAAACAAGTGGTACCCTGGCTGTAGGCTGTCGTTCATTGTTTTCTGCTATGCTGCAACAACTAGAATTAGAAATGTCCTCTAAGGAAGGCAGCAAGCAGCTAGTTATTTTCTGAATAATATTTATTATACTTTAGAAGATTCTAAAATTGATGGTGCAATATGCTAGCATACTCATAGAGCAGTGACAGAATGTCATCAGCAGCTCCCTTTTTAAATGTCCACATTATGTAAACAATCCCTAATATTGAGCACTCTTCCCTTATGAATGTAGTTAATTTGAAACTATATCTTTATGCATAAATTATAAATACAGACACATATTGTATGTGCACATGTATATCTATATACATATGCATGTGTGTGTGTGTGTGTGTGTATATGTGTAAATGTATGAATACAGGCATATGCATACAAATTCAAATAATAATAAATAAAAATTTAATTATAAACCTAACTTCCTATTATTAATAATATACTAATAGTATATAAGATACCACCAAATCAAATAAGAAAAATGAAATAATAGCCAAGTGAAGACATACTGAAATGAAATACAATTTTCTTAACTCAAGAAAAGACTAGAACGCTTAGAAGGTAATAACTGCAGCCTGTCTAGATAAAATGGAAGCCAAATGGCAACAAATGGAGGGAAAAAAAAAAGAAACACATATGCCCATCCACGCACAGGGGGACAAGCACACACATATGCCATGAAAAAAAAAAAAAAAGTATTACTGATGATAGCCACAGATGAGTGGACAGACAGGTACATCTACGAAATTCTGGAATCAGGATGCTAAAGGTAAAATCAACCAGATAAGTGACAAACCTCTTACTCACTCACACACACACATTATACATATCATCAGTCATTGCTAGTACAACTCGGTTTCACGCACAGTGCGATCTTCAGGTGCTGGGTATGTACTGACCATTATGTAATTAGAATTTTTTTTTTTAAATCTGGCTATTGCAATGATAGCAGTTATATATTATACTGGGATTATAGTGTTATAATTTTTCAAAATTATATTTGGCAATTAAAATAAACAGTGTATGTAAAAAAAAAAAAAAAAATTTTCAATTCATTTTTTAGTTGTGAATGTTAACTTTTTAATTAAAGGAGATTACTTGTTCTTATTTAAAAAATGAAAAAACAAACAGTAATTTATATTAAAAATAGTAATTTAAATTAAAAATGAATCTGGATCAACGTATTTAAGGAGATATTTATATTTATGCCTACATGTAACCATCAATTCATTGCTCTTGTTTAATAAGCTCGGGTTATTTAAGCGTTTTAACATAACCAGTTTTTCAACAAGACATAAATTACATCTATTTCCTTTTCGGTTATAAGATTTGGCTCTTGCTATAATATCCCAGTATTTTTTAGTTGCCAGAAATATTTACAGAGAGCAGGGCTGTTTCTGTATTTTATGTTACCTGAATCATTCAATGATGGTAAAAAACGAAATTTCCAAGGATTTTCAGTGAAACCAAAATAAAATTTAACATTGTTACCAGAATATATGCTTGCTCGGTATACAATATTATCAGTCATACATTGACCGATTAAGGGACAGATCATAATTTTTTGGCAGTTGCATTTATTTTTAGAAAAATTTACAATATCTTTATTTGAAATATATTTGTTTAATATAATGTCGTTATGGTGAAAAATGGATTTGTCTATGTTATCAACTTAACTTGAGCTGATTTTTTTAACATTATTTTTGTTAAAAATCTTTTTTTAGTGTTGGTGAATGGTTAAAGTGCCTATGAATTAAATTTAGGAAAATTCTTCTGACATTATGGACCATTAGAGTGGATTAAACCGTAAGATGTTGCGTTTACAGTGTTTGTTTATTTTTACCATCTTTGTTTTTTTTCTAAATACTACAAATTTACTTTATGATTGCTTAGTTCTAAAGCTTTTATACATTTAATTTTAATCTTGTCAAACATTTCCTTATTGCTGGAGTTGGTAGATAATCTAATTTGGGCCGATATATGTAAAATTATCTAGAATTTTGTGGTGGTTTGAATCTTTACTAACTTATCTGTGGTCATATACATCTTTTGTATATGGTTTATAGTAACCATTATTTAGGTCTAAGGTTACATCAAGAAAGTTGATCACTTTAGCATTAGTGAAGGTGGTGATCATTAGCTCATGATAAAAATTTTATCAGTCTATATTTTGTGGGCTAGTTATATAGAGGAGAATTATAGTCATACCTATAGAGTCCAGTGTCCTTGTGTCGAAAATAAAAACCTAAATCACCATAATAATAGTATTCAAAGAATTTTGCATGCCTCCACTGAATCATATACTCGCATAGCAATATTAAATTCTGGGTTACTTCTTTTGGTCCACAGATAACCATTATGGAATAGTAGAGGTCTTTGTGCCTGCTTTATGATATTTATTTTGCAATTGCTAATAGGACAGTAATTTTTTGCTAGACTTATAGCCAACATTAGTAAATTTTTGGTGATGGATGGGTAAAAGTCACAAATATCAAATTGAATAAATGTATATCTATTCTTCCTTTTTATGTTAGAAAACCATTGTATGGCTTCAGTTATTTTGTGCCTCTGGTTGATTTCTCAAGCATTTTTCGTGTATTTACATGCTCTTTCAAGGAGTTTTTTTGCCGATTTTTACAGATATTATTTTTAGTTGAGTTGAGTAATCGGTATTGAGGGTTGTTTAGAAAAACTGCCTCATGACCATTTAACTGTGATATATGGCTTTACATTTCGTAAAATACATCTAATGGATGCTTTGGTACACACCATCAGTGAGGTTTCTAGTCTAAGTTCATTAGGGGTTTCGGGTCTTTCAACATCATACCCCCTCTCCACGGTGACCCAACCGATACTGATCGGGTATTGACTTGTGTACCTTTCGTTTGCTACAGTTTTTCCCATATTTATAACTACACACTGCAACCCCCCTTAGCCATTTATAGCCCACTCCCAGATAACTTCTGGTTCACCAGCAATGTTCGCTCTTCCATAAAAAAGGAAGCAAACATACACACAATTTCTATCTGGTGAGAAACATTCATAATAAATTGTTTAAAGCTTAAAACTGGCCTGCCTTTTGTGACAAGCACTTTTAAGTTTATTTGTGCCATGTCCAAACAATATCATATGTAATGAAAACTTACCGACAACCAGACTAGAGACAGGAGTGTTTTCAGCAGCAACTTGCAGCCAACCACCGGGAGCAGCACACAAGTCAACAACAACTCGAGACTTTTGGAGAAACTCAAATTTGCGGTTCAACTGGATTAACTTAAATGCAGCACGAGAACGGTATCCTGAAATTGCAATTGGATGTCATTAGCAGAAAAACATTGGATGACAAGAAAAAAAAAAAAAAAAAAAAAAAATCAAATTACAGAACAAAAGAGAAGAAATGCATGTTAATAATTGTCAAAATTAATGAAACCAAATTTCTTATGCAATATCATTGTTTATTCAATTCCAGACTTCAATTACTGTTGGTGAGTGGCTGTGTGATTTTCTCCAGACATGGATTCTACATTCTTGCGAGATTCCTCTTTGTGCTCTCAGGTGGGTGCTTATATATCTGTCATCCAGTTTGTGCACATTCCAACTAAACTGCTGACATCTAGTGAAAGCACAAATCTGTACTTGGTGGTTATGAAGTTATCTTTCAGGTCAATCTGCTGATGCACTCGGCTTCTGTGATGATCTGGTATGACATTGAATGCAAAGTCTATTCTGGCACTATCTGGGGTGAGCCCAATACATATTTGGGTCATCACTGGGGAAGTAGATGGATTGCAACTGTCACTCAGGCACTCTATATGACATTGCCAATAGCATCTTTTTTTTTTAGAACTGCAAAAAATACCAATATTCAAATTGACAATTTGAATCATGGAGACGAAAACCAGCTAAGAAACAACAATATTTGCAGCTTATGCAACAATTTGTTGAACTACCAAAGGAAAACATTGCACTATGAAAGAGAGTACTTCTTAGCCAGCCAAACACGTCTCCTGTCAGAAAACCAGAACAACAGGACCAGATGCAACAGATGGTGACTGGGTGATGTTTATTAACACATAGATCTGTTATAAAGAGATGTGTGAACTAACAGACCCAGCTGCTATTTTCAACCTAGTGGGGGATAAGACACTCACCTCTGCCACAGAAGAACAGCTCTTATGGCAAATACGGTTCGTCGCTGTCAGAGGGTTGCACAAAGAAGTGTACATGTAAAACTTTCACTCTATGAAGCAGAAAGAGGGGGAGTCAATCACGCATTTTTAGCTCAGTTACAAGCCCGGGCAAAATTTTGTAAGTTTATAATTACTTGCCCAAACACAACAAACTGCAGTTAGCAAGTGAATTACTCCAGTAACATGGCAGCAGGACAAATTGTGGCAGGGTTTTCTAATGTCGAACACCAGAGCAAAATAGTGGCAGAGGCTGCTACACTCACCAATATAGAGCAGAAATTCGACAGGTTAGTCTGCCTAGAAACAACGGATAAATCAACCTCTTATCTCCACAGCACTATACACCCAGTTACATTATCCAATGTGCAGAGGTCAGACCACGAGCAACAGTCCCAGAGAAAGTCAAGACCTCCTCAACCCCACAATACGCCAAGCTCTGCAAAGAGTGTGGAAGGACTTCACATCCCAATGTATCAGCCAATTTGGCATGTTTTAATTGTGGATTAATCAGCACATGGAGATGGTGTACCAGAGACCCAAAAAGGGGTCCACCAACAGATTGACGACAAGCATAACAAAACGGGAATCTCATGTTCTCACCACCAAAGAGCATACGGATGATCCCAGCAGGATGGCCCGCCAATTCGGACAAAGTAAACAAGGGTAAAGTCAACCCGGCACAACCAAAGCCGGTGCCTCACCTCATTTGGAATGAAAACAAGTTCCAAGGGGTGCCTCCAGAATCACCAACCTCCTTGATGTTAGAATCATGATTCCAGAAGGCTAGTTGGTCCTCCATAGGACCAACTAGCCTTCACAACCACCAAATCACCACAGTAGCTGACACAGAGGACCAGGTGCACATAAAAGGCGTAATATTCACATATTATCAGAGTTGAGAAACATGCCAAACCATAGAACCATGTCAAAGAACACATCCAGGTTTTACCTATCCAAATTGGTCTTGAAAGATCTAGGCCTAATACCTCACAACTTTCCAAACCCAACATCAGAGCAGAACATGGTAAGCAGCAACAACGGAAAGGCCCCATGTGGATGCCCTAAGCTCGCAAACATCCCAATTAACCCTACGGAGAGCAATAGACCCCGACTGGAGCATCAGTGACCCAGTGCTGATGGGTATGCCCACAACTTGGTGCTCTAGGATGTTGATTGCACCAAAAAAGGATGGCTCACCCAGGTCAATGGTAGACTCACAGAAGCTCAATGCTGCTACCATGAGGGAGACCCACCATACCCCATCTCCATTTAATCAGGCCTCGATGGTGCCAGCACATACAAAGTGTCCTGGATGCATGGAATGGGTACTATAGCTTTCCCCTCCCCCAGCCGCACATGACGCAACTACATTCATCACTGAATGGGGCAGATATTGATACCTTTGTGTCCCACAATAATTTCAAGCATTGGGAGATACATATACTCATCAATTCAACAATATAACCATCAATATGGTCTGAAAAACCTGATGTATCAACGATAGCATACTCTGGGATTACTCCATAGAAGTATCATTTTGGCACAAAATGGACTATCTTACCCACTGCGGCGACAATGGCATAGTCTTCAACCAAGAGAAATTTCACTTTGCGGAAAAGGAGGTGGATTTCGCCAGGTTCTGTATAATGGAGGACTGGACAAAACCCACTAAGAGGATGACGGAAGCAATCCTAAGTTCCCTACATCAGAAAACATCACCAACATCAGATCCTGGTTTGGACTTGTGAACCAAGTCTCATATACATTCTCCCAAACTGAGATAATGGCCCCTTTCCAGGAATTGCTACAAAGTACCAGAAGTTTTACTGGGACAATATACTCTACCAAATATTCAACAAATCAAAACAAAGGATTGCACGAGAAATCGATAACAGTGTGAAACATTCAAAGTGTCTGCCAAAAGACTTTAGCAGAACAGGGGTAGGTTACTTTCTGTTACAGAAGCACTGTAACTGTGCCATCAAAGCAGGACCAATTTGCAGATCCTGATTCACCAGTGATGCCAAGTCATGCTATGCACTGTTGTAGGGGAAGGCACTGTTGCTAGTATACATTCCCGTCAAATGTTCATGTTGGGATATCCAGAGCTAATAGTAATGGTGGACCACAAACCCCTAATAAAAATGATCTTAGAGAAGGCTCTGGAGGACATAAAAAACACACAGCTATTCAGCCTCAAAGAATGCTTATTAATGTAAAAGTTCTGTATAAAGCACCTCCCCGGCAAACTCAATGCAACACCAGAATGCACATCAAGATTGTACAATTAGTAAAGATTTGGCACAGATGATCAACAGTTCTATAAAAGCATCATTTAATTCCACCTATGAACAAGACTCCAAGTTAAGCGCAATCACATAAGACAGGATTGTGGCCGCAGCAACTACAAACGAGGAATGTCGATCTCTGGTGGAACACATATGGAAGGGATTCCACAAGTCTTGGTATGAAGTACCAGAGATAATCCGCCAATTTTGGCCAATGAAAGAAGCATTATACTGCCTAGAAGGACTGATGATAATGGACAACAAGATACTCATACCCAAAAAACTATAGGAAGAAGTACTTGAGTCACTCCATTCCACATATCTAGACATTAATGGCATGCTGGCAAACGCCAGACAAGACTAGAAGCAAGTATTTGACAGACTAGAGCCTGATTCGATTCCCAGGAATATAATGTGTTCCTGATAATTGGGGAATAAAAAAGTGCACTATCCCTAGAGTAATGGACAGGCAGAACTGTCAAAATGGCCAAGCAAATATTGGCAGACAGCACCAACGGCTGCCTATGCCATGACCACAGGGCCAGATCCTTATTAACACACCGTAATACCCCCATCCAAAACCTGGACAAGTCACCGATGATGATGTACAACCGTGTGATAAAGGACCATCTCCCAGCCCCCCAGGACAAATACCAATTTCATAAACAGTGGTGCGAGATCAGCTGGTATAGAGAGACAGCGATGACCAAAAGGCATGTGAAGAATGAAAAGTGTTATGACGCACACAGTTGCCCACTACAGGAGCTAGAGATTGGGGATTGGTTCAGATACCCAACCAAGCCTGTGCATACCTATGCTGATGGGTGAAAACTGGGAGAGTTGTGGAAGATATAGGCAATACCATGTACACATTGACAGGAGCAACTGGGTGACCCAGCACAACCGCTGCTTCTTCCAGAAGATAAACCCAGTAGTGGATACACCATACAACCCTACACCAGAGGCTGTCCCCCAGATACTGGATATATCAGATGACCCATCGAGGCCTGGACTCCAATATCAACAACCCAAACAATGGACCACACCTATTGGTGCAGATCGGTATGTGGAATTGATGAAAGCCAACACCAAACAAATCAACCACCACCAAACCAGGATCCATGTCGCTGTAGAAAAATTATGTTGTCAAAAATAAGCACTCAGTTGTGGAACAAGCTGAGAAAAGAATAATCCACCTTGAGAAAGAGAGCTATTTATGGTGCCATGGAGTATCTCATTGTGCTCAAGTGGGATAGTCCATTGCTTGGGCCATATTGTATATATATGATTGGGGTGTTTTTTTTAGCTTGTTGTTTTTTATTCCCTTCCCTCCAGACAACGATTGTACATATGGGGACTATTTAGGATTTTCATTGCGACTATGAGGTATTTTGGTGGATGTAGTAAGAAAGGTATGTATGAATGTGTTGTTTTGGCGCTAGGATTATTGTTTTGTACGATTGGGTCAGTGATTGTGGCTAGCTAAGTTATAAATTAAGACAGATGATGACCGTCTCTTTTCCCCATCCCCTTTTTTTGGCCTTGTGCCACATTTGCTGCATTGTTCAGTAATAAATATTGCAGGGTTTGTATTGAGTTACAACCTGCTTTATTTTTGTCAGCCCGCGAGACGCTAGCTGGGACCCTTGCGCCGATAAGTGTTGTTATTCTACAGTTGCAGTATGAAAACATCATAACTATCTTGAACTCTATATCTACAGATGCAGAGTATGTTGCACAAGTACTCAAGAATATGCCTGAAATAGATCACAACCCAAACACCTTGTGGTCCCATGAGGTGGAGAGGTATACAGAATAGGACAGCCGTATCATGGTACCTCCACAAATTTTGTTAAAAATGAGCCTACCATGAAATATTGCTCCAAACTTAATAAAAACAAAATCTTTATTAAGTAGAAAAAACAAGGAATTTTTTGATTGTTAAATCATATTTTTTCTATCCTTTTTACGGTCATTTGAAATTTGGTTAAAAATCTCTTTAACTCAGTGGGAGTGGGTTAATATAGGAAATTTTAGTGTCTTTTTTGTGAAGAAAAACACGTTGACTTGGAAATTCCTGCAAATATCAAATAATTGTCTGATTTTAATGAAATGATCAGGACTTATTCACAAATTAATTAAGTTATTTTAGAAAGATTTCTATTTTAAAAAATCTTGGTAGGCTTAAAAATCTCAAAGGAAAATGCGTATTATAAATAAAAATTAATAATGTTGTATTTAATGATTTAATTCTACCTTAGAATATAAAAAATTTCTAAAATTCAGCTAAACTACCCTTTTTATCAAGTATACAATCCTAGAGGAACACAATATGAGCAGTAGCAAGGGCATTGATATGTAGTTGGAAATTAATCTTTTAAGTTACGAGTTATTTATCCCTTTTGACTTTCTTCAGGAATTAAGCGATCATCTAGAACTTTAGACTAGTCTCAGAGTTAAAACTATATACGCTGATTTACAACAATTTTTCAATAAAAATGCCCGAAATTTTACTTTTTTTTACCAGTTAAACTTGAAAAAAATGTTAATAAAAATACTTTTTTTTCTATCAAAAGAATAAATGTATTATCAGTAAATGTAAAACAAAATCAAGTGACAACCATTCTTATATTTGATGATTTTTTTTCCATATAAAATATTTTATTCGGATACAGAAATAAAATTTCTTCACGTATTTTTAAAAATTGAAAAATACGGTCGAAAATTACAAATTTTTCAAATTTATTCAATAAAAACTTTATTTGTAAATATATGCTTACGGCACAAATTATTTCCAATGAGTATTTTAAGAAAAGTTATTCTCATGTCTCGGATTATAATCTGTCAATGATTATTTCCGAAGGAAAACTTTAAGCGACCAGTAGCCTAAATTTCCGCCATTTTAAAACTATCACACGTGGTCGACACGAATTTCCATTCAGAGAAGTTCAACAGAAAATTAACTCCCAAATGACTTATTATGTAACAAAAATAGTTAAACCAAAAACAAATGATAATTTTTCTTACTTACCAGTT
Organism: Acanthosepion esculentum; assembly: GCA_964036315.1. Lineage (NCBI taxonomy): Eukaryota > Metazoa > Mollusca > Cephalopoda > Sepiida > Sepiidae > Acanthosepion > Acanthosepion esculentum. Next base: position 85,899,022 of record OZ038502.1, on the reverse strand, counting down.
TCTTTTGCGAGTTTATAGAATCTATCCTTACGAGCCTTTCCAAGTTTGGCCTTTTTACCCATCTTGGAAGACCCACAACTAAACTTCAAGCAGGGGAGACAATTCTACTCGGCAAACGTGAAAATAAATTCCTGTTAAAAAAAATTCCGGTGTAACATTAAAATGTCTAAATTTGCAGTGGACTAAATATACCGGGTTCAGTTTTCACTGTCAGACAAACTGTCATGAATAAAAACTATATTGAGCGCCTACTATAGATCACTGCTAATGCAGTGAACTTTACTGGGTAATATTACGACCCTCTTCCAGGCCAAGCTTAGTAGATATTTTATATATAATTTGTAGTGTCTATGAAGAAAAACTTTGAAAATGTAAATTGAGATTTTGTGAAATGAACAAATTAGATTCAATTCAAATTATAATGGCCAAACAAAATAAAAAAATCTTTTTTCTTAATTATTAATTCAATACAATATCCCTACTGAATGTACACTAGTTTAAAATGAAATATATAATAATTTATTGTGAAAAATAAAATTTATACAGTGTTGTAAAAATAGTGTTGTATAAAAAAAGATTAATTATTGTGCCAAAAATAATTGTAATAAAATAATTATAACAATTAAAATTATCATTAATTCACTCATTCTAAACCAATGAGAATTGACTCCACTTTTCTCCTCTACACAAAAATGTGACATTCTCACTATTGGACAAGAAGTTCACACAGACAGATCATTAACATGTGCGCCAATGAAAATTTCATCTCATAATAGTAGCATTTATCTTTTAACACTCAACAAAAGTGTGTGGTAAGAAAACCCCAGACACTTCTTGTATTTTCTAACTAAATTATCTGGACACTCTTTACAGAGATCTATAAAAAAAAAAATCTACAAAATATGACTGTATACATTCTTTGTCATATCATTCTGTCAGATTCCAATCCATATTTGATCCCAAACTCACAATTTTATTCAGTATTACTGTCTCTCATTTGCCCAACAGGATAATAATCTCTGATAAAAATGATTACCATCAAAAAATGGAAAAAAAATTACAATTTCAGTTTAGAAAAAGACAAGGATTTGATGACAAAAAAAGAATACAATTCAAGAAGGCAGAAAAACAAAGGTTCAACCACCTTTCAGAAAAACAAAAACATCTGCTTTTACTTGCTCTCTGGGACATACAGTAATTTTAGAAAAGTCCCCTTTGATTTTGCAGTCAAAATGTCTTCTCTTCTTATCTACTGACTTGAGTTTTATTTATTTAGAAAATTAGGTTGACAAGGCCTCCATTTGGGTACTTACTAGGGCTTGAAACCACATCTCTCATTGGTCAGTATATATGAAAAAATAATTTTTCATAAACTAGAAATGGATCCTTCACAAATTTGGTGGTTTTTAACCACTGAACAGAAAAAGATATACAAGTGTAACAATTTTTCCCACAAACCATTTGGCCATCATAAAAAATACACTTCTCTCAAAAGACAGATATGCAATGTGATTGGTCCTGATCTGACATTTTGTCTACAGTCACTTTCTCACAGACATACCGTCACTTTTCTCTTTCTTTGCTACAAATACTTTCACGGTAACTGCTCCATTGAGCTATTTTCGCTGGTTCCCAAGCTACATGAATTTAAACATGCTACTAGGTTGACATCTCAGTCCCACCCTTTCTCTGTTGAAATGGTTAAATGTAGCTGCCTCTTCTACTCCAATAGCTTCATGTCTCACACTTCCAGTGTGTGGAACTCCCTTCCTCTTAGTTGCTTCCCTAATAGCTATAATCTTCAATTATTCAAATGCAATGTCAATCGACATCTTCAGATGCCTTGATCTAATTCCCTGTTGTGATGAAATAAAAAGAAAAACGGCCACCAGCGAGTAAATTCAAGCTCTCCCAACTAGTAATCCAACCTCTAGTCGTTCCGTCTCAAAATCGCACAAACAGACTTTTCCAGCTGCCAACCGGGAACGTCACTCCAAGCTTCTCTCGAACTGGGAAAGACTAGGTGCTTTTATATTTGTCCATATACCCATAATCCCTTGCGTCTTCATGCGATCCCATAGTTCATTCTGTCTCTGTCCCATAATGCATTGCATATTCATTGCATAAAAAGGCGATGTAAGTCTCCCCTTATTCTTTTATGTTATCTGGCCGAGGACAGATTACGGCAGAGCGGTAAGTGCTTTCTTTTTTTTCTCCTTCATTTCAACTGCAGTAGCCCTACATGCTAAGCAAATACGGGCTCTTTTTTGGCGGGGAAAAGGCAAGTCGGAACCAGTTGTGCTAGTCCCAGGTTCTGCCTCATCATGTCTGCCACACCTGTCCTTCTCTTCATCCTTTCCTCTATCACACCACTTTACTCTTGCTCCCACTCTCTGTAACCCCTTGCATGCTAGTGGCACTCCCACCTTACTTGGGATGAAATGCTTAAAAAGAAAAAGAACATGTATTAAAATGACAGTTGACAGTGCGGGTGCGGTCTTTTGTTCCGAGTGCTCCTCCGAAGGGGGAGTGGTTGAGCTTCTTTGTCGAAGGAGCTCTCATTAGATACGTCCCGATCTATTGGCAAACTACCGATATCGGAGTGTTCGGTTGTTGAACCCAACTCTACGTACATCGGCTGTTCACTATCCTCCGTGTCTTCTTCGTCGGTTGTGGGATTTGAGCCCAAAAAAGGGTGCAGGTCTCTAACATGACGAGGTGTTACATCGACACGCACCGACTGCTGACTCACCACCTCGGTCACACGTCCGGTTCCAAATTTGGTGATGCATTTACCACGTGGAGTCTTGACCCAGACAATGTCCCCTATCTTGTATTCCCCTTCGGTTATTTGTGATTCATTTAGTTGATTTAAAATAAAGGCGGCCAAATTTTGTACAGTAATAAATAAGTTAGTTTTCTATTCTTAACCATTGAACCATGTTTACTTGTTTTTTCATGCTCTTGACATGACTAGAACTCACAAGCTACTGGTCAAATGATGCAAACTGACTTAATTTTAGGCCAGCTCCACACATCCACTTCTGGAACAAAAAAGGAAAAGAAAAATGTCATAAAAATATTATCTGACCAATCAGAAAATATTCATGTAGCTTCAACCAACACTTTCTTCCTGAGCCACTCCAACACTGCTAAACTGCTATCAATTCAACTCTGAGGTAGAAGGCTCAATCTGATCTACTACAGTCACTTATTTGATTCTCACCCATCTTGGCCAGTCATTCACTGAAGGTACTTAGCCATTGAAGTCCAATGTCAAAAACCTAAAGACAGACCCAGAGATGCCAGGAGTTCAATGCTAATACAAATGACCAAAATCACTGCAGCATTGGAGAATAGACAAAATTTATTTATTAATACTGGGTTTGGTTGATTTTCCATCTGGTTATACAGACATCTAAAGATCTGCTCATGGCCTTATAGCCTGGTTGTAAAAGCTTTCTGATTGGTTGGTCAAACTATATCTTTGTGGCCTAGCAATTTTAAATATATATCTATTTTTAGAGATGTTGAAATTTTGGTGTCTTTATTATTTGTCTATTTTTTTCTTGTATCTTGGTTGTGAAATTTGATTGGTTGGTCAAAATATGGCTTTGTAGTCAGGTGATTCTGATTATCCATCTATTTTTAGAGGTGGTGAAATTTTGGTCATTTTGTTATTATTTATTTTTATTTATTTATTTCTCTATCACTACATCTCATAGCTTAGAACTTCTCAACACCAAAATAGAACACTTTGATTGGGCCATTATTGTTCTTCTTTGTCATGTGATAAAGTTCTATGTTATGTCCGCACAGGACTCAGTGAAACTTAATTTGAAATTACAGAATTGATGTCACAAGCATTGTTTCTTGTGTGGGTATATACATGTGTGTAGCACACTTAAGTCACATAGTGAATGCCACTGATTGTGTAACATATTCACCTTACTCAGCCTTCAAAAGACTATCATAATGATGATTCTTTAAATTCACTTCAGTTCTGATCAGAATTGTGAATTTTCCTCTAAATGTTATCAAGAATACTGATTTATATGAACAGAAGGAATTTACATTATATTGTAATCATGAAAGCTGTTTCAACTTGAAGGCATACTGCAAATCAATGTGATTTCTCATCTGCAGCAACTTTATAAATAACTCTGATCAGTCCACTCCAAACCTCCTTATCCAGTGCTAACTCACGAAAATGCTTCAGGTTTTTCTAAGCTTTTTGATGTTTTTACAGGGAATGATGAAATTTTATTGTTAATTCTTTTAATGTTGTTTGTCCCTATGTATACGCCTTTCTCCAATGTCTATGAATGTACACCTTGTGCAAATTAATTGAAACAAAATGAATAATTCTGTTATTATTTACTTTTTTTGGTATTTTTCCAATGAAACATGACCCAGTGCACATGTTAATACTTCGTATGTTCATTCCACAAAGTCGTTCCTTGCAGACTGACCACAGATTCTCGATTGGATTTAAATCAGGATAGTTTCCTAACCAGTCGATAGTATTTTGATTTGCTCACTGGTATGGATTGCCATTGTGCTCATGCAGTGTTACAATTTTCATACGCTACCTTGGAGGAACATCCATTGAAGACAATTAATTGACAGTCGAGACAATAGTGTCTGGGTGTAATGAAAATATGATACAATCACAGATGATGCAATATTTTTCAATGCCAAAAAATTTCATTATACACCCCCAAAATAGATCCATATTACTGCACACCATTGCAAATGACCTAATCTGAGGAAAAAATAGAAATTGATTACACCCTGTCACTCCAGTGAGTCTAAAACTGACCATATGGTGAAAGAAAAGAAACTAAAGCAGTTGTTTTAATTAATTTACACAAGGGTGTAATTGTTTTATTTCATATTGATGACAAAGACATTTTCATAATATTTACTGTCTGTTCCCAAAACTATTAACTTGTGTTGTCTAACTCTATCTAACTCTGATATTAATATCAAGTCCTTCTTTGATTTTGGTTTCTTGTAGACAACATGTGTCAATGTTATTATGGTGATGGGGGATAGAGTTCTCGTTGTTAATTGTTGCTTGTATCAGAAGGTAGATAAATAGTAGCAGTCCTTCGGGACAGCCGCTAGTTTGGCCTAAAGGTTCAACAAGCGATCAAATTGAGGTCACCATAACATAAACAAAATAACATACGAAAGAGAAGGGTATATCAAAAACACTTTGTATTTAAATGCAACATCAATGAATAGTACAATGTTTCTTGATTTACACGCACAAAGTCCGTTACAAAAAGTTCATTCATAGAAGAGAAATCCGATTATTAAAAGAATATAAGTGTCTTTTGTTAATACTTAAGTTCATGACGTGCTGGTCACAGGAGATGAAAGGTGAGGTCAATGGGTTGGTAGGAGTCCTTTGATATCTCCGTTGGTGAAGGAAGGCTGAAGGCATCGGGTTTGACGGGTGAGAAAAGCGTAGCGACATTCACTGACGGTACTTCAAAGCTTTCTGTCTTAGAAGTGAATTTATCGCTCTATTTATGTGTGCCCTTCGGATCAGAGTCAGTCTGCTGAAACAAACTGTTGGGTATGGCGCGGAGCTGTTTAATTGGTGGAAAATTGCTTATCATTCTTTTTATTTCTTTTTAGTTTTCCACCGGAAATTCTGCGTGGAGCCGGGTGCGCAGAGACCAGTATTGGTCATTTGCTGTCTAAACCTCTGAGGGTTAATATCCGGTCCTTCGCTTGCTCCGTGCCACCACATAACTTTCGCCCCAGTAAACGGAGTTGTTGTTGTTGTTTTTTTTTTGTTTTTTTTGTTTTTTTTTAGTAATAAAAATATGTGTTTTCTTTCTTCCATTTAACCGTTCTACCGGACTTCGTTCTAGTTTCTGGTTTGTTATCATTAGTTTCTTCGGAACAAGATAGGGAGTTATCCAAATCCGGTCTTGATCCAATGGAATCTTTTGATTTTATATTTTCAGAAATATATGCAGGTTTTAGTCTATCTATTGAAACATTACTATGTACGTCATCCGATCTTTTAATAGTAAAATATTTTTCATGACGACTTAATACTTGGAATGGACCTGTGTATGGAGCTTCCAATGGCTTTCTTACTCTGTCTGTTCTTAGCCAGATACTTTTACATGTTTGTAAATCTTTTGGAATGTAAGAATTAGGTATTGTATGCAGGTGTCCCCTGGATAATTTGTCCATGTCAAATTTTTGCATCTCGTCGGCTAGAATTTTAACGTGCGAGTTTGTCATTTCACTATTCTCGTTCTTGATAGAGTCAATTAACAATCGGGGGACTTGTGCATGACTCCCTGTTACTGCAGTAAATGAAGAATAGTTTGATTCGTTAGGTGTTATCCTCATTCCCAAAAGGACGATAGGAAGAGCTGACAACCACGATTCTTTCCTGGCTATAATAGCCGTTTTTAAAGTTCTGTGTGCTCGCTCAACTAATCCATTCGTTTGCGGATGGTACGCCGTTGTTCGTAATCTGTGGAAGCCTATTATTTTTGATAGTTCTGAGAATAATTCGGATTCAAATTGGCTTCCTCTGTCCGTAACGACATGAAGAGGAACCCCGAATCGGGAGATCCACAGATTGACAAAAGCCGTTGATATTGATTTTGCCGTAATTTCTGTTATTGGGCATGCTTCTATCCATCTCGTATTTCTATCAATGCATGTTAATAAATATCGATATGGTGAAAAATAAGGGTCAGTTTGGTTCTTTACTGGTAGTAAGGGACCGACAATATCCACATGCACCGTTTCAAAACGACTGGAAGGTAATTCAAATGGATTTACTTTGCTCTTTGTGTGTTTTATTATTTTTGCTTGTTGGCAGTGTTGGCATTCTGTGCACCAGGTTTTTATTGACTTGTCCATCTTCGGCCAATAGTATCTGGATTTTATTATTTTTCTTGAAGATGTTATTCCTGGATGTGATAGATTATGCAGACTGTCAAATACCGATTTTCTGAGCTTTTCAGTCACAAAAGGTCGTGGAAAAGGTAATGTCGTGTCACATAATATGGTTTCATTTTGATTTATTGTGTATGGTTTCAGTTGATCTTTGAATGCCTGAATTTCATTGTCAGTAGCTTGATGCTTCATTATTTCTTGTAAGTCACATATATCAATAGTGATCGCGTTGACAGGTCGTGATAAACAATCAGCTACTATATTTTGTGAACCTCTTATATGTGAAATGTCATTTACATATTCGCTGATAAAACAGAGGTGACGCTGTTGTCTATCTGATTTTAAGGAAGACTGGCTTTTAAAAGCACTGCAAAGTGGTTTGTGATCCGTCAGTAACATTACATTTCTGCCTTCTATTAAATGTTTAAAATGGAGTACTGCTAGATAGGCAGCTAGTAGTTCTCTGTCAAAAGTAGAATATTTTTGTTGGGTTTGGGATAATTTCTTTGAAAAGAAACCTATGGGGATGGGTTGATTATCAATCATTTGATGAAGTGCTGCACCCACCGCATAATTCGAACTGTCTGTTACAAGTTGATAGTTGTTAGCTTTCGAGCTGGGGAAAGCCAAAACAGTTACATTTGATAAAGACTTTTTCATATTTTCGAAAGATTCAATTTCTTCCTTTGTTAGGGTTAATGACTTGGAATTTTGGTTTAAACGTATTTTTTCCGTGAGAGGTAGTATGATATCGCTGAAATTTGGCACAAGTTTTCTGTAAAAATTTGCCATTCCGATGAATCGGCGTAGTGATTTGGAATCGTTTGGTTGAGGAAATTCACTTAATTCATTCAACTTTTTAGCACTGGGTTTGAGACCACTAGCAGAAATATGAAATCCTAAAAAGTCTAATTCATTAGCACTAAATATGCATTTGGAGAGACAAATTTTAAAATCGTACTCACTCAGTTTTTGTAGTACTAGGTCGATATGCTTGGAATGAGTTTCTTCATCTTCTGAGAATATAAGGATATCGTCGATATATACAAAGGTATAATCAGTATCACGAAAGATATTGTCCATCATTCTCTGAAAAGTACATGATGCGTTCCGTAGTCCGAAAGGCATATAGTTATATTCAAATAACCCAAAAGGGGTAGAGATGGCTGTCTTGCAAACATCCTCCGGATGTACAGGTATCTGATGATAAGCAGACGACAGGTCTATCTTTGAAAAGAACTTCTTATTATGAAGCTTCGAAGACAAGGAATTTATATTTGGGACTTGATATCGATCGGCTTTTGTTATGGTATTTAAATGTTTGTAATCGCCAACAGGTCTATATGTGCCGTCTGACTTCGGTACCATATGTAAGGCTGAACTCCATTCAGAGTTTGAAGGGGAAATTATTCCTGCCTTTAGGAGTTTCTTGAATTCCTCTTTTGCAATTTCACATCTCTGAGCTGATAATTGTCTGGCTCTGGAGAAAGTAGGAGGGTTGCTACCAGTTTCTATTCTATGGAATATCTTTGGTTTTGTTGCATTCGTGTCGCGATGAGGAGAAATTAAGTTTGGGTATTTCTCCAGAATTGCTCGTACCATTTTGTTAGCATCTTTATTCGGTACTAAATCTATATTCATGATAATAGACGATGGATGTGCATCGGATTGTCTATTAGTCATTTTATCAATCAGCTTATTGTTTGTGCAGTCCACCATTAGCCCGAAATGGTTTAGGAAATCGTATCCTAGGAGTGGCTGAGCAGTTTCGGCTATTATAAATGTCCAGGTAAATTCTCGTCTGAGGTTCCGTAGTGTTAGATTCAGTACTGCTTGTCCTGAGCATTCAATCTTTTGACCGTTGGCAGACACTAAAGAGATATTGGTTGGGTATGTTACAGCTCCGCTTAAATATCTCTTCGGAAGTATAGATACGGCAGCTCCTGTATCCACAATAAAATTTAAACTTTGAGCTCCTAACCGTGCGGCTACAATGAGAAGCGGCGAGGAAATGGAAGCTAACACCTCTCGCCTAGTTAGTTTTCCGAAATCTCACGAGGAACTGGTGAATTTGGGCGAGAGTTGGGTTGCATTTGAACATTCCATTTATTTGGCCATCTGCACCACGGCTTACAAAATTTTGCACGTTCCGCAAAGTATAAATGCGCTCGGCAAATTAGAGGTTTTTGGTCCTTGTTAAAAGGGCGAACACTGGTAGGGAATTTATTTTCACTGTGGGAACAGCCATGTATCCTTTTAGTTTCATTTTTATTTTGCTGTTCATCCCTTTGCTTCCCCGAAATCTGTCGAATATGTGCGGTGTCTTGTTTGTTAAAATATAATAGTAAGTCATCCGCCATTCTTCCAAGGCGATCTGTGTCTAAATCGACTTGTGCCGCTACCACTGGTTTAATGGAGTCAGGTAGGGCTTGAATAAATTTGTGACGTACGATATCGTCCCCTACGCCAATTCGGCTTGCTAATGACATAAGTTCATTCAGGTATACTGAGGGACGACCTGTTACAGTCGATGACGACATTAATTTGTCCAGCATCTCTGGTTTTGTTTTCTCGTAAGCGCCCGTCACTGCTTCTCTTAGTGCGTCGTAATCTTTTGATTGCAGTATAGTTGGCTGTATATTTCCTACTACGTCCACAGGGAGAGCTGCCAAAGTGTTAAAAAATTTTTGACTGGTCTGTCTTATATTTGCAATATTAAATTGCGCCTCCATTATCGCAAACCAAGCTATTACGTTTGATTCAATGAAGTTTGGTGGTTTTATCGCAACAGCTTGGATTGGTTGGTTTTGATTAATTGTAGTTTCTTCAGCGTCATCTGCCATGTTTTTGGTTTGTGTTGAATAAAAATTCTAATTTTGTGACAGTTCAATTTTTTTTTTTTTTTTTGTGCGTGCGTGTATATATATGTGTTAAAATCACGTCTTGGTCACCACTTATGGTGGGGGTGTAGAGTTCTCGTTGTTAATTGTTGCTTGTATCAGAAGGTAGATAAATAGTAGCAGTCCTTCGGGACAGCCGCTAGTTTGGCCTAAAGGTTCAACAAGCGATCAAATTGAGGTCACCATAACATAAACAAAATAACATACGAAAGAGAAGGGTATATCAAAAACACTTTGTATTTAAATGCAACATCAATGAATAGTACAATGTTTCTTGATTTACACGCACAAAGTCCGTTACAAAAAGTTCATTCATAGAAGAGAAATCCGATTATTAAAAGAATATAAGTGTCTTTTGTTAATACTTAAGTTCATGACGTGCTGGTCACAGGAGATGAAAGGTGAGGTCAATGGGTTGGTAGGAGTCCTTTGATATCTCCGTTGGTGAAGGAAGGCTGAAGGCATCGGGTTTGACGGGTGAGAAAAGCGTAGCGACATTCACTGACGGTACTTCAAAGCTTTCTGTCTTAGAAGTGAATTTATCGCTCTATTTATGTGTGCCCTTCGGATCAGAGTCAGTCTGCTGAAACAAACTGTTGGGTATGGCGCGGAGCTGTTTAATTGGTGGAAAATTGCTTATCATTCTTTTTATTTCTTTTTAGTTTTCCACCGGAAATTCTGCGTGGAGCCGGGTGCGCAGAGACCAGTATTGGTCATTTGCTGTCTAAACCTCTGAGGGTTAATATCCGGTCCTTCGCTTGCTCCGTGCCACCACATTATAACTACCAACATCCTGAGCCAATAATTCCCACTTTTCTATTTTCACAAGTCCTCTAACATTAAATGTTCAAATGCTAAAATCCCTATATTGAATTGAAGGTATTTACAAAGTTTTAAATAAGAAGTTGTCAACTTTTAATGGTTGATAACCAGAGAAGTCATTATCTTCTCCATCAAAGATAATTATTACATTAATATTATTTATTACTGGTTGTAGACTGTAATAATTGTCACAAAAAATACGCTGGTGAGACTTCAAGGAATTTAAAGAAAAAATTATATGAATACAAAATGAATTTTTCAAAACAATACACTGAATGCATTAGTCATTCATAATGATAATCCAAAATGTTTCAGCTTTAAAAAACCAGTCAAATGTTGATAATCTGTACACAAATAAATCAATCAATCAATCATTCACATTGAATCTTAGCATAATTTTGACTTAAAAAATACTGTTTTAATCAAAAGAGGAAGTAATTTACGAAGAAAATGTATAGAAAGTGCACTGATTTCTGAGATTTACACTTTTGTGTTCAGGTTCTTACAACATTTAACCTTTCTTAAGAAATCTTCTCTTGTCACAGTGTCAAATATTTAAAAGCAACAACAATAAAAACAAAAACAAAATCATTGGGAAACTAAATGAAATTGGCTGAGCATTTACCTCTCCCTTTATCTTTTGTCCTGGGTATGATGATAAACTATATCCAGCAGCAAGGCCTCTGATTGAGGGGTTTTGAAGAGTGTGGAACCACCTCTTATTTGCTGTTGTTGCCAGGTTCAGCCTGGACCATGGTGATAGCACCTGTTAGGGTCCCAACTATGGGCAAATAGTGAACCCCCAAACTGGGGTCAATCATGAAAATATAAAAATACATTAGAAAAAAAATTACCAGCAATAGATTTTCATAGTAAAAAAGAAAAATTACCAGCAATAGATTTTCATAGTAAAAAAGAAAAATTACCAGCAATAGATTTTCATAGTAAAAAAGAAAAATTACCAGCAATAGATTTTCATCTCCCCTACATTTATATAATTCCATTAATAAGAACATTATTTTAGTCTTATGAAGTCATTTTAAAGAATGAAACATCTTGCATATTTTTTTTTCCATTTTGTCATTCTATTACCCAAGAATATTAATATAAATAAGTCATATTTATGAAATTTTCACAGTTTTCTGATGAATCATAATTCTTAATTAAATGACTGAATAAGCTCCTTGTGAGTTCATGATTATAAAATGCCCATCATGGAAATTTCCCTATTGCATCATTAAATATTTGAGCTCGTAGTCTTGTTGTGGGATACTAGTATGTTTGGGTAGAAACAAGTCACCATCATGTTGTGGAACCAACACTTTGAATATGAGCATGTGTATGTTGTATAGTAAATATTTATAGGCTCCTGGAATATTTATCCTCAAACAATATTGGTGAACTCAATGTGAGTCTGGGTAAAAACAATAGATATAAAACAAATGACAATGCATGTTATTAAAAAAAGGAATTACAAGTGTACACCATTGTAATGAAAGAAAAAACATTAAACCTAGTTATAAGAAGTATGTGCTTGTTTGTGTGTGTGAAACAAGTGTGTGTGATAAACATGTGCATGTATGTGAGTGTATGAGAGAGTTCAAAAGTCAACAGAAGAACAAGGAACCAAACGCACTTAATCGGCATTGTTCTTTATTGATGTTGACTATATCTAGAAGCAAGAGTTAAAAAGAGAAAGAGAGAGAATATAATTCCCTTTATATAGGCATAAAGAGTGCCTCCTAGTGAGAAGTCTTGGCAATGCCAAGTGAGATAACCCAGTCTTATGCTGTTTGAGTGAGTCTTGAATAATTGTATAGCATTTGTGAAGTTGAAGAGTAGGAGTTCCCAAAATTTAACATTATAGTGGGTGGTGGAGTCTCCAAAATTTAACATTATAGTGGGTGGTGGAGTCTCCAAAATTTAACATTATAGTGGGTGGTGGAGTCCCCAAAAATTAACATTATAGTGGGTGGTGGAGTCCCCAGGATTTAACATTATAGTGGGTGGTGGAGTCCCCAGGATTTAACATTATAGTGGGTGGTGGAGTCCCCAAAATTTAACATTATAGTGGGTGGTGGAGTCCCCAAAATTTAACATTATAGTGGGTGATGGAGTCCCCAAAATTTGACATTATAGTGGATGGTGAAGGTGCATTTCCAGTATATATCTATTATGAGTTTTTTGCATAAATTATAAGAAAATGCACAGAACATAAACATATAGAAAATACATTTTTGTATCACACACACACACACACATATATATATATATGTCATTCGCAGACAGTATTGTTTCGCTGTATCACAGCTCCTCAGTGCAACTAAACAACTGAATGCCTCAAGCGTGGATTGAAACCCAACTGATCTGGTGTCAGTCAGAACTTCTACCCCTGAGCCATCTTCACTTGACAGAATGAGTCAGCCAAATCTAGCATATTGTTTTTTACAAACGTAAACAAACACCAAGAAGCCATGTGCACAAGTTTCATTATCTATGACAGACTAGATGCTTTGATTAATTTTTTATATAATTTTTCATGTGATCTTATAACTTTTCTTTTCAGTAGATAAATTATATAAAATCTGTTCAAATGTTGTAAAATTCAAAAATTCAGGATTTGCAGGCCTATGTTTATATGGACTTTTGTTCTTGTTTTGGTGTGAAGAAGCCACTCCCAATGTTGGCAAAAGTGTTTTTATACACCCTGTATATATGTACATCTAAGCAAACATGGAAATAAACAGCAAGACAGTGAAACACCAAAATAATTAAAAAATGGTTTCTGATTCAGAGGATTCACACATCCTTCTGGTTAATAAGTTAATTCTTTGAAAATAAATGTTTAACATTTTTCAATCAACAGGTCATGTTCCCGCGCGACAGTAAAAAACATGCTTTATGATCCCTTTGAAGACTATATAAGGAAAGTTTCTAGGCCAGACAAGCCAATAAGAAGAAGAGACACTAACATACAACAGCTTGGCTTAAAAGAAATTTTCTTACTCATTCACCCATCTTTCTCACCCAGCTACGTGACACTTACAGTTTCCTCCTTACCTCATTTTTTTCTCCCACATACACGAGAAGAAATCATGTCTCTTTTCACCCTAACAAACAACTACAAATAAGGACTGTAAGAACTCATACACACTAAGAAAAATTTAGTTGTAAAAAGATGAAAATAAAAATATTTTATATTTAAATAATATTTTCTCCTTTTTCTTTGTTGTGGGTTGATTCAAATCTGCAACACATGAATTCAAATGTAGCAGCTGCTTAAAAAGGTGTGAATAAATGTATGTATGAATGTATTTATGTCAATGCAGGACTGAAAGAAAGACAGAATGAAAAAGACAAAATGGGTGTGTTTTGTCCAAAATTAGAACAAAAATCATTACCCTGTAGAGTAAACGAAAGTGAACAACATTAAATCAAAGGAGGAAGTGGCAAGGGCCTCGCACAGCCTTCAGAGTTTCAAACATACTTCAAATTTTCAATTTAATAAAAATAAATAACCAATAAAATCAGCTCCTACCATTAAATAAGCACAGGCTTCTGGAGCCTACATGAGGCCATAAAAACCAAACATTCTTTCAACTCAGCAGAAGGACTGATAGCAGTGAAAAGATATGAGTCACCTTCGTATTCCTGTCTTTCTCACCAAACCAACAGTGGGCTCTCTTTGATCTTGTCTCCCAACTCCACTTTCTCTCTTCCTCACTAAAAGACTATTCATGTTCATTTCCTTACAGTCAAAGAGAAGAACTTTCTAGCTTTCATTTCATGATAAGTAATTACAGTTTAAATTTGAGTATCTTACATTTAAATAAATATCATTTTATTTGAACACGCAACAATCTTTTCTCTCATTTCTTTTTATTCAAATGGTGAACCCCATTTTAAAATACTTGCCAAAAATTAGGAAATTATCCAATTCAAACAAAATTTTCAGTAATGATTCATAAATTAATGAATTGTATACTGTAGGTTATTTTATTACAAAACTTTGTAGAAATAATTTGGAGAATTTGTTTCACCCTCCCCCTTTGATATCTCATGTGTACTTTTTAATTAGTGGTGGGAGTCGTCAAACTTTTTTCATAAAAGAAATTATGGGAAATTTGTCCTGGCCTTCCCACATGAAAAGGTTAAGGTTAAAGGTGACAGAATCGTTAAAGGCAACAGTGGTTTGAAAGTTTAGAGCGGACAATTCTCTCTTTTAGGGGGAAGAATAAAGACTCAAACTCCTGCTCGGGGTGTAACAATAGAGGAAGAAAATGTTTATTTACATACACTAAAAAGGTAAAGAGATATATACAAAAAAGAGAGAAAGAAAGAAGAAAATTCCTTTAACTAAAGGAAGAAAAAGTGTTCATAAAGGCTTGCTCAAAATATTTCTCTGAACACCTAAAAGCAAGTAAATTGTTCTTAATGAGTTAACACTCACATAAGATTTCTTCAGAGCTCTTATTGCAAGAGAAACAATCGGAAGATCCGTAGTTTGTAATTGAGTGAATTCATAGGCCGACAACAGGAATATCAAGGTACTAGGAAGTAGATCTTGAGTAGTTTTAATAGGACCGACATTCTGTCTTTAGAGCCTAACATGTAGATTTGTTATGGTCTAGAATGATGATATTTCATCATTCTAAAAATAACCTTGTAATCAGTGATGATAGACAAAAAGGATATTTCATCATCCTAACCCTCATCATTATAAAAACAATCCTTCCACCACAAGAGAGTCAGTAGATCACTGTAGACTAGAGTACCCATAGTAGTAAACTAGTAGACAAATAGTAGTAGTACAGAAACTCACATCTTTGCCAGCACTCTGTGAAGATCAAAAACAGACAATTTCAAACACCATCATCACAAACAAAATTCTCGGAACCAAACCAAGTAAGCACTGACTTTTAAGCAAAAGAAACACTGAGAACATTTTTACACACACCATACCAATATTCTGTAATTCACATCACAAAAAGAAAATACAAATTCTTGCTATTCATGTCAACACATGTCTCAAGTTTTTATTGTTTATGTTATTGTTGGACATTTTAATTCATTTCATTTTCAATACAGTGTAAGCCGGATATAAGAGAGTTGTCGGGACCGGAGATATAAGTCTCTTATATCCGGGTCTCTTATATCCGGGTTACACTGTATATACATTAACACAGGCTCTAATTTGGGACCAGAGAAAATCTCTCTTATATCCGGGTTTCTCTTATATCCGGGTTACACTGTATAAAAAAAAGAAAAGAATTCCCCCTACATTACTATAGCAATGGGGTAATTACTTTAACAACACTCAAATAATATCAAGTTAGGATTGTTATCCTAACTATATATACCTACTCTGTTACAGATTTTTTCTTTGAAACAGGTTCTGAAGATGACTGCTGTTGCTGTCACCAACCTGATTTTATCACAGACGATGTTCAATATTCACTGCCAAAGAGACAAATATTCTCCGTATTTATCAAGATTAGAAGGTTCAGAAATATCAGGAACTTTTTTTAATGCCATTTTTAGAGTGAATCTTTTTTAAAAGAAAATTTTATTTTTCATCTTGGCAACAGTTAAAGATTATTTTTATATGGATGTTCAAAAAGGAAATAATTCTGAATTACCGTCTTTGACAACTTTCCCCCCGAGAATATTCAGAATAATTTTAAAAATAAACATATATATTGTGCGCAATTAGATATTTTATGATATCAAAAAGGTGAAAAACATAATAAAAAAATAAAAGCAATGTAGACTCAAAAATGTATCATGGAACTAAAAAAATACTTAAATTAAATACAGGGTGGTCCGAAAGTCTTGTTGCCCCTACATAACATCATTTTCTATTTCAGATGGCTGACACGAGCTCCTACAGACCTTCCCGATGTGTGACAGCGTCAATGAAAGTGAATAAACTGAATCCAGTACATGTCCTTTGTATTACTTGTTCTTCTAATGTTCTCATTACTTTTTTTTTGGTAGGTGGGTGACAAGACTTTCGGACCACCCTATAAATAAAAAAAAATTATTCATTCTGCTAAGTTTCATAAAATCATATAGAATAAAAAATATATTCTTAAACAATTAGTTATATATGGTTAAAGATAATTTATTGGTAATCATACATACCAATTTCTTGATTATTCTCCTGTTGGTGTTTCGTATTTATTTTAATTTTTTGCGTACTTTTTAAGAGAGGGATGGAAAGAAATATTTATAGTTGTTGACCTCTGACCTCACAGGCTACCGTGTGTAAATAAACATTATTTTAATTATGTTTTAAATAAAAAGTAAGCATTACGTTTGCAACATCCAACTAATTAATCCTTATATTTACTAACTGACTTTAAAACACATCTCCAGAACTAATATTGAATTTTTGAAGATTTTTTAAATTTCCTGTTTTCACATTTTTTTTCCGTCTAATGGCGGTTCGACGAGTGATAAGGGAACATGCCAATGTTTTAAAAATATCAAAAAAGATATTTATATACGAAAGTTAATTTTTCTTTTAATTCAGATTAGTTTTAAGACTATTATCATTCAATTAAAACCGAAATTTAAGTTCAAAGAAGGTATTAAAATAATTAAAATACGTTTTTAGGATTTTTTAAGTTCGTGGTGGTACCCATTTTTTTTGTAGTCGTAGAACTCGCAAGGAAGGAGCTTCTTAATCGTTAACTTATGAAAATGAATTATGAATTATCAAAAAAATTAAAATAGTTAAAAACCGTGAAGTTTTCACAGGTACTAGTTAACAACTTAATTATTTTTAAATGAAATAAATAATTCAAAATTTCAACACAAAAAGTTTATTATACAGATAGAAACATTTTAAACTCGTCCCCCACTTTGTAAGATAAAAAAAAAAAACTTTTCGTAAGATTAAAAAAAAGTAGGTAACTTAGTTAATTTCTATTTTGTTTATTTTTTTTGCATCATGTTTTTTTTCATGTTTATATCAGCAGATGTATGGCAACTCCATTTTTTTTTAAATAATGGTAAATAAATAAAAAATAAATAAAATTGATATGAAGATGGTTTCTTCAACAAAGTACTGTAAAACATCATCGTAAATTTCTAATTTGCATACATCACTTTATCAAGTTCTGTGTTCTTCTGTGTTATTCTTTCAAAAAATTTCGTATGAAATTTTTAATTAAAAGACCTTGAAAATTTTTGATGCGAATAGGGAGTTCTATTCTCACTGAGTACTCAATATATGAGGCCGTGTGCCAAGAAAACTAAGCTACGCGAACAACATAAAAAATGATATTTAGAAATCAAATCATCTGAATTTGAACACAAATATTAGTATTTTGGCAAGCACGCTTTCAGTGTCGGTCTTTACATGCTACGGCTAACTAACACCCACACTTATACCTTTCTTTACACGGTAAAGCTTACTGCAAAGAGTAAAAATTTATTATTTAGCAGACGACAAGAAAACGAAACATGTGACACTTAAGGGTGGCGCCATTAATTACGGAAATAGCCGAGTTTTAACGATTATTTAACAGCCTATTGCGTGGATCTAAAAATAAACTTCTGAAAGGAGACAGCGTGCTTTTTGTGTCCGAAATGAAAGGATATTTAGATTTTTTTTAATTTCAAAAGTAAATGAAACCAAAAACAATATATTATAAATTTTAAATACTATTGTTTTATTTTCTAATTTATTTTGGAGCAGACGATTAAGAAAAGCACATGTAACATGGGAAGCGCCATTGATGACGGAAATTACCGAATTTTATCAGTATTCCTTCGTGACTATATATATATTAAGTAAAGTTGTAAATAAACGTTTAAAAATTTATTTAAATAATTTTTATTTCATAAAAACAGATATTTTGAAGATTTCATCACTTTTTCAAGAAAAATTTTAAATTACTGTTTTCGTCGGTTGTGGAACGTCACTGAAACGTCAGTGGCTGTGTTGTTCTTTGACGGGTGCAGATGGTTATATTTGAACAGGTGAGTTTTCACACAAAAAAGACTGATTGCTTTGGTGTTTTTGTTTTATTTTAAAGGTAATAATGCATGAAGGGAATAACTTAATTTACGATCCTGTTTTGACAATGGCTAGAAGTGAATCGCCAATAAATTTTCCTTCGTTGGAGTCTTTCAATTTCATGTCGGATCCAAATTTACAGGAGGTAGCCGTTACCACTGTTGATAATGCTACTACGCCCACTACTCCTCCGAGCCATTTTGAGAATGACTTAGCAAATATATCTCTACCGTCAACTTCTGGTAAGATTAATAAAGCCAGTAGTTTATTGTATAATAGTTGTAAAACAAACGACAAGCCCTTTTTATGTTTGATCAACAAAGATGAAGTAGAAGCCAAAATCGAACAATTTTCTGATATTGTGTCGCCACCAGAAACAATAACAAAATCATCGGACGTACAAGACTCGGCCTTCTCATCCGAAAACACTAAATTTTTTCTCGAACAGAACAGCAACCAGTTTGAGGCTTCTTTTAATCAGGATAGGAATGTTATGTCCTTGAATGATATAAACGATTTCCTCTTGAATCCTAATTCAAATCCGAAACCTGATGGCAACATAGTAAATTCACACGATGTACCCGTCCCTTCAACTTCGAGTTCTTTTTGGGGCCCACAGAAAGCAGACGGTCTCGACACCCCCAACAAAAATGCCCTGGCGGCCAGGCAGAACCGTGCAAAGAAGAAAGTTTATGTGGAAGGTCTGGAAAAATCCGTTGAGGCTCTTCAAAAAGAAAATCGCGATTTGACCCAGAAGTTGGAATCAGTTACTTCAGGTTATGAGAAGAGAGGTGCCGAGATTGAATACCTAAAAAGCGTTTTGGTTAACGAGGGCAAATTATCTGACATTTTAAAGAATGTTCCTAACATTATTAATTCTGTTGGGTTTCCGCTTAAATCATCGGAAAGTCGTCCTTGTGTTGGTGGTATGTCAGCCTCGTGCTGTTGTCAATGTAAAAGTTATAATAACAAAAAAAACATTTCTGAGAACCCCATTCCATCTTCTTCATTTTCGCCCGCCACATCTTCGCCTTGTTCTCTTCAACAAAGAAACATTAATATTATGAAAGACTCTCCAGTTGGTGGAGTTCCTGAAGCACAAATAAAGGATCCTCCTTTTTGTGGGTTTTCTAATAATTCTCAGGTTGATAATAAATGTCTAAGAAAAACTCTGTCTGGAAGGATAACAAAAAATGAAAATCAGAAATGTTTTTCAACCTGGGGAGCCAAAAGTAAGAAAAAGGTGACCAAATCCACCGACCCCACAAGTTAAAGAACAGTTGATCCCACCAACTAAACACAAGAGACCATTACTCTATGAAGCAGTTATTATATATTATTATATATATATATTTTTGTCATATTTTTATTGTTACTCCTGACGAATTGTAACATGGATTTAAAAAATATATTTTGTCAGTGTTTCACTTAAATGAAGATGGTTTTTTTTTTCCTGAAATGAAACACGTTCTTCTATTTCTTTTTTTTTCCCCCCATGTTATTATTCATAAATAATAACCCAACCTTTTTCCTTTGTTGACAGGTTATTGCTTTTTTCTTCGTTCATTTGAAATGAATAGTGTTTTATTTATTTTCGTATTTAAATTATCAACATTTGAGAGCTTTTTTTAAATTTTTTTATTTTTTAGCAATTTGTGAGTGTATGTAGTCTCTAAACGATTTTTACAGGTTTATTTTTAATTATTTAAAATATTTAAATATTTTAAAATAGCAGTTTACTTAGCTTGACAAGGCCACAAGTTTGAGGTATCCAGTGAGGATCGAATAGTCAATTGCCCAGCACCGAGGCGGTAAAAAAACCTGTTGAAATAAATGATTTCGAATGCATGCTTTTTTCATATAAGAGAAAACTAGGTATTCATTTCATTATAATATGAGTTGAGAGATCAAAAGATTTGCGCCCGGTGTAAGGGAGATGACTCAAGAAACACTAAAACTAAAATCCTTTGAGGCGCTAACATGGGCAATATTCATTCAATTACTTATCTTTTGGCATTAATAATCCCGGAATAATGTTTGCATTTAATTTTAATTCCAATAATGATTTTTTTTTTTTTTTTTTTTTTTTTTTTTTTTTTAAGTGAAATAATTTTATGTAATTTATATCACTATTTTGCGGTTATTTTTTTTTTATTGGTCCTTCATTCACAAGTTAAAAATTAAAATTAGCCATTTATTCATTATGTAAAAATTTGATCTGATACCAAATTTTTTGGAATATAAGATGCACACTTATTTGGAAAACTAAATTTTGGTGTTGGGGGAGTTGTATTTGAAATGTTTATTGTACATATAATATATTCAGCCTGATACTTTTAAAACTGTTTTAGATGCAAAAGAGCTCAAAACATCAAAATAAGAAAATACTATCAGTCAAAAAACTCAAAAAGGGTTTTACTGTTACTTAATTTTATTCAAAACCGACAAATTCCTCATTGCTTTCACTATCACTTGGAGTAGGAATCAGTCATTTCATCATTGAATCCAATATGATATGATCAAGCGCATTGTACATTTGAAATTCATACTACATTCAAAGCAAAGTAACACATTCAAATGAAGCAGACTATGCATACCTTAAATATATTTACACATGGCTTATGCATGTCATCTCTCTCTCTCTCTCTCTCTCTCTCTCTATATATATATATATATATATATATATATATATATAAGTAAGTAGGTACCTCCTAATTTTCAATACATAAGGTTTATAATGAATTTTTAAAAATGAAAAGGCATTCTTGAAGCTTTCTTTTTAACTTTAATTGAAAGTTAAATGGTTAAATTTACTATTTCCAATAAGCAAAATACTCTGTAGTGTGTTTCAAATAGAAATTTTATTAATTGGAATGTCAACTATTTAGTCGCTTTCAGCAAAATCGTTAAAATCAGCCATTTTTGACACATTTGTAAACAAAAGTTCATTCACAGTTTTAAAAATCATTGAAAAATAAAATATACTTTTCTGAAACTTTATTTGAGGAATATTAGCTGATTTAAAGTATAATTAGTCTGATTTGAAACAAATATTATTTACTTTAAGTTGAAAATAACAAAGTAATGGATTTTTTTTTTTTTTTCTTAAAACAATAGTGTCCTTAATAAATCTTATTTATAAAAGCAATTAAAAGCTTTCCTAATTAAATAATGTCATAGTTTTATTGTTTTTTATTTTATGGAGTAGAGTTTTTGGAAATGAGTAGTACTTTGAAAAAAAAATTCTCCAAGGAATCCTGCTTTTAAATAATAATAAAAATTTTCTGATGAAAATTTAGTTTCTCAATTTCCTGAAATTTAAAGTTGGTAGATGGGTGGGGAGACATATAAAAAAACAAAATTCATAAATAATTTAATTTATTTGTGAATATGTTCTGAAAGTTTCATTAAAATTCGACAATTATTTGATTTTTGCAAGAAAAAAGTGCAGATACACTAATTGTAAATATTACATCGGTCAATGACACACAAAAAATAAGATTTTGGTCAAGATTTTGAACATGCTATAAAGGATTAAAAAATTTAATAAAATAATAAATAAATACTTTGGTCTTTCCTCTTAATAA
Source organism: Acanthosepion esculentum (assembly GCA_964036315.1). NCBI lineage: Eukaryota > Metazoa > Mollusca > Cephalopoda > Sepiida > Sepiidae > Acanthosepion > Acanthosepion esculentum. The sequence continues at coordinate 85,876,748 of OZ038502.1, read as the reverse complement.
TAATATAAACGTTTTGATGATAAAACTTTGTCTTTATTAAGTTTGGGCCTTTTTTTCATCATGCTGTGTTTTTGTTTTTACAAAACAGTCAAGGTATGTAATATATGTCTCGTGTCTGTGTATGTGTGTGTGTGCGTGTATATATATATATATATATATATATATATATATATATATATGCACACACGCACACATATGAGAGATTCATGTCTTTGGTGTATATGATGCAAGCAAATTTTGGCATTAAAATTTGGGGCTAAAATAAGTGTCTTATATGCTGGGAAAATATGGTGATTTGCTTTTTAATAATTTCTGTTTAAATTTCTAAGATAAGGAGTTATTATTTACAATCAGACTAATTTTCTCATCTTTGCTGTTACTATCACATTTCAATTGTACTCTCCAGTCACCTTTTTCAACTGAAGGTTATCCAGAGTGACAGACCTCTGAAGAAGGTCGAGGGCCCAATTACCAAAATGTTGTGATAGTAACAACAAAGATGAGGATATTAATCTGACTGTAAATAATTTTCTTGAGTTTTTATTTCATAAAATATAAAATCATTTTCTTTTATTAAGCTACCTGCTACAAATGGCTACATTTCAAAGCATATAAGATTTTTAAATAATGATTTTTTAAATTTTTTTTTATTCAAATATTTTCTGTACAAATTAATTGAAATATCACATCATTTTTAATTAGAAAGAGTTTAATAAATAGAAATAAAAGCAATTTTTGAAAAGTGTATTTTGCTTAAAATATCTCTTGCAAGAAAATAAAACTTTATGAAATGTAAACTTGTATAACTTGCAGAAGTGTAAATGAAGTGTTAAACAAGAGTTTCATTAAAAAAAATAATGTATTTTTTTCTCTTTCAAACAATTTGTAATATTTGTATGGTTAAAAAAAAAATATATATAAAATAAATAAAACATTCTTCATGGTATTTGTACATCATGTGATTGCTTGACTAAAATTGTGACCTTTTGAAGAATAAAGGTAGAATTCTGCCATGCTTACTCTCATCAGATGATGCAAAGCCACGTATTTACCAGTGATTTTCCCCAATTGGTAAAAGTCTAGAATCTGGGCCATCATTCGCAAGTTAAAATTTATATGTATTGTTTATTTTTAATATATTTTCAAATATATTTTTTTCAAAATATATATTCCCATTTGTGCAGATTTTTGTTAGTTCTTTTCTCTCTCTCTCTCTCTCTCTCTGAGAAAACATTTTAGATGAAGTTAGCTATTCTCTATTGTTTGAGTATGAACTAAAGATTCATGTAAATCAACAAAATTATTTTCATGAATTTATAACTTTGTGATTGTAGCCCAGATCATTTAGTCCATTATAAACAGACCAACCACCACTAATGACCATTAAAAACTTGTTCAATATGTCTTTGGATGACGTGCTTCTAGAGTGCTTCTCAATCTATCAGGAACAAATTTTACAAAGTAATTATATTCTTCAGAATTTTTTTCCATTCTTCCCAAGAGCGATTGAAGCACTCCTAGCAAATTTTCTGCTTTGATTTTTTGAACATGCAAATTATGGTCCCTATTTTTGACTTTTAACCCCTAATCTAAGCAAAATTCACAGTAAGTTAAAAATCTCAGTTTGCTTACTGTTGTTTTCATTTTAATCCAAAGTATACACTCTAATTTGGCTATCTTTATGATCCAATACAGCTTAAAGAAGGGAACTTCAACAGAGAACCTATTAACCAAAGACTTTACAACCATCACTCTGCTCAGTGCTTAATGGGTGATTGTGATAATACACATTGTCTCACTGACAAATATTTTGTTTGTACACACTTGAAGGCTTTTCATGGTTCCTAATTAAAGAGAAGTGACAACACTGCAAAACAGATTGTCTTTGGTTGCTAGCCTTCTTGTATCTTCCTATGAAGAACTTGTTTGTCTCTACAGTGTGCTCGCACAATGGAGCCAAGCAGACAAACATTTGTGGATTTTGAATACCCTAAATAATTTTCAGCTCGGTTATAGAACTATATTAATGTTATTTGTATTTATGTGAAAGTTTTAATCTTTCTCTTTTCTAATTTAGAAAATAGAGGTTTAGGTCTAGAAACCCAAGTATGCAGTGAAGAGCCAAAATCCCCCAAAGAGCTTAAATTTTGCATTTAACCCATTTCTTTGGGATGTGGGATTTACAGTGCCTAAAAGGACTTCAGCACCATCTCCCTTGCAAATAAAAACATCATAGGAATAGAGGTCTCGATCATGAAATTTAAATGATTAAGCATGTTTGAGTTTTGAATAACTTGAAATGTTTCTAACTTGACAAATAACTGGATTTAGGACAAAGTTAGGCCAGTTCTGAAATCTTAAGACTGCTTCCTTGCAGACAAGATATAGCACATATCACTTGGGAAATTTTTTTTTTTTTTTTTCTTAAAACAAGGCAAATGTCTACTTGTGGGCCCACTAGGATCCAATAGTGTCCCACCTCATACCTGAAAACTGGTGGACCTGCAATAAATATGAAATCCCTTCCTAAATCTTAGCAAAGTCAAGCTATAAAGGATTAGGATGAAATATTTCAATTTTCATTGCAAATATAACAAAGTAAATTCATAGTAATCTATCCTAATATTTTTTACACAAACTATGAAATATCAGCTTTTGTTTCTTTTTAACTAACTTAAGTATTTTAGCAATAATTAAGTCTACTGCTTATTTTTTTGTTTATTTTTTTTCTATAAACATTTTGGTTTTATGCCATTTTATAAATCACCACTTATGTTTTCCATGACATCTTTGGATTTTCTTTTATATTTTTGTATTTCTAAACTTTTCCTCATCTATGCACTTAAATTTGAAAGTTTTTCTTCTGCCTAATTTGTGATTAGTTCTATGTTTTATATTTGTTTTGGTAATATTTATCAAGCTTGTACCAAGAAGACAATTTGGACAATTTCAAAGAAATCAATGCTTAAAAATAGAGCTTAACATCTTTGAATAATATTTATGCAATGTGACTCATAATTCATTTTTCTTTTTTAAAGAACAAATATAAAAGGCCTTTTACTTTGATTTCAAATCAAATTTCCTTCTAAACATGTTTAACACTCTATCTATTTCATTTTACCAGATTATCTGCTGGAAAGCGATGTTAAGCCTTTCTTATTTTTCTCATTGGCTTCTGTCAACCTTACTCTAGGTATACTATAACATGTGTTTTGTGGTGGGCTTAAGAAGAAGAATATAGAATCAGTCTAAAACATGATTCTCTATGAATAGACTGTCAGACAGATCCGTAGAATGGCGATAAATGTAAACAAGTTTTCCTTGTAACTAGGATGTCTTATATGCAGTTGATATGTTGTCTCTAACTCTGAGAAAAGTTGATAACATTTTAATTTTCTTGCTACTGTTAACACATTTTGGCCAATTCATAAGAAAAAAATATTTCTTAAAAAATATATAAGTGACTATTTTATGAAGAAACTTTTTTTTTTTTTCATCTTATGATGTAAATGAATGCTAAAGAAAGGATCAGCTGAAATGTAACATCAAGAGTATGAAGGTGGAATTATCCAAACAAAAATTCAAATGTATTTGATATGTTTGGGTTTGAAGTGTTTCACAGAATTCACTGTAATATATATATATATATATATATATATATATATATATATATATATATATATATATATATGAATATCTGAAAGTTTAATTCAATAAATTCTTAAAAGTCCATCAAAACACCTAACTTGACAAAGTGAAAGCTTTCAATAAAGAGTCTTCTTGTTACGGTCCCCACTTTTCTTGGCTGTACCTTCAGCATGGTTTCAAAACAAATTCTCTTTCATGATCTTTGGATATTTGTATGGATAGTAGATTTCAGGTCCATGCTTGTCACAGATGTAATAACATTATATGTAGTCGGAATGGCATTCTAATTTAAAGCAACTGTTCACTTCGGTTTAGTCAATGGAGCTCTTCTGTCTACATATTTAGTTTAGGATACTAGGGTTTAACTGATTAATCAGTTAATAATTATTTATTTAATTACTCTCAGTAAAGATTGGCAAAAAGAAACACCTATCATCCAGTTCACACTCCTTCTCAGTCTTTTGAACAGGAGTAGAGGTTTATCCCTTGTTTTCTGTTTAGGATTGGGTTTCCAGGTCCTTCTAAAGTCTTCTCATTCTCTTTTACTCCAAGTAGCCACTTGCGTCTTAGTGACGCTTTTGTCTTGCTTGGGGTGAATTGATTAAAAAAAACCCAAAAAAAAACCTATAAGAATATAATTTAAATTCATTCCATATCTAAGATCACTGATGATTCTTAATCTAGGAATGATATCTGTGATGTCATAAACTAAGATGAGTGTGAAAACTCATTAATCAACCAGGAAAAAATAAATGGCCAGTGTCCAATTAATTGGGCAATAGATAAATAATTTTCATATGTAGTAGGATTAGATTTCCTATATGCTTTCTGTTAAGTTGATGTTCTTCTGGATTTTATCCTCCTTGGATCTACCCATACGGATTACCTAGTTTTTTGTAAACTAAATATATATATATATATATATATATATATATATATATATAAAGGTTTTTAAACTGTAAATATTACAAAAATAAAGATTGTAATAATATCATCAGAACACTTATTCTATTATCAGGATCTTTCTCTTATGCAATATTATACTGTATTTTATTGGCCCTTTTCATCCACTTGCCTAAGATTGCCTGCTTAAATAGTTAAGTTAGCAGCTCAGGAAACGACATCATCAACTTAAGTTATAACTTATCTCATTTCGGAAAATCACATAATTTCTATATAAATTATAAGCATTTACAAAACTCAAGTAATATATTATTACTTTAATTGTATAATTTATACTAATTTACCCAAACCATAAAAAATGACTATACTTAAGTAATTTGACAATTGCATTGTATTTATACCACAAACTTTGTTGCCCTGTCTTGCTTATGCTTTTCTATACTTCCTGAATATTAAACTAAAAAGTAATAACAATTTATCCTCTGCCTTGAATGCTATAAATGAAACTAATTTTTAATTTATGCATAGCTTTAAACATATCTTATTTTTAAAATGTATTTCTCTACAGAGCCAATCACAATTTAAGATTTATTAATTTATTATTATTTCTAGTGTAAATATTTGGTATTTCTTGCTACATCATAAGAATCCACAATATAAAGATGGGAAATTCAGCTATTTCTATGTAGTGAACTCTTCTGTTAATATAAAAATATTAGGCATACAGTTGTGTGCATTTGTGTATATGCGCACACTTTTCTTTTTTTTTTCTTTTTATAATGAAAAGAGATTGTAATTCTTATCAAAGAAAATGTGCCTTCCAACAAGAATCATTCCAGTATTCTTTTGATAATCCAGGAAATCACCTTCAGGACTGGCATGCTTTTGCCTTTAAGCTACAGGAAGCCATTACAGTACAGCAAAGTTCAATTATCCTATTTAAGAAAGGCACGTCTCTATTTTTGTACCTGAAACAAAGTAATTTGTAATGAATTGCTTGGTGTACACAGTGCATTTTATATATGTGTATTATTACTTAAATACTTAGCAGTTCCAGAAATAAATGCCTAATAATTATTTCGTATAGGAAGTATATATTTAAATTTATATATAAAACCATAAGTTGTCACTGTTTTATTTGGAACAAAGTGTTTAAAAAATTTATTAATAGCGAAAGAAATTATTCATATTGCCTTTCTTGCTTCTTTCATTATTATCAAATGATTATGTGGAGACATTAAGTTTTTGAAAATTATCATTTATATTTGCTGTACAAAAAAAGAATACTACTCTCTAAAATTTGCCTCACAGATAAACGCTTTTCTCATGTATAACTCTAAAGACCCTTTATTTTAAATTTAAAAGAAGCATTGCTCCAAAGGAAATTAGACTTGATACATCTACTTATAACTCTTTCATTAGAGAGTCATTCTTTCATATTGAACTTTATGCTTTCATTCATTATCATTTTTTTTAATCTTATAATTCTTATCCCTATTCCTTTAAGACAGTTTTGCTCCTGCCCTTGCTATGAGTTGATCAGTACAAACTATATAAAATGTGTGTGATTTCTCTTCCTTATCTTAACCTTTTAAGCTATATTCCTTTGGCCTGATTCAAGAAAGCTGACTTGTGCTGCCCCCATGGCTAGTGATGATCCAGAACTGTGCAAGAAAATTCTTTATACATTTTTTCTTTCTTGTTTTTCAACTTGTTTGTTTCAGTGATACCCATTCTTTTTGTTAATGACTTAATGTGTCCATATTGCAGAAGTAGATCTTTAAATGTTTGCTTTTAACATTGTAGAAAGCCAAATTCTGTTTTAAAATCCTTAAGTTTCTAAAATAAACTTTCTACAATATTTAGCTATATATTTGTACAATTTCATTTGAAAAATAACAGCTTTTTCTCCCCAAATTAGTAATAAATGGTTTCCATCATGTAACTATGTCAAAGATTTTTTTTATAGGTACACACACACACACACACACACACACACACACACACACACACAAATTTATCTAGAAAAAAAGCAATAGAAAATTCTTTTGCTTAGGAATTATAGCTGTCGCATTCCAGAAAGCATATTCCAATTTGTTTTCTATAGTATTAAATACACTGAAAATAAAACTGTGGGGTTTGCCCAAACCATGACCCATTGTAATATGTTAGCTAAGCTTTTTTTTTTTCTTCAAGCTTTATAATTATTTACTGGGTATGACCTTTGAACCCCAGTAGTTTAAAATATAAGTTTAATGCTCATGGTTATTAAAAAAGCAATTACGAATTTAAATCCAATTTTGACACTAGATTTGATTGAAACCTTCCCTCAACACTGAAGATATTGTTCTGTGTTGAGGAAAAGAATGGTTAGAAGTAAACATATTAAAAAAAAACTTCAGATCAGCAAGTGTTGCAGAGGAATGTTGATCTCTATCAGCTTACAGAACATCTTAAATTTATTGTATGTGGATCTTAGATTAAGCAAGTTTAGCCACTCCTTCTTTAGTTAAAAGCAAACAATTTTTTTTTTTTTTTTTTTTTGCAATATGATAAACTTTCATTATTGATTATATGTTGTATGTATCGGGGTGGGTGGGGGTCTTTGGAAGAAAATCTTTGCCTTTCTTAAGAACTTTAACTTGTCTCTTTATATATATATGATATATTTGTAGACTTGAAATTTAGAGCCCCCAAAATCGTAGCAGCCTTCAGAATAGTTTAGAGAAAATTTTTGCAATTAACAGAGCCTGAATTAAAAATAACTTTTTTATTAAGGGACATTATCAAATGCAAAACAATCAATAAATTATTTACCGAGGAAAAATGAGTTGCTTCCCTTGAATACTTAACATGCCATTATAAAATACTAAATTTATTATGGTAATTAATTAAATACCTTCAATTAATTGATTGTTTTGGAGTAAATAATTATGTCCTAAATTTTAAAAAGTTATTTCTAAACTTTTTCTTTGAATTGTAAACCTTTTTCCTGATTTTGACCTAGAAAAATATTTTTGATTTGAGAGGCCCTAAAATTTGCATCTACTGATGTATGTGTGTATATGAATAATAATTATTCATATTGTCCTTTTACAGATATATTTTTAGTTATATCTGAAATTTTACACATGTGTGTATGTATGTATGTTCATGTATAAATGTCTACAAAGAAATCCTATCTTAGTAGCATTTTCTCCTACTGGATTAGATTTCTAAACAATTACTCTATTTCTTTCAGGGCTGTATGATATGGAGTACACAAAAGGCCAGACAAGCAAATACTGGTGTGTGTGTTTGATGCTGCAGCAGTAGCCTTCTTAGTCTTCATAAAAACAAGGACTGGCCTCTAGGACAAGAATTTAATTATTTCTATAGAGCAGCATTGCAAAACATTTTGAATACTATTATCATCATTTATTACTGCTATGTTTTTCCTTTTTTTAAAAAAATTAGAAAAAAATTATTAATAAAATGTTTTAATATAAGTCAATGATCTTTCTTCAGTTTAAAATCATTTCTAAGAAAAACAATTTAAAATGTCCTCTTGATTTGTTTGTTTTTGTTTATTTTTTTTTTAATGTTTAAATCTATTTGCCAATTTGTTCATTTAAAGATGAACTTAAAAGAAAAAAAATACTTTTTTTAATAATTTCCAGGAAAAGAGTTGACATTTTTAATTTGTTTTTCTATTTCCTGGGGCCTATTTCTGTTGGTATTTGTTTTTGATTGACAATTTCCAATCATCATCATCAGATATACAAGTCATTTAAGCAATGTTTGCCACTACCTGAATTTAGATTTTAGTACAAGGCCAAATTTATGGGGCACCAATGAAGAACATACCCATAAGCAATGACATACGCTAACCATTGCTTTATGGTGGTTAATATACACTGCTCAATTTTTATCTCCACTTTCTGTATCAAATCTCAAAAAAGTTATTTTCTTTTTCATTCACTGGCATAAGTTCATTCATTGAATTGGGGAAAAAATAAAATATTGGCCAATATTTGTGGTATTTTTATTATTCCATTTTGAAAATAGTTAACCTTAATTCAAGAAGGATATACAAAAAAAAGTCCTTTTCCCAATAACATATGCATTTGCCAACAGATGAAGGCAATAAAAATGATTGGTATTTTAGGTTGCTGATATAACTAGATAGTTGCTGGACAGAATCCAACTTTGGCAGGTGATCCAATTCATGGAGAACCTAGTTAGGAATAAATTTGCTACTAATAACTCGGTCACTCGATCATCTCCATGTTGGATGGCATTTAAGGTAATTAGAAAAGAAAGCCACCTCCATCTGTCAGCCACTGTTTGGCAGCTGTTTGCAGTATTGGGCCTTCGTCCCTGAGCTCACACTCCACTATTCTACACCAGGTCCCTTTGGGCTTACCCTGTGGTGTCCAGTGGAGAGCTATTCCGGGTAAAGAACTTGAATCCATTCTGTAGATGTGTCTGGACCATGTCCACCAATGTCTTTGGGCAAAACCCATAATGGTGTTTAAACCAGGCATCTAAGATCTTCATTGGAAATTGTTTTTGGTCAGAAGACTTTCAGTATCCTTCTAAGGCACTTAGTTTAAAACACTTCCAGCTTCCATTCTACAGCAGTGGGTGTCTTCCAACATTGATGTGTACAGAAGCACGCTCAAGACATTGCTCTTGGAGTTCCTGATCTTGGTAATAGTTTGTAGAACTAACATTTTTACTCTACACTTTATGCATTATGTGACTAATTATTATTTGAGCTTTTCTTTAAAAAATAGTTCTTTTTTTGTGCAAACATCATAATTTAGTTTATCATCTTTATAGCTATTCTTTAATCTCTCATTCTTAATCTCTCTCTCTCTCTCTCTCTCTCTTGTGTATGAAGACTATAATGGAATATGGACAAATCTTCCTATTTGCAATAAAATATATAACAATCTGCTTTAAAAAATAAACAAGGTAGTACACATTTTAGCAAATGTCTGGGTGGATAACAATTACTGGGAAATTTTTGCTGTCCAAAAATGAACTAGCCACTTAATGTTTAACAAAGTAGCCTTCCTAGGACAATGGCATCTTAGTCCCCTTCAAAGAGCTCCCTTTAGGACTTCACGCACTATCATCTCATTCACTTTTCAAAAAAATCCTCAAAGTCTTATTTTGGGATAGTCATCAATTGCCTTGTATTCTCATTTATTTAATCTATGGTTTGAAATCTTCTCCCTTTCAATGGCAATTTTAGCTTTGAGAAAAACCTAAAAGTCATGGAGCCAAATTAAGATTGTAGAGAAACTGACATACTTGGGGGATGCAATATTTCACAAAAAACAAAAACCCTGCAGGAGGTGTGAAAATGTGTAATATAGAGATTCAAAATGGTGTGGAGTATCCAGGCAGACCCTGGAATCCATAACACTCAACCATCAATTGCCAATTTCCTTTTGATTGTAGCCTAAACATGCTTTACATTTTTCAGAAAATTAGTGTGTAAAAAAAAAAAACAAAGTAACAAATTCTAAGTCACATATTATAGTTGAAAATTAAGAAAATGTTAAAGAAACCTGAATTTGCAACTTGGTTCACATGACCAGAAATATTAATTTTCAAATTTATTGCTTGTAGTTTATGGAAAAATTCTATTTTCAAAAGAAAAAAAATATTAAAAATTAAGTATACACTAATTATATTTACTAGTTTTAACCTGTGAAAATTTGACGGTTTTCCTATTTTAATATTCTGGTGAATCTTCATTCTTCAGTTAATGTTTGAGTAAGCTCATGGTGAGTTTTACAAAAATAAAATATACATAGAAATTCTCCTATCACATTGTTAAATATTTCAGCCTAACAACTTTGATAAGATTTTGCAATAACAATCATAAATATGAAGGCAGGTCATTATGTTAAGAGGTCTGTGCAAATGAAAAGATTTAAAATTGACAACTTTTTCCATTTCACTGAAACAGCCATTAAACACTTCTATCTTTCCTTCTTTCTTTCATTTTCTCACTAAACCTAGTAGTATCTTTTCCCCTCTTTCCACATGATCAAAACGGAATAATCTTATTTATGAGGTATTAGCAGGGGGTAACGGCCATGTGAACTAATGAAGGGGTGACAAGTCCAGTTATAATATGTTAGATAAAAGAAAAGTGGGGCATTGTTTAAAAAGATTTACTTTTCAAAAAATTTCAAATGACTAAATTTACAATCATCTGCAGCTGATTCTATTGTGTTTTATGACTTTATAATGACAAACAATTCTTAAGAAAAAAAAGTCTGAATTTTCCATTTTTATATATTTATTTCCTCCTATAATTTTCTTTTAATGGAAATAAATATCTGTAGATCATGTAATAGCTATATGTTCCTTGTAACAAATCCTCTTTACCTGTTGAGTTTGCTATGTGATGCAAGAAATAAACTCAAACTCAAGTAATTATAACTGCTGATCTCTGCACACAATGACCTTTTTTTCCATGTATCTGGAGACTGAATTTGATTGATTTACAATTGTCAATGTCAACAAGTCTGTCTTTAAATGATGTGACACTGTTAACTTCCAAGTCACAACTTCTGACAGCTGTCTAGTTGAATGGACAATCTAAAAACCTTCTAGGATGAACTCCAACCTTTCCTCATTTGAATTTTTTTCATTTTCATATTGTCCCACAATCATATAAACAGCACTGACATTTATAAATATAGCCAGGCACACTGTTCTAAAATAAATGTAGCCGGAATTAACAATTTTCTTTCCTTTTCCTTTACAGAGTTTTGTCTTAGATAATAATGTTCTCCATATCTGAGTACACGCATTACTTTTTAGGTTAGGGCTGTCCAAGAATGATGTCACTTTTAGCAAACATTAAATTTTAAACAATGTTAATAAATTAGTGACTTATTTTATCATAATATTAAAAATTGTTGGATTTCTGAATAGTGGTGGGTGACAATCTTGTTTTAAAGGTTAAAAATTGGTCTTTATTAACAAAATCATTTCAAATTCAAGCAGACGTTTCTATCAACAGAATAATAGACATTTCTCTACATGCTAAATTATATAATATACATACACACAAAAACTCACAAAGTGAATCAGTAAAAGCATTGAAGGAGTTGAACGTAGTTGGGAACATCGAGTCAATCCGAATGATCCTTTTCATGAGTCACATAGTATCTGCTACCACAGGGCTACATACAGTTTTTTAATTCAGAGTTTTCCTTCTCGACCAGTTTCCACCAAATTCTATAGAGCCCAGTCTATTTACCCATAGATTAGGGGGGGGGGGTAAGAAATGAATTCATACCTTTCTCAATTATTACCTAGCAATTATTAACTGATTTTTGAGAAGCATTAACCTTAGACATTCACAATCTTACACGTGGAGATAGATATATATATATATATGTATATATATATATACACAATAACACTGTTACATTAGAACATGTAAGTAATTACTACAAAATTGTACATTTTGTTTCAACATTTAAATAAAACATCTCTTCAGGTAATTAACAATGATGGATGATTACCTGAAGAGATGTTTTATTTAAATGTCGAAACAAAATGTACAATTTTGTAGTAATTACATGTTCTAATGTAACATTATATAATAAATATTTATTGCTCTACTCATGTATTGAGCCCTGTTTTAAATTAATGTTTTGAACATTGTAATTTTATTCTTCGTTCTTTTACATTTGTGTGTGTATATTTATACATATATATATATATATATATGAGTAAAAGTGAACACTGAGTAGCAATAGTCTATTTTATGCTTGAATGCAATCTTCAATCCATGTGTGTTAGTTATATATACTGGTCAATGGTGCATTATGGGTAGCAAGGTCTATTGTGTTACCTTAATGGTTACTGGGTAAGCGGTAACAGTTATGTTTCAAATTATTGTAGAGTGGCTATTGAGTAGAAATAATTGTGGATTAGAATGCAGTTATCTGTGGCTATTGTATAATGTTGTTAATTTGCTCATTATTTATCATTGGTTACTTATTTATTGATTATTATTATTAATAATCAACATATAATGATTATAGTTACTTTTGTTTATGTATGTATGTATTCATAGTTTGTTAATTTTTTTATTATTTACTCCTTTTTTTTTTTCTCTCCAGGGTTTGGTTATCTTATTTGTTTAGTTTCAAGTATTAGGTTTTGTCTAAAGTATGTTACATTATGTGTGTTGTATATAGTATGTATATTTGCATTTTTCATGTTGGTATTCTACAATGTATTCCTTTTCGATTTTTAAGTAACATAGTAAAAAAAAATGTTTCATGTCTGCATACTAGATAAACAATCAGAACTTATCTCAATGCAGAGACAAAAACAAATTTTTTATGATGTTATTTAAAAATAGAAAACTAAAATTGAACATATTGTAAAAAAATACAACCATGAAAAATGTAAATATATACACTATACAATATGCATAATGTAACATACTTTAGACTAACTGAATACTTTAACCTAAACAAATAAGATGACCAACACCCGGAAAAAAATTAATAAACAATAAAATAAATTAAGTAAATAACAAACAAATTAACAAACTATGAATGAACAAATAAATACAAGTAAATGTAATAATAATCAACAACAAATAATTAAGTAATCAATAATAAATAAACTATACAATAGCTATAAATAACTGCATTCCAATCCACAATTATTTCTACCCAATAGCCTCTAGAATAATTCAAAACATAATCATTACCACCTACCCAATAACTTTGGAAAATACAATAGACCTTGCTACCCATAATACACCATTGACCAGCATATATAAACAGTCAAGCTGACATGCAACACACATGGCTGGAAGATATGTTCAAGCGTGAAACAGACTCATACCTCAATGTCCACTTTTACATATGCTCTATCTCTGATATTGAGCACTTTAACCTATAAATATAGCATACTTTAAAACTATTTTTATCATATATAATGTGTGTATTAAAGATGGTTTAATTTTTTTTTTTATATATGTAAAGATCAAGTGTTCAAATCCTTAATTGTTGCCGTGTACAATTGTTTAAATTCCCAAGTGTTATATTGTCAGTATAGATATATTTTACATTTAAATATAAAACTTTACATAATTAAATTAAAAACCCATCTGGATTTGATTTTAGTTCTTTTCAGAAGTAAATTTGGAAATCTCGGCTTACGTTCTATTTTTCACCTTTTATATTTTTCAATTATTCTGCTGTTAAGTATGACAATTTGCTATTCAATTAAATTCGTAATCTCCCAAGAATTCAACTTCAGTGTGAAATGGCATGACAGTGAACACAGCAAATGACAGAATTTACATTACTTATCTTCCCCTTATGCCTTTTGGAAATGTTTAAATTCACAAAATGTCTTGTCTTTGGCATCTCTCAACAATGGTTAACAGACAAGAATAAATTACTCTGTTACCTGCTCAGGCAGTATATAGCTGTTACCCATAATCAACCATGACAAAGGCCAATGAGAAAAACAAATTATTTCACAAATGAAATAAAACGAAAAGTAAATTGAAAAAAAAAAAAATGTTCACTTATATGTTCCTACTCTAAGTTTTGTAGAGATGCATCCATTCATCAAGGTGCTTGATAGTAAAATTCTAGAAAAATATAGTAAATGGATACATAAACCTCAGGATAGGAACAGCTAAGTGGACATGCTTATTTGTTACCATATATGTATATATATATATATATAGGAGGAAATGGATTAAATCAAAAATATTTTTAATTTGTTTAAACATTGATTTTAATAGGTGCTCATTTGAGTAGATGCTCTGTTTTTTTATTAATAATCAGTATATTTATTTATTTACATCTACCGGCCTGAATATTTGAGAAATCTTGTTTGAAAAAATTTGTGTCCAGCAGAATTCAAAGCTGTCTCTCTCTCCCCCCCCCCGCCCCCCAGGGGAAACTCATTAGATCTGACGTGCTTTAACTTCTCAGCCATGTAGGAGCTGATCAAACAAAGCCTGAATAGTGCTTTTGAAGGCCAGTAGATATAAATAAATATATGGTTTAATAATAAAAACAGAGTATCTACTCAAATATGAGTATCCACTAAAAATAACATTTAAGCAAATAAATTATATATATATAATAGAAAAGTCATTTTGTGACATTTTTCGTCTTTCAAAAAGACTTCTTCAGACTAATTTGTTTTCTATATATGTAGAGTGAGGGAATGAAATACAAATATTTTCGGCGTCTCCTGATGTATGTCTGATATTTGTATTTAGTTCTCTCTCTCTCTCATATATATATATATATATATATATATATTTTCAAGTGTATGAATGTGAGTTTGTAACCATGGGTTTCACGTTTTTGTGTTCATCAGTGATGATCACATAAGCGTGAAATCCAGGGTCACAAACTCATATTCATACAACTGAGTATGTTAGCTCTATCACCGATATTGAGTGCCTTGCACTAAGTACTGCACATACAAAATTTTATATATATATATATATATATATATAATCCTATCAATAAAAACTAATCTGAAGAAATCCTTTTGAGGGATGAAATATGTCACAGGATTTTTTTCTATTTTGTCATTCAGTTACCTTCTATTTTATATATACAGTTTATATATCATTCACCCATATATATATATATATATATATATATATAATTATTTATTTAAATATAACATAAATATGTTATAAAATCACTACAAAAATAGCCATTTTATTTATTTATTTATATATATATATATATATTTTGTTTACATATATATATATATATATATATATATATATATATATATATATATGTAATACACACAGACACTAACTTTGGTCTCCTAAATTTTATAATCTATCACAGTAGATCGTTAAGTTCACTCAATCAAGAACTTAGGATTTGTTACATAATGTCTGGTATATTTTACTTTCAATGTTAATGGATTCCCTTTTGTTCTGCTACTGAATATGAATAAGAATTACCTCCCTTCACCTGTATATTTAGCACGCGACAGCGAATTGATGTCAACATGTCATCTTCAGTTTTAATATAAATCTTACGAATAAAAAAATAAGAGTTATTAGTATCCCTCCTCCACAGGGGCAAAATGTGATACATGTTGACACAAATCTATTTTATAATTCTGTTTTGAAAAACAATTTATGTGTGAAAACATTTAGTCTTCAGCAATATCTTGGCTGTGGATGTTGTTTTAATAATTATTAATCATAATGATTTTTTTGAATGACACACAATATATTTAACAAAATTGGTTAATGCCACAAGAAATAAATTTGAAAATTCTGCTGAGAATAGATAAACTTATAAGTGTCGCCAAATTGGTGAATTTTTTTTTTTTTTTTTTTTTTGTAATGTTGTATTCTATCTATAGGGATAGACTGTTCTCGCTCCACTGTCCATGTCTAGGGATATCTTGTTTAGGGATTGCTCACTCTACTGATCAATAACTGAGCAGTACTAAATAGGAACTAGATGATTATTCTTAAACAATTATTTATACAGCCAGGTCCTACCATTAACAGACTAATAGCTGTATAATTGTTTTATATGGAGTGGTATAATGATTCCAACACATGGGGAACTGAATTCATCTGAATCTGTTTATCAATTTGCAATAACACTCTTGGGAAAGGCATGAAATCACTTCTCCTTCCACTGTATTATTTAAAGATATTATGCCAGCATGTCTCATCATCACCATGCTACAAATGTTTAACGAAGAAATCAGATGAATGTATATTTGTGTAAACCACTGTCCAATAATTACCTTATCTGCCCATTTCACAGGTGTAGTCACCAATAATCAGTGTTAATATTTATTTTGCTTTTAAGTTATATTGTTAAGTCTGTATTTAAGTATTTTTTTTATTCTATGTTTTCTAATTTGGACATCTTTTATGTACTGTGTCCCTTCATGACATGAGTAATCCTGGCTTTCCACGATTTCCTCCCTGTAGCTCTTAGCATTGTTTGCTTTATTTACTATCCTTCCCGCTCCCAGACGATGTGTAGGTGGTTTAATGGATAGTGGCTTGGAATTAAAAATCTGGCTCATTACGTTCACTTGTGGAATCAACTTTCAAGAGGATCCTTTCCCAATCATTACAATCTTAACCTGTTCATGCCCACGGTTAACCATTATCTTCTACACATATCCACATAAGCTGTGCCTCTTAGTCTGTAACTTTCTATCTCAAGTGACCCCTGAGCTTTGTACAGGGTGAACATCATTATAAAAAACATACCCTTGGGAAAGATATGGATCCATCGCTTCCCCTAGCTATGGGTTAAATTGTAGAACTTGTAAATGAAAAAATCATTGTTATTCTCAAAAAATTGTTAAGGCAATATTCAGTATTGCAAAAAAAAAAAGAATTATTCTTACAATCCAAAATATGTTTTGGCTATAAATAACCCACAAAGAATTGATAAGTCGTAAAAAAAAAAAAAAAAAAAAAAAAATGAATCAACCCCACGCCCTAATCTGCCATCCATTTACATAAACTTGTTAGGTGGGTTACTCTGTTTACCTCTGTCCCACTTGCTTTTAATATACTTTTTGGACTAATTTGTTCATAACTACCAAGATGGATGAATTAGTCTGGTTGGAAGGGTTAAATAAAGATTTTCTCTAGTTTTTCACAGATGATACATTAATAAATATGAAAATATTACCATAAAAAGATAACCTAAGATAAAATGAAACTACAATTACTTATATTTACACTACTTACATTGTTTGGACTGATGTCCTCATCTTTATCGTATTCACAACATTTCGGCCGTTGTACACTCCAGCCTTCTTCAGGTGATACACATTGGAATTTCAAACAAGACCCTTTATTTAGTCCACAGGGGTAGATTATTCTAGTTCTACATGCCATGCCTTTTCTGTATATCTCAGTTTCAATTAATTCCCTTTAGTAACTTGACTCTCCACTTTTGTGGCCAGGTATTGAACACACAACTCTTTTGGGTCAAGTCACTGGATTATTTCAACCAATGTTTTTATCCACTTGGCCATGTGTCCTTGGCCTGGAACATACAACAGCCAAAACATTGTGAATATGACAATAAATATGAGGACAACAGCCTGAGCCATGTAACTAGTGTAAATAGTTACAATACCTCATCTCTGAAATATAAACAATTACTTAATTTAATTATTTATAAGGTTACCTTTTATACACATACATTTTAGGGAAAAGAAGTATGACAAAGTAGAAAAGGTTTTTGTGTGACATGTTTTGTCATTTAGGACTTCATCAGACTAAATTTATGTTTATGTTGATGTGACTACACATGCACATAAAGGAAAGGGGGGACAGTGAGAATTTAAATTTAAATTCTTTTTTATTTAACTAATCTGATTTCATTTAGATTATTTTTATTTATATTTCCATCACTTTTAATATTAAGTCTCCCACATTGTAATAATCCATCACTTTTAATATTAAGTATCCCACATTGTGATAATAGAAGATCTGCCAAGAATGGTGAAAGGTAAGAACCTGAATGCAAATTTACTGTGGATAACCTTGTGATTAAAGCACTTTCTGAACATTTTCGTCTTAGTATTTTGTTTTCTCTTTTAATTCAAGTAGCATTTTTTAAACCAAAATTTTGGTCAGTCTCATTACAGTGAGCAACTAATGCATTTAATATGTTCTTTTGTAAGATTTCTTTTGTATTCATGAAGTTGTTTATTTAATATACACATATATATATATATATATATATATATATATATATATATATGGTTATCCCAAAATACCCCTTCCCCACAGACAAAACATTGCAAGCCTCTGACAACTCTGTCACTATTTCTATGGCAAATGGTCTGACTATATTCCTTAGTTCCAACAATTCAGACCTTTACAGCTAAGATCTGCCATGCTATGTGTACAGGGTCGAATCATTTTCATTTCTTTCATATTCCAATGGTAAGCTGAAAGCTCTATTTGGACAGCTTCTTCCCAAGAACCACTACAGACTCCCAAGAGGATGCTTCCTCAATCACTAGAATCTTAACCTCTTCAAGTCTAGAGTCAGCCATTATCTCTCCTACATATCCTCGTGAACTGTACTTCTTACCGCCTCCTACTCCTCCTCTTATGTTCATACAACAACCTCTCTACATTGAGTAGCTTTTGGGCAAACAACAGTAAAAAAAAAAAAAATGAAAGGCTTACAAAAGTTTATTTAAATTCTGTTTGTTTTTTTAAGCCCTTCTGATTATTAGAACAATGGGAGTGTTTTTTTTTTTTCATCTTTGTTTTTTCTATCTTTACAATAGACTTATAGTCAGAAATAAAAAGAGGCTTTATAGTAAGTTATGAAATGTCTTTCTTTACTTTTAATATCTGAAATTCTCAAACTGTTGTCAAATGTTGATTCTGGTGATGAATCTGGAAACACTTTCTAAGTATTTATTTAGATTCTGCTCAATTTTATAAATTGATTTAATAATTTTAGAGAAAATATTTTACATTTTTTTAATTCACAAAATATCAAATCCAAATTGTCTTCTTGAAAGGTTTGAAAAAATTTAATTTTTCATAGTTTTTTTTTTCCATTTTCTTTTTTTCTTATTTTATATATTGTACCTTTTTTATTTATGTTAAATCCATACACAGTGCTTATTTTGTAACCCACTAAAATGCTTTTTATATCATACCATGTATTTGAATTGTACACTTTTCCAACATGCTGCTTGAGTAAAAGCCCTTTCTGGTGTATCAAAAAGTTATGAAGAATTCAAAATCTTGTATATTCAAAGATGAAAAATTTTCTTGTTTTGTACTATACTGCCATTTACTTCATACCTTGTAAAGATATTCATTTAAGTTGAAATTTTGACTTCTGGACATCATGGCCAATTTGAAATAAGTTTATTTGTGTAAAAGTTTCTATAAATGGTTGGATATTTTTATTTTACCAACTTGCAATATCTGTGCTTTTTTTTTTAAGTTTTTTTTTCTATGAGAATCCTTAAATAGATTATTTATTTTGTTTTTTATCCTAGTATAAAAAGATGTAAAATAAAAATAAATCCCTAAGAACAAAATCTCAAACTTAAGCTTTTCAAAGCAAATCATTTGGTGTGTTTAAACATAAGCACTATTATCATGCCAACACTAATGACGTCTTACAATAAGACTGTGTTGAACTTTGTTCGCGCTTTCTACTGAGAAATTACTGAACTTTACAAGGGAGATAACTGTTGGTTCCTTCGCATTACAATTATTGACATGTCGGCTACTTCCATTTTGGCTTCGTGCTTGACAGGCTTCTTTTTTTTTTCTTTTTCTTTTTTTTTAACTGATAAACTCTTCTACTTTTATCAAATGCAGCAGACTTGAAAGAACTCTTTTAAGAGATTATCTTTATCTTTAAGTTTTTTTAGCAAAAATATTTTTTCCTGTAAATATAATTTTAGACTGGGCTCACCTTATGAAAGTGAAGAGGAAGACTACATTCCCAAAATCAAATTCAAGATAACATTTTTCTATGCAAATTTCATTCCTCTTCATGAAAACAAATTTCTAAATTTTGGGAAGCATTCAATTTTAAGAGTGGTTTGGGATTTAAGTTTACAGTATAGATGTTTAAATAATTTTAAGTTCAAATATAGTCCTAAATACTTTTTTTGTTTTTGTTTATCAACTTCATTGAAAAAATAAAGTACAATTATGTTATTCATTTATATATTGACCATTATTTACTTGTTAGCACATATCAGGCAGTTCTTTGACGACTTTTGAGTAAAATTCCACAGGTTTTGGTGCAAAAATTTCCAACAAAATCTTGAATTTTTTTTTTTTTTTTTTTCCTATGCAGATAAACTTTTTCTTTAATTTCTTACTTTCTTTTTTCTTTTTCTTGTGCAATTGTTTTAGGTTTTTGTTTTGTTTTGTTTTTCCTCCCCCTTACTGACATTTAAACAGCGCACATGGATGGAAACATTTTTCAGAAAACTCTTCCCCAAAGAAGAACAAGCAGCTGAAGATTTTTTGCTTTTTTTTTTTTCTACTGAACTCTCTTCAGGACTGATTGACAGCGATTCACATCCAACAACGTCTTCCTACTGATGTAATATTGAAAAATCAAACAACTGCAAAAAATATAAGGGCTCTTTGTATGCAAAATAAGTACTCTGCACTTTTATTCTTCTGTATATGAAAACACTATCTTTTACTGGATATATATGTTCAAGTAGACAATTTTTTTTAACAATCTAATTTACACCTTATAGCCTGTACATTCAAACATCGTAATAAAGGAAATGTGCCCTTCAACAGGATTTGAACTTATGTCCCCTTTGTAGGGATGTATTTCTCTGTTTAAAAATACAAAGGGCACTTGTATATCAACTAAAATATAATACTTAAGTAATGAGAAATAATGTTGGATTAAAAAATTAAAATAAAACCCATTAATCTCTTATATATGCATAAATGATAATATATATACAGGGTGTCTCAAAAAAATGTATACACACTTTAAATAATTATAAAATCAGTGTTTATTAAAATATATTTCATTTTCAAAATTTAATAGAATCTACAAACATTATTGTTTTGTCAACACCTGTTTTCAAACTGACATCCATTCTGGTCCGAGCACTGCTGACAACGTGAAGCAATGGAATCGCAAACCTCACCAAACATTTCGTTTGGTATTTTTGTGCATTCCCTTCAATGGCTGCCCTCAATTCAGTGACTGTTTCAGGTTTCATATTGTAGACTGTCTTTTAAGTATCCCTATAAAAATAAGTCTGTTCGTGTGAGATCTGGTGAATGCAGAGGGTATTCTACAAAACCCCTTCATCCAATAACACATGTTAGGCAAGATCTCAAGATCTAACATCATGATGGTAGTGTGTGGGGGGGTGTCCCCTGTTGTTGAAAATAAAACTCCATATCTTCAAAGTCCTCTCTAATGTTTCACATAACAGACTGTTGCAGCAAGTTCAAGTAAACAGGATCAGTCACAGTAGGAACAAAAAAAAGAATGATTCAATTAATCCTCTTGATGATAAACCGTACCTCCTGGTAAATTAATATGATGTTCCACCATAACATGTGGATTCTCAAGTCTCCAGTAGATTATTTACATTATTCGGACTATTGTCCTCATCTTTGTCACCATGTTTATTACAACATTTCGGACGTTGTACGCTCCGTCCTTCTTCAGGTGGTTGGAATGTCGAACTGTACCCTTTATTTCACTCACTGGGGTAGACTGTTCTAGTTCCACTAGATGCAACTGTGGTGATTGATGCCAAGTACCACTCACAAGACAGCACTCTTCAGTCTGCATCATCGTCATTAATACTATGGACTAATCTTGGAATGGAACCTTTTTTTATTAACAGCACTTCAAAAGGCGTTGAACAGACAATTTTGAAATACCTACCCCATGACTTGCTTCTCGCACAGATTTTCTTGAACGTTTGTGATATGTTTCCAGTATTCTTTCTGGGGCTTGTCGATGTCCCTGGTCTTCTGGAACATTTCTTGTTGACATTCTGAACAGTTCCATCAGCTTCAGACTTATCTCTAATTCGAGTGATGGTAAGTCGTGTTGATGGATCTGTTTGTTTTCACACATCCAGTAACAGTTTAGAATAAATTTCCTTTGTTCAAAGCTTAGCTTAACTGCCATCATTAATTCTAATGGGTTTCACACGGAAAGAAAAAAAATCTATTGAGCTATCAGCTGTTAAAGTGTGGATACATTTTTGGGGGACACCCTGTATATAAAGATAGATAGATAGATTCATCAATTTTTTTCCCTTTTAAGTCTTTAGTGAAATAAATTCAAATTTGTACAAATTTAAATTACTTCTTCAGATTCAATTAGGATTTTCTGAAAGGACTGCTGCTGCCTTTGAGAATAAATCATGTTAGTGTGAAATTGTGTGCAACTCAATTTTATTAAAAAAAAAAAATAGATATTTTGATATTGTTATTTCTATATTTTGTCTCTAATAAAATTTACTGAGAACATAATGAATTGCAGTGTTGGAAATGAAGAGTTTAATGTGATTGTCCAAATCAATTCTGACATTTTCATTTGCAGTCAGTGAAGTGTGGATATTTTTAGGAAGTTTTCACTAATCAAGAATAAAAAATTCCAGTCTGTTGTTCACATCCATTAAATTCATATTATGACAGTTAAAAATGATTCTGAAAATAACTATGAATTATGAAAATAATTTTGCCTTAATTTCTTTGTCTTTTAATAAACAAAACCGTGAAGTCTTTTTCATAAAACAAAAATCTTGTTAGGGATAATTTCAATTACATGGTAATCAGAAAAAAACTTGTTTTTCCTGGCAAAATTTTTACAAATTACAGCACAACAATGTTAGAATTATTGTCAAATTCTTGTGGCTATATTTGATTTTTGATTTTTTTCCCAATGTCCAGAGATGATGATTCTTTGCTTGTTCTCAATCCATCTAAATCTCAGTTGATTTTATGATTGGCAGGAATGAGCAACATCTATCATTTAATCACCAATTGATTGATGTTTTAAATTAAATTACAAAAGCGTTCACTGTTTACAACAAGGATGTTATTATTTATCCTTCCAATGCACAAAGATGATAACTGGAATAAAATACAAAACATTAAATTTGTTTAAAATGATAAAGAATTTTTTAAAAGCATAGATCTTTAATGCATTTGTATGTTTGCATCAGACAGATATTGTTGGAGGTTAAGTGACAGCAAGTCTTCTCAAATTTCCAGCACCTTTCTTAATACCGTTTGAGATTTTTTTTTTTTTAATTGAAATCATTTTTTTTTCTTTACTCACTCTCCTTTCAGTCCATATAAATCTCAGTTGATACTTAAAAAACGGAAGTTAAAAAACTTGTCCTTTCAATATTCGAAGATGATTACTGGAACAAAATATAAATCTGTTTATAATGAAGAATTTTAAAAAGTCTCTTTTCTTTTCTTTTTTTTTTAAAGTCATCCATGTTTTTTGTTTATTTTCAGTATTAACTACTTATCTCTGTCCATTTTATTTGTGCTTTTTAATTCTCTCCCTATTTTTAATTATCTTTAGTAATTCATCATTATATACCTGTATTTACTCTTACAAATAAACAAAAATCACTTCCTGTCACATGGAATGAAGTGAATGACCATTGTAATAGTAACCGCATGTTTCAACTCAAAAACAGATTTCTTGTAAATATGTTTAGTTTAGCTTTCTTTTTTGTCTTTATCTCAGACACAAAAAGCAAAAACAAACACATATGTATTTATATTGGTAACAACCCCTGTTTAAAACTGCTAGCTAATTAAAAATATCATCTTGAATTTTGTATATGCAAATTTCAATACCATAAATTGAATTCCTATCATATTTTTTTTTTCCCCATTTTGCTCTTATATTGTCATAGGTTTCCTTAATCTCTCTCTATATTTTTATGCAATACTGTCAAAAAAGTTTTTAATAAAAATTATTCTGGAAAAAAAAACAATAAATTATTACAACACAAATTATTTTTTCTCTTTATTATAATTTATTGTATGTCAGCTGTTAACATGACTCGTCTCATCCACTTGCATAATCTCTTCTCTTTCCTAACCTTTCCATTTTTTTTTTACTCCTAGTATTTATTTCTTCTGAATGCAATGAATTGATAACATATAATCTAAAAATGTCAAATCACACACACACACACACACACATGTACACGTTTTCATCCAGCTGTTCATCGTCTCTGATAACAACACTAGCTCCATATTGTCACAGGGTTTTGAGAGATGAGTATGGAGCTAGGGTTTTTGCAAGAGCAGGGAGTAAGGTGAGGCTGTGAATGTGGAGTTTTCACTCCTAGCATCTTCATTCCATGAAAGATTCTTCCAGAAACAAGAGAAAGCTCACATTTGTTTGGCAGTTCCCTGCAGCTTCTGCCATGGTTTAATTCTGTTTAGACTCCTTCTGTGCCTGTTCCCAAATACAAATTTGTGTTAAGGGTTTACTCTCCTACCACCGAACAACCAAGCGTTTCTCATTGGACCAGTGATTGGTGGCACACTTCTAGGGGCTACTGCACCTCCAAAATTACCCATAATTTACCAAGAACAGATACAGAGATGACTTGATGGACAGAAGTTAAAGAGCAAAAAAAGCATGTCAGTTGTCTCATCACACCAAAAGCCCTGGACCAGACATTCCCATGCAATCATTGTGGACAAATCTGCTTACCTCACATTGGACTGATCAGTCACTAGCAAACATGGACATCCCTCTATGTAGATCTTCATTGATGAAATGTGCACACTTACACACACTATATCCTGTATACTAGGTTCACATTGGTCCTGATCTACAGAATTCATTTGCCCTTTATAAGTGGACATTGAAGTCAACACCCAGCAGTGACATTCTGTTTCATGCTTAAGCACAATCTTCAGGCTTTGAAGACTGCCTTTAAGTATGAAACAGACTGTCATCTCTGGGTGTTGACCTCAATGTCTACTTTTATATTTACATATGCACTATCCCTGATATTGAGCACTTTAACCCATAAATATAGCATACCTTTAAACTATATTTTTATCATATATATATATATATAAAACCATGTTTATGTGTTGATAGTCTAAAATTTTTTAATGTGTTTTTTGCTAGATTATATTATTTTTAACTTTATCACTTGATTGTCTTGTGACAGCTGTCATATCAGGTGGAATTTTTTTTAATTTGTCACTATTGATGAATTTTTGTGTATTGATTGTACTGTTAAAAATGAAAAAAAATAAGCCACATTTTCTGCACATGTAAATGTGACAAAAGCAAATAAAAATGATTTTATTCAGAATCATCTAAAATGCCAGAAATGGTTTGCAAAGTGTTCTACTAAAGATTTCTTTGTGACAGACCAGTTGATGTTGACAGCATTCCACAAGAATAATCAACATTATATGACATGGAAAATTGTCAACAAGTTCAAAATATTCAAATCAAACCTTGAAAATAATTTGCACCAGCTTAGTTGCTTCTGACATACTTAATTGTTACACGCATCAGATTAAACCTAAAATGGAGTAAAGATGCCATGTCTGCATTGGAACTGCCCAATCCTTACTTTTCTGGTTTGATAGAAATCAAAATCATTTACACAGTCTTATAAATAAAGGCTTATTCTCCACTCTGCAATTTCTTTCCCACTGAATTAACATTGCAAACCCATCACTACTCTATCGCTATTTCCATGGCAAATGTTCAGATGAGCTCAAATTCTTTACTTCCACCAGTTCTGACCTTTATAGCTCGGACATGCTATGCTATGTCTGTGGAGTTGATTTGCCTTCATTTCTTCTGTTTTCCAATTCTAAGGAGAAAGTTCCACTGAGTCAGCGTTTTCCCAAGAACTGTTAATTTGTGGATGCTTTCCTGAACACTACAATCATAACCTCTTCAAGTCACGGGTCAATCATTATCTATCCTCCCTATCCTCATAATGTTCACTTCTTACCACTTCTTATATTCATATCACATATCTCATTCACTAATCCTCTGCTTTGTGTGGCTCTCGAGCCTTGTAGTGGATGTTCTTTGGTATAATAAAAAAGCACTTTTAATTTTTTGAACAAGTATTTTCAACCTAATTTCTGTTGCCTTTTTGTTAAATAAAAAAAAATAACATCCCACAAGTGTTGCTCTTTTTTTATCTCACGAGGTACAGTCCTGGGTATGATGATAGACTACATCTGGCAGTAAGGCCTCTGATCAAGAAATTTGGAGGTTTTAAGGAGCATGGAACCCACTCTTAATTGTTGTTCCCAGGACCACCCTGACCTGTGGTGGTAGCACCTATGAACGTCCCAACATGGGAAAATGGAGAACTCCCCAACCCCCCAAAAACACTATGAAAGTATAAAAATACATTTTTATACTAAAAATACCAGCAATACATTTTTATGTAAAAAAAATTATCAACAACACCTATTTATAGTAAAATTAGCAACAATACATTTTCAAAGCAACATAACCAACAATACATTTTATCTGTAGTTGAAGTCATAAAATTGTTCAAATTATTTAGATTTTGGCATTAAATAACCCATAGAGGTGTTAATATGCCACTAAACAAAATCAAACAATCAACATGAAAGAACTCTTTGATGACATTAAATCATATAATATCCGACAATTTCTTAAATATATCTTCAACAAAACTACAGCATAAAATGCATATCATCGCTTCTAATAATTATGTTCACGCAAACATGTATATGCACAAAAGCTGATTATCATATTTTTATTACTTCAAAGCAACCAATAAAATTAAATTTCAGCATTAAATGACCCATAAGTAGTTGAACAAATCCATCATATATTTGGTTAGAATTTTATCAACATGTGCTGGCTTGCCACACTAAAAAATCTGTGCATGAGGCATGTTGACCCCTACAATTCTTACAGCTGTCTTTGTACCTTTTTGACCTTATATCAAAACCTTAAGCCAATGCAATCCTTCACTGTCAAAATTCTACTCCCATGGGCTTCCCTTAACAGTTGTTTGCTGTTTTGGACATGCCTACACATTCTGTAATGCAAAGTTGAATTCCCAAGCTCAAACTTGTCTTGAAGTTTGTTATTCTGCTTCTTTATTTCCAATATGTGTACGTAGAATCAGGAAGGGGCACTTGAAATTTTTGAGATGTATAATGAGGAAAAAGAGCTTGGATAATTTGACAATCACAGGACATGGTGAAGGCAAGAGGGCCAGAGGAAAACAACGAGTAACCTACTTGTGTAAATGGATAGCAGAACAGGGACTGAAAGGGATAGTAAAGAAAGAGACAAATATTACTTAGAACTACAAAGGAAAGGAAGTTGTGGAGAGCCATGATCGCCCATATCATGGTGCATAAAAAAGAATACAATCCATAAATTGCAATAAAAAGCAACAGAAATAAAATAGGTGTATTACGAGTTAAAAAAATGAATACCTCTGCCTTATGACAATTTGCACACATTTTATTTAAAATTTTAAAATGAATGAATGAATGAAATGTGTGCGCAAATGATTATTAACCGCTCTTCTTGGACAAATGTAGTAATAATCTTAATGTGTTTAATTAATTTTTTTTTTTTTTCAGCATGAGAAAATAGTATTTTTTGTGTGGTGCTGTCTATTCATTCTGTCAGCTATTAAATCTTGTTTAATGTTCAAATCGTTTTTAATGAAAGTACCTTTCTAAGGAGAGAGAGTGGGGGAAAAATTAAAAATCCTGGAGAATCCGGGTATCGATCCCGGTACCTCTCGCATGCTAAGCGAGCGCTCTACCATCTGAGCTAATTCCCCTCGATTACAGAAAATGACCTTTTTGGTTATGTGAATCAGTTACATCACATGTAATTCTTCAGTTTTCTAATTATATATATTTTCTGCATTTTATTTAACATATTGAATTTATATCAGAATTGAATAATAAAATCAAATTTCAAAAGAGAATGTCTCTTCATTCCAGAATCTGATGTTAATTTTTATTGACATATTCTGGCGGGAAGAGTTTTTTTCTCCATTTTCGTCGCCATTGTTTTCCATCTCTAGTATTTATTTTTGAGTTTCATCAATTTTTTAAATTGAAAACTAACTGAGATTCTGTGAAAGATATGACAGATTTAAAATCATAGTTCTTTGTTAAATTCAGTTTTACTTTGACATAAAACGTTTTTAACAAATGAGCCGCCAACCTAACCCCTTTTTTATTTATTTTTCTCTTCATGCAAAAAATTGATTTGTTTCCAGCTGCGTATCTCAGATTTTATAATCACAAAATGTTATCCAAAGCAAAAACAGTCTCGTTTAAATACCAAATTCTAAGTTTGATTCTTAATTTCTGGTTATCTTCAATAATTTATTTACCGTACAAGCTGCGATCTCTACCCCAGAAATGAAACTAAGAAGTGTAAAATAAAAATTTTAATCACTAACAAAAAAAAAAATGAATGTGAATTTTTTACAATGTATTATCAATAATAAACGTAATTAAGTGCTTTTTTCTTTGTTAATTAATGTAAATTTTCCAAAAAGACTTTTCTTCATCTTTCTTATTCATTTTTAGCCGGTCTCTTTTTCCTCAGCACATGGTTTCTCTTCTACAGGAAGAGGAAGGGAAAGGAATCCATGTTTTAAATTTATGACTCATCCGAAATGAAATCCTACCGGTAAACTTAGGCAAAAATATTTTTCATCTTTTCTGTTTAATACAACAAATACTCCGATTTTACTTACGCAATCATTTCCTATACTAGTCTTTTAAATACTTTCTTTATAGATTAAAATTCTAATGGATAATGTCAGGGTCTGCCCCTGCCACCGTTTTATTTTTTTTTAAGTAAAACAATACATGGCCGCTATTTTCTATCACCAGTGCAAATGAACTTAAAGTTAAAAAGAAAAAAAATCATCTTATTATTGTTTCTACTTTACTTGGATCATATTTTTCTCTAGTTATAAATGCATAATAGTTCTAAATCTATTTTAAATTCACAAGATTTCTTTTAACATTTTTTGACGATAATTTTTTTTCTTTTTTGTAAGTAAATGCCCAAATTTATAAATAATAACGCTGATGATGGAGAATGGCTACAAATTTTTAATTAACAGATAAAGTTACTCGAGCCTAGTAGGAATATGATATGAGAGTTTAGAATAGATTTTTCTTGGTAATTTTTGATAATCATTGACTTCCTCACAAAATAAGCATCAATTCCAAAGTACTGGATATTTTTTCAGTCTTTCCCTAAAAATATATTTCCTTTTTTTTTAAATTAAAAAAATAAATAACTGCATTAGGAAAAAGATTAAGTTTTTGCTTAGTTTACTACACAGTACACACAGCAATCTAATGTTTTTGTCAAAGGCCTGTTTAAAACAACAACAAAAAAAACAATACAAATTTATGGAATATGAATAAATTTATTCACATTATTACAAAGTTTCTTAAGTCGTGAAGTAGAAAAAAAAAAGTATAACTGCTAAAGCAGATGACATTTTAATGCATCATTTGAACATTGTGTACTGTAGTAGTATTCATTTCAATATACATTTTTTTTTTATTATTCCCTTATTTATTTTTCCAGTTAGATCGTAGCATATGTAAGAAATATTTAAGCAAACCTTAAAAAATACACAATTTTTTATGCAAATATTTTTCTGAGCACGAAAATATGAAATATTCTTTTGTTTTCAATTTTTGGTTATATTTTTTCTTTTTCAGATAACGAATTTAAATAAAATTTATAAAAATACCTATATATTTATTTGCTATATATTTATTTATTCTCTTATCTATTTTTACTTTTTGGCATTCTGACTCTTATAAATTATTTGGATAAGTCAACAGTAGACAAATAAGTATCAGATTTCTTGCTAAGTTTAGTTTTCAAAGAAAGCAACATGGTGGCCGCATAGCGGCAATTGCCGTCACTATAACAATATGGCGAGTTTGATCAGCCTTTCTCTAAGTGTGTGTCAGTTTGTGAAAAGAAAAAGTGAATAAAAAAAATCACTAGTTGTCATAACAATTAAAATATAACACAGATTAGTTATAACATAATATTCACAAATATTTGGTCCTTTCTTTCTTCTATACCAAATAATGCTTTTTAAAAATTTCAAAAAAGGGCGCGTTATTTAATATTTGGGGATGACGGGAAAATGGCGAATGGTGTAGAAATTAACCATTTCATTCCATTGTTTATTTTAAACAATTTTTTTATTTAGATAATGTTTTTATTTAATTAATTGAGTGTAAATTAATAAACGTGGAGTAAAGATTAAATGAACAAGAAAGTATATTGTTAAAAAAAAATAAAATTATGAATGAACTGCACGTGCTTGTTGGAATCGTCTGTCATTTTTAAATTAATGAAGTTTTTTTTCTTACATTTATACAATTTTCTAATAATTATTAACGAATCATATATCTGTGCTTAAAATTTTGGCGTTAATTTATTAAATACTTACAGGAACTGAAAAATTTGCTTGAGCTATTATTTAAATCTTTAAAGATTAAATTTTAATAAAATTAGCATTTTTTTACGTTGCATTTTTATTTTCACTTTTGTGTTGATCATTTACAAATATTCTAAAAAAAAATGTCCTTTTTCAGTTTATATAAAATCTATTTATTATAATTAAAGTTGTTACAAAATTTAAAGGTTAAAAATTTAAATTTGTGCGGATAAGATTGTTAATTTATTTTATTTACAAATTGAAATAATAAATTAATAGTGCTCGTTGTCTATAATTGTTTCAAAGAACTTGTAAATAATGTACTAGAGATAAGTAATCAAAAATATTTAATCATTTCATTTGAATTCGCTTAAATTTTAAAGACATGATGAAACCGCTCGCCATTTTTGGCTTGGTTAAGTTCTTTCTTCTTGAAAGAGATGATAAGGGGACGGGGGAGGATGTGTTGTTATGCAAATCAGATACAAGTAACACACTTGATTGGTCAAATGTCAACACTGTCATAAATCATGTGACATATTTTAACCAATGAGCACCATAAAATAAATATAAATGAAATTAAATTACCTTGAAATCTCTTCGCAGTTTAAGTTAAAAATTGATTTTTTTTATTTAATCGAAAAAAAAAAAAAGATGTTCTGATTTCATTTTATTGGCTTCATTACCAAATGATTAAAGTTGTATCAGTCTTAGTTATTAAAATGAGTTTTGCATTTCGTCTTCATTATTCTATCATTCAATTAAGTTCTTTACGTGCACTGTACTTAATGCCACTTTTTTTGGCTATTTAATTTTAAAAAAAGGATCCCATGTAATAATCTTAACTTGTTATATAACAATATGGAACACAGCTTAAAAACAACTACTACTGAATTACCATGCATAAGAACACAATAAAAGAAAAAAAAAAGAAAAATTTGTCTATTTTCTCATCAAAGATATTTTTTAAAAACTTTATAATTATTCCAAATTAATTGACATTAAGAGCTTATTAAGCTTTAACTCTCACCATCTATGTGTCTGTATACGATATATATATATATACATATATATATATATATATATATATATATATATATATATATATATATATATATATATACATATATATATATATATATACATATATATATATATATATATATATATATATATATATATATAAATGACTGACAAGGTGCTTTTATTTAGTTTTTTATATAATTTCTCGTGCGATCTGATAATGTTTTTCTTTTCAGATGATAAAATATATAAAAACTGTCCGAATGTTCTTTTTATCCGAGCGCTTTCGGCTATACATTTAGCCATTTTCAAGGATTATATTTCAACTGTTAGAATTAGAAATAGTTTGTTATATGTATGTTTTATAAAATGTTTCATTTTTTTGTATCAAAACACGGTCAAGATATTATGACCATGTTCAAAGTTAATATTATTAAGTATTGGTTTGTTTGTTTTTATTAATAAGGTTTCCATTATTTTTAGCCTTTTTTTTTGCATGTGGATGATGCTATTATATTAGTGTTGTCAACAAGTATGTTCCGAATAGTGTCCAGTAGGTCTCCATGAATATTTAAATGAGATCTAATTGAGCTATTGCCAGAAAGGTGTAGAGTTAGTCTGCATGTTAAACAATTTGCTTGGATAAAAAGAACATTCGGACAGTTTTTATATAATTTATCATCTGAAAAGAAAAACATTATTAGATCGCACAAGAAATTATATAAAAAACTAAATAAAAGCACCTTGTCAGTCGTTTTTAATGAAATGTGCATGACAGAAGGATTGCTGCCTAAATACACAAATATATATATATATATATATATATATATATATATATATATATATATATATATACACACACACATACATAAATTTTGCTATATTTATGGGAAACCTCACAATATATTGTACCTACAATGTTTGTACTAGATAAATGATTGAGTAACAAGCACTAAATGAACTAAAATAAAACAAAATATATACAAAGCTTATCTTAGTCATCACTTTTTATATGAGAAGCATACAAGGATATTCACTCTTTTTCTTTCTCTTTCCATATATATATATATATAATTAAATGGATTAAGTCTGACAATTATTTAATATATTTTCTGTTTATACATTATTTTTATAGATACAATTTATTTAAGTAAATGGTCTGTCTATAATTAAACGTTATTAATTACCTTTATTTACTGGTCAAGAAATTTTGTAGAAAATATACATTCGCTGAGAGGAATCAAACCTGTATTCCTATACGGAAACTGTAATTTGATTTGACGTAGTATATCATTCAACTACAGAGAAACGTCTGGTTAGCAAAGCCTGAATTACTGTTTATAAACACACAATCTTTGCCAAATTTTCTTGATTTGTCTTATCTGCTCACGAAACATATCTTAGCATAAACAATGACAACATATAATGATATGGATTAAGTCCAACAATTATCTAATATATTTTCTGTTTTTAGGTTATTTTTTATGTAATTAATACTGATTAATTAAGAACAGAGTATTTACTTCAATAAATTGTATTATCTCAAATCAAATGACAGCTTCCGTATAAGAATACAGATTTGATTCCTGTTGGTGAACACATATCTTCTACAAAATTTCTCGAACATTCAGACCAATAAATGTAATTAATAATGTTTAATTAAAAACAGAGCATTTAATAAATAGATTGTATCTATAAAAATAACATATAAACAGAAAATATATATATTAGTGTGGACATAGAAATCAAATATATATATATATATATATATATGATGTGTGTGTGTGTAAAAATTCAGGTATAAATAAAATATGCCTGTAAAAATACAATATGGATAGTTTAACTTGAATTTTACAGTTAGCCTTATGAATATTTTTGAGCATTCTTAAATTTAAACATATTGAAAACCTAAAAATATTTTTACTTCCGTTTATAAATACACATTACAAAACAAAATCCTTACATTTATCTTAATATAGTTTATCAGAGGACAAAACACATTGGTAAAGAAGTTTTCCTTTTGTCTTTATTCATATATTTATTTATATATATATATATCACATCTGACATATGTTGTCCAGATATTTCATATCAGTCACTATATACATATATATATATGTATATATATATATATAGTCATCCATAGACAGACTGTTTTGCTATATCACGGCTCCTCAGTATGGCTAGACATCCAATTGCTTCAAGCCAGGATCGAAACCCAACTGATTTGACATCAGTCAGATATCTTACTTCTAGGCCATCGTCTCATGGCAGAATGGAATGGAATTTTAATGTTTTTCTGTATATGAAATACGCCAGCAGCTCAGAGAACTCAATTCAATTTATTTGAAGAGTAATGCTTAATAGCAGTAGGAGGCGCTGTTTTTTAAAACACCCTTTCCCTAGAGAGCTCAACCGGATTTCCAGGAGTATATATGTAGTCATTCACAGACAGTCTGTTTTGCTGTATCACAGCTCCTCAGTGTGACTAGACATTCGATTGCTCTAAGCCAAGATCGAAACCCGACTGATTTGACATCAGTCAGATATCTTACCTCTATGCCACCATCGCACAGATTTTTGGGATAATGATATATGAATTTTTATATTTCAAGGAAGACGTATAACAAAGTGTAAAAAGATTTTGTGATGTGTTTCCTCCATTAGGACTTCATCAAACTTGGTTTATTTATGTTGATGTGACTAGTCATGTACACAATCAAGAAAAGAAAAATATATGACTGACAAACTCATGGTGAGTCCAGATATAAAATCACTTTACACTAATAGCCCAGATGAAAAATGTTTAAGTCTCTTAAAATAGCATCTAACATAATCAAAGATCAACCTCTTCCTACCAATAGATGAAATAATCAAAATCTGCCATCTCGTCAACAATCAATGCTATTTCACATTTAATAATAATTTTTACTTACATTATTTACATTATTCAGACTGTTATCCTCATCTTCATTGCCATATTCACAACGTTTTGGCCATTGTACACTCCAGCCTTCTTCAGGTGATTGGAATTTCAAACTGAAACCAGGATAGATTGTTCTAGTTCCATGTACCATGCCTCTTCTGGATATCTCATTTCCCTTTAACGCGACTCTCCAAATTTGGTTCACCACCGCTGTGGCCTGGTATTGAACTCACAACTATTTGGGTCTAGTCACTGGATCTAACCAACATCTTTAACCATGTGTCCTTGAGGACATCTGTGTATGAATTTTTGGGACTTATAAACCTAATGTCTCAGACACAATTTTTTACCAGTGCTCATATTGCAATTTTTCTGTTGTTATTATTATTGCATTTTTTACCAGAGCTTATATTGCAATTTTTGTTGTTATTCATTGCTTTTCTCTAGCACTCCTTATTACTAGTTCCTATATTGTATTCATATCCATGCTTGGTTGACTCAGGAGATTTTTGTGTCCAACCAAGCATAGATATGAGTATAATGGTTTGAATAATGTAAATAATGTAAGTAATCATAATACCTCATCTCAAAGATATAGACATAATAATTTTTATAAACAAAAACTTGGATTACCAAAGGGATCACGTCTTTATGAAGTGATGGCATATATTTTCTTAAAATTTCTCTAATCTGGTCTTTTCCAAAATCTTTTACCTAAACAATCAACATATATTTCAACCGAAATATTGATGATGTTCTATTAATATATCCCCATGGTACTTACTTACCTAGAGAAATCTCTATTCCCATCATAACAAAAAAATAAAATCTGGAATAATCATCTACTTAAGAACACTCAAAATCTAAAGCCTTCGACATTTACATGAAGAAGAGAAATACATTGAAAACACTTTCAAATTTCTTCAATAGCCTAAAGTAGAAAAAGCAAAACAACAAAAATGACCTAATAAATTTATATTCCCATCATAACAACAAAATAAAATCTGGAATAATCATCAGATTCTACTTAAGAACACTTGGAATTTTCACAAAGAGGAAAAATATATTGAAAATACTTTCAAGACTCTCCAATGTTTTAACTATTCAGTGCAAAGCAAAAGGCTCATGGAAAAGCTGCCCCTCCTGACAAACCCAATGAATCAAAAAAATATATTGTTCTACCCACTAACTCTATCACAACTACAATTGAAAAGAACTTATCTAAACTCAACATAAAATTTGTCACAACCACATCTAAAACAATAAAAGACTTAATCAACAGAAGACAAAACAACAAGCCAAAACTTGAAGGAAGAATTTACTTTATCACTTGCAAGGATTGCCAGAAAGTATATATTGGAAAAACCTCAAAAAGTTTAAATAAAAGATTATATGGACTCAAAAGAGACATTTTAAAAACCAACACATTAAATGCATTAGTTGCTCACTGTAACGAGACTGACCACAATTTTGACATAAAAAATGCTGCTCTAAAATAGAAATAATTCACTAAGAAGAAAATGTTTAGAAAGTGCTTTAATTGCTACAAAGTCCACAGTAAATTTACGTCCAGGTTCAAATGTTTCACTATTCTTGGCAGATTTTTCTAAATTTAAAATTCCCAGTCGTGTGCGTGTGTAGTTGCATCAACATAAACAAACCTAGGGATTAAAACGCATCACATGAAAATTTTTTACACTTTATCATATGAATTGGGACCTAATACGGATCAAATATGGATCATACACATACACACACACATATATATATACAAAGCTTAGAACAGCTCATAATCAAACATAACAGACATTCATTGTTATATTTAGCAATATATTTTTGAGTATAAATCTATCTATCTATCTATCTATCTATCTATCTATATATATATATATATATATATATATATATATATATCTTTACAAGGGTCAGCTGTGAGGTTCATAGGCCAACAAGATATAAATCACACACCAGTTGGTAGATTGGCTGACCAGCTGTTGCATTCTGGTACAATTGCACAAACTTTTAATCTACAAATCTGGTGTATCTACTTACATTTATATCTTTGTCAGCCTATGAACTTTCAAGCCAACTCTCATATATATATATATATATATATATATATATATAAATGTATTGAAGCATGAAACCGACTGTTAACATGCAATATTGATTCCTATGTTAATATTGTCTATATTTATTAATATAATTCTCCAAAATTCAGCACTCTTCCCCTATAAACAGCACATTTTAAACAATTTATATATATATATATATATATATATATATATATATATATATATATATATATATATAATGTGTGGACATAGGAATCAATACTGTATGGTGACTGTCAGTTTCACACTTCATTGCAATCTTAAGTCACTATACTGTGTTGATTACTATGTCCATATTATCTATACCTAGAAATCTAATATTGATCTGTCTTCAATATTAATCACACTTCATCTATACATAAAGCAAGTTTTAAATCATATACTTATATAAATTGATACTAAACCAGACATTGTTATTTAAGTTTTGATAGTTACTGCCCAACTTATCTGAAGAAATTCTTAATTTATAGCCAATTCTTATGCATTATAAGAAATGGTTCCGTTCCTCAAGACTACAATATACATATAGACTCACTTATTAACCATTTTCTCAATAGGCACTAACCCCTAAAAATAATCAAAGTATCTTTTAAAAATAAAAAAGAAAGCTTCTCCATGTACTGGAAATAGTCTTTTAGTCTACAAAAATAAAATGCATAACCCACAAATACCGAAGGCGTTTGATTTTATTCATAATATAAATAAATTGCCTCATTTCTTCAAAGAGACTAGTTTAAGATTTTTGAATCTTAAACTAGACCCCATAATTAATAAGGCATTCAATGAACCTTCACTTAATGTAAGATGACAACCACTCAATCTTTTAGCATAACTCACATTTTCCAAAGCAGAGTGACCGAATGCTTTCCATAATAAACCAAGATGGCTAACCTGTAAGCGCATTGTCGCCAATACATCTTGCATTCCACCAGGTACAGAAGTTAAAATACAACCCCATCACCTTACTTGTGACAACTCTAACATAGTTTATCTGATTTACAGCAATGTTTATGGTGGAGGCAACTATGTCAGTGAGACTGACTCTGCATTTTGGCCGAATATTTGACTTAATCCAGTTATTCTTTACAAATCTTGTAATGAAAGTTGTGTTGAACAGCCACACTTCACATTAATGTGGGGATTTCCCAGGTCTCTATCTTTGGACTTATATTGTTTTGTTATCTTCGTCAACAACCTTCCTAATACCAACAGTTCCCAACTTAGTGTTTATACTGATGACAAATCTATTTACATAATAGTAATTCCAATAAGTCCAACAATGTAGAACTGTTAAATGCTCTCAAAAATGACTTACAATTCGTTGTTCACTCGGCATGGCTGATGCTCACCTCCAGGAGAGCAACTCTAATTCCCCATGTATAATATACATTCATCTATAATACGCACCTCTAAAATTGTGGGAAAATGCTTTTACTCATGCATAATACACACCCTTGTTCAGTAATCAAACCCTATAAATTGTACCTCTCCAATTTCATTATGGCCATCGTTTCCTACTCTTATTTAAAAAAAAAAATGATTTTAAGCATAGAATAATATTATTCTAATTTAGTTTTATGATAATTCTTATTTTATTTTACAGCAATTTTTTAAAGATTTTTTGTAGCACTCCTGATTTTGCTTATTATTTTTTAGAAAAAATGCGTATTATACATGGGAGAATTATGATATGTTGAATCATTTACTAGGCCTGCTGTTATGAAAATAGGTTCACTGTGTCCTGCTAGACAATTTTTCTCACCAGAATCCATGTCTTCTATTCATCAATGCATTGAGTATTACTGACTTAAAACAAATTTTAAATTATTAAAAAATATTTAAAAAATAATACAAAATAAAATTGTACTTAAAAATGGTTTATAAAATAAATGAAAAAAATTATTAAAATAATTTTTAAAATAAAAATATTCACAATATTAATTTTGTTTAACTGTCATTAAAATTAATTTAAATGCATTTAAACCCTGTGATTATAAAAACCATTTAAAACCTGTTATTAAAAATAAAAAAATTATGATATGTTGAATTATTTACTAGGCCTGCTGTTATGAAAATAGGTTCACTGTGTCCTGCTAGACAATTTTTCTCACCAGAATCAATGTCACACATTTATAAATCTTCTATTCATCAATGCATTGAGTATTACTGACTTATCTGGTCTCGGGCTCCTGATATATTTGGTTGGTTTTGTTTAGTGGCAAATCAACACCTCTATGGGTTATTTAATGCCGAAATCTAAATAATCTGAACACAATTTTATGGCTTCAACTACAGATAAAAACATATCGCTGGTCATATATTGTCGGTCTTTGTTTTATGTAAAAATGTATTGCTGGTGTATTTACTATTTTTATACTTTCATAGTGTTTTCATTTTGGAAGCTCACTATTTGCCTATAGCTGGAACCCTAACAGGTGCTACTACTCAGGTCAGAGTGGACCTGGGAATAAATGGCAATTAAGAGGTGGTTCCATGCTCATGAAAACCTCCAATCTCCCAATCAGAGGTCTTGCTACCAGATATAGATTATTGTCATACCCCTTCTGCTATATGTCTCAAGATTCTTAACAAAATCCAAAGAAGGGTCTGTAATGTTATCGCCCCTGACCTGGCATCTTGACTTCAATTATTTTTTTACCATTGTGACCTGGCTCCCCTATGTTTTTTCTGTAAATATTTTCATGGCAGTTGTTCTAATGAGGTCAACTCCTTAGTACCCTGACTACATAAATTTAAGCGTACTACTAGATTGGCAACTTGGTCTCATTATTTTAGTGTTGAAATAGCTAGATGTAAGTTCTATTCTAATAGAGTTTTTTTTCTTTTTCCAGTAACCGAAATG
Organism: Acanthosepion esculentum; assembly: GCA_964036315.1. Lineage (NCBI taxonomy): Eukaryota > Metazoa > Mollusca > Cephalopoda > Sepiida > Sepiidae > Acanthosepion > Acanthosepion esculentum. The sequence continues at coordinate 85,837,243 of OZ038502.1, read as the reverse complement.
GATCTTTAAGGTTTTTAGGTTTTTTCTTCATTTATTATTATTATTATTATTATTATATATATATATATATATATATATATATATATATATATATATATATATTGCATTAGATTTATTTTTAGTGGATACTCATATTTGAGTAGACATTCTATTTATTTATTTATTGGTATATTTATTTTTGTCTACCAGCCTGAATATTCACAAAATCTTATTAAAGAAAAATATACCTTGTCTTTCTCTCTCTCTCCATCTCTAATAAAATTTCTCAAATATTCAGGCCGATAGACAAAAATAAATATTCTGTTTAATAAATAAATTGAGCATCTACTCAAATATGGGTATCCGCTAAAAATAATGTTTAAAGTGATAAAAATCTGTCAGATTGTTAAATAAAATCCATTACCTTAGAAAAAAAAAAAAAAAAAATATATATATATATATATATATATATATATATATATAGTTATCCACAGACAGACTGTTTCGTTGTATCACAGCTCCTCAGTGTGGCCTGACGTACAATTGCTTCAAGCTGGGATCAAAACCAGACTGATTTAAGATCAGTCAGATATCTTCTCTCTCTCTCTCTCTCTCTCTCTCTCTCTCTCTCTCTCTCTCTCTCTCTCTCTCTCTCTCTCTAAATTACATAGAATAGAAATTCAAATTTACCTCATTTGAATAGCTATTTCAATGAACAAGAAGACCCATGTTGGCATTGTTAACTCAGAAGTATGAACAATTTCTTCATACTTCTGAGTTGACAATGCCAAAGTGCATGCTCTACATAGGATCAGAGTCAAGAAATAATTTGATAAGCAAAACACAGTAACAATTTTGTTACCCACACTTCAAATTTGGCAAGGAAACTGGTGAAAGTTCTGGAAGTCTTTCAGCAAGCAGGACTCTTGAAAATGTCTGTAGGCTACAAAATGAAAATATTTTTAAAATAAATAACATTTTAAAGATTTATCAAAACATTATAAGATTAAAACAAATTTTAAATTATTAAAAAATATTAAAAAAATAATACAAAATAAAATTGTACTTACAAATGGTTTATAAAATAAATGAAAAAAAATTATTAAAATAATTTTTAAAATAAAAATATTCACAATATTAATTTTGTTTAACTGTCATTAAAATTAATTTAAATGCATTTAAACCCTGTGATTATAAAAACCATTTAAAACCTGTTATTAAAAATTAAAAAATCGCCATTAAAAATCTTTAAAAAATAAATAAAACTTGCTATTAAATTATTTAAAAACTAAAAAATTGGCATTAAACTTATTAGGAATTATTAAAATATGTAAGTAAATTGTTATTAAAAATACAAGAGTAAGTCAAACATTATCCAGACTTTCACCACAACATATAACAAGAGTGTGGATAATTTTTGACTTTCTTTTCTATTAAAAAGTCGACATGCACTGTCAATGTGTTTATTCTGTTCTTTTTTAATAACCCAAATTAAATAAAAAGATATAATTGGAAGTTTAAAGATATTCTGGTATTTTAAACTTTGTTTAAAACTTTAAGACTAACAATAATTTAGTACTATTAGTAGTTTTAGAAGAGAAAAAACTGCACTTGAAATTCTGTACGGAGAGAGAACATAGCAGTTGGGGACAAAGTCCATGTGTAAAATTTATGTTCTATATTTCTGTGTTGTCTTCTGTTTTTAACACAACAAAATGATTGGAATGGTTGGAATTCCAAATTTTGTTTCAGTGCCATCTTTCAGTCAATCAGTCACAACACTTGGATCATCTACTCTCGTCTTGGCAAATACACACAATATATTGTAACATATAGATAGCACAGGGGACTCCAAAGACTGTCAACTCCTTCATGGAATTCTTGATCCCACATGGGATGTACAAAAAAATATCAATAATTATTTCTTATTTAAAGATAGAAATCCCTTTTCTGTCATTATTGTTTCTCGATAAAATTCATTTTGGATTTACATTTTATTCCTTTTTCCATTTCTACAGGGTGTTCCAAAAGTCACATGACAATTGGCATAAGACATACACTGTTAGGGTTTTTGGGTACCTTTATGTACTAGTGATATCTAGCTACCCCCTCACAAGGGTTGCATGTGGCACAAGGCCAGCTTTAACGTGGGTTTTCCGAGTCCGTAAGCTCGGCCAAAAATATTCCCTATTTGAACCCGTAAAAACAGGCTCAGGGTCAGTCCACCTCCCTGAACAAGACTCTGCCCTTTGGCTGAGCCTTGTCCGGGTTCCTCTCTGCTCAGAGGCAGAGAGTTCGACCAAAAAAGATTCCACCTTTATGTACTAGTGAGCCAACCAAAATGAGCTGACTCATTTTATAGGTGACCAATAGAAGAGTTAACCACTCAGAAAGCTTAAAATATTCAATTCGACGTGTATAAAGGCAGCCATGTTTTTTCCAAATATTCACTGCCAACCTCTGATATCAAAGACTGAACAGCTTCTGCTAGTGGTATTGGCATTATTTCATTGAACAGATCACTTACTGCGCTTGATTCTACATTCACAGACTATGGTGAATATGGTCAACATACACTTGTGAAATAGCAATGAAGGAAATTTTGCATGACATCATCTTCCATATTTCGACCAATAAAATTTCTTAATAATATATTGTCACATACAGCAACTTCATTCCATTTGGTAAATACATATAAAATTTACAAGGTTATCAATGGTAATGCAACTTTTGGAACACCCTGTATTTTTCTTCCTATACTTGACATTATCATTCAAATAAAATTAATAATAATAATGTATTGGCCAAAGTTTCATTTTATGACCTCACAAGTTGTGATATAGGATTTTCTTTAAAGTGTTAAATCAGAGATACCCATGCTTTTAGAGCGTTTATGAAATACTTGATTTCTCACCCCCCCCCCCCCTAGATTTATTTGAAAAACACCCCTCTCCTATAATTGTTATTTCCTTTTCTTTCATTATGGTTTTTTGATAAAACTGATTTTGGCTTTATGTTTTTTTTTTTATTCCTTTTTCCATTTCTATTTCTTTACCTGGATGTGTTTGTTTGAATAATAATAATAATAATGATGATGATGATGATAATAATAATCAATAATAATAATAATAAATAATAATAATGATGATAATACTGAATAATAATAATAATAAGAATAATGATGATGATAATATTAATACTGATGATAGTAATGAATAATAATGATGATAATGATAATGAATGATAATGATGATCATAATGATAATAATGAATAATTATAATAATGATGATAATAATAATAATGATGATGATAATGAATAGTAATGGATGATAATGAATAATAATGATAACAATAATGAGAAAAATCTTTAGAAATAAGATAGATAATAATAAATACATGAAGAAAAAATGAATATGCTATTTTATTGGTTGACATCATTAATGGGAAGGAGGTGTTTGAACATCAATGGATATTTGGTTGGAAATTGAATTTTAGTCATAAGTCACTACAATTTATTTATTGACCCCTTTTGATCCCCAGGTATTTATCAATTCCCTTTTGAACCCTTAACATTTATCAATCCTCTGGATAATCTCCTTGATGCCCAGGGGGTGATAGCAACCAATTTGGGAACCCCTGGTCTGTCAATCTCAGGGAACAGCAATAATTTTAATATTCTTTGATACTTTTAAAATGTCAGCCACGTTTGCTTATAGTGATTTTCCAAGTATTGCTTAGATGTGAGACAAGGCCAAAAGTAGGGGGTACCCAGTGAGGATCGAACTCACTACTCAGTCGTAATTGTTCTAGCGAGACAAGCTTGCTAACCATTACACTGCCTTGAGGTGCCCACCACGTTTGCTTATATACAGCTTATACTTGTTTATTTGGTGTTTATATTTTGAAATTCTTATATTCCTTGAATACTTAATTCTTATATTCCAAGAATACTTACTGTATATGAATTAAATATGTGAATTATAGTACATTTAAAAAGAGAAATATGCAAATATATTTAACAGTTTTTAAATAACTATAAACCTGTAAAATTTTATTTTAATAACACATCCCTGCATCCCATTAGAATGTCTGAAGACCAACTTCTCGAGAGCTCCTCTCTGCGGCTGCTCGGTCTCACGCTGTCTGCTGATCTGAGATGGAACAAATACATTGAGTCAGTTGCATCATCCACCGCAAGAAAAGTTGGTTCCCTGTGCCGAGCCAGGAAATTTTTCTCCCCGAAATCGATCCTCCAAGTCTATAAATCAACCATTTGCCCTTGCATGGAGTATTGCTGCCATATATGGTCTGGGGCCCCTGCTGTTTGCCTCAGGGTTCTTGATAAGATCCAGAGACGGATATGCAATGTGATTGGCCCTGATCTGTCATCTCGTCTGCAGTCGCTCTCTCACAGACGTGATGTTGCCTCGCTCTGCCTTTTTTACAAGTACTTTCATGGTAATTGCTCCGAGGAGTTGCTTTCACTTGTCCCTAGGCCTCGTGAATTTAAACGTCCTACGAGGCTGGCATCCCGTTTCCACCCCTTCACCGTTGAAACTGTTAGATGTAGATGTCTCTTTTACTCCAATAGCTTCATGTCTCACACATCTCGCCTATGGAACTACCTTCCCTATTACTGTTTCCCTGACAAATACAATCTCCAACGGTTTAAGTGTAGCGTCAATCGACATCTCCAGTTGCCTTGATCTATCCACTTCTCTTCTCCACATCCTTTCATCTTTCATTCCTATCTGCTCTCGCTCCAAGTCTTCTGTAACCCCCTTGCCTTGATCGACCCACTGTCTTTCTCTTTCTCCACATCCTCTCCTTTACCACTCCTATCTGCTCTTCCTCCAACCCTTCTGTAACTCCATGCATAATAGTGGCCTCCAGCCTTGCTTGGGGTGATACGCTTAAAAAAAAAAAAAAAAAACATGATTAAATTACTATATTATATAATTATAAGCATATTCCCTTTTTTCATGATTTCATTACAAGCAAGGGAATAATGCCTCTAAGACAAGAGTCAGATCAGACCAAGAATGGAGTATTGCTGCCATATCTGGTTTGGTGCTACCCAGTCTTCCCTGTCCAGCCTTGACAGAGTTCAAAGTGCTTATGTGGGTGATGAATTATTCTTCACCCTACAACTCTTATCCCACAGACAAAACATTTCCAGCCTTTCACAACTCTATCACTATTATTATGGCAGATGTTTGGACAAGTTACATTCCTTAGTTCCACCAGCACAGACCCTCACAGCTCGGATCCCCAACATACCATGTAAACGATCCCCATTCCTGCTATGTCCCTTTCATATAAAGCAAGTTCAACTCAAACAGCTTCTTGCTCAGAATTGTTACTCCCAAGAGGATGTTTCCCTAACAACTACAATCTTGGTCTAAGTCCAGGGTCAGCCAATATCTATCTTACTCATTTTCAGGATACTCTCTTACTTCCCCCTCCTTCATAATTTTACTTAGTAACTCTACCTTGAGTGGCACTTTGGCCTTGTATTGGGTGAACTGTCAGTAAAAAAAATTTGGTAAGGGGTTACTGAGAGTGAAAGAATCCAAGAAAAATTCATTAAAGAGAAGAAAAGACAATAAAAGAACAGGATTCAAGGAGATGAATTTTTGAAGATTGTAGTTGGCAAGGAAACAAGAAGCTGTTAGAGATTACCACAGGTGAGAAGTACAAGAGAATGAACTATTAGAAGAGAATTTGCATTTAGCCATTTCAACAATAAAATGATGAGACCTAGCTGCCAATCTAGTACTGCATTTAAATTTGTGAAAGCAAGGTACTAAAGAGGAACACTCCTCAGAACAATTACTGTGAAAATATTTATAAGAAAATGCACACGGAAGCTATGTTACAGTGGTAGGGAAGTGACTGAAGCTGAGATTCCAGGTCAGTAGTAACATTGCAGATTTTTCTTTGGATTTTATCTAGAATCTCTAAATGTAGATGTAGCAGCAATATTCAATCCCTGGTCGAATGATAGATTTATAAATATGCAAGATAGATTCTGTCAAGAAAAATTTTCTAGCATGACACGGTGAACCAACTTTCCTAGGAGAAGGCCTCACAATTAATTCAATATAATCTTCCACTTCATATCAGCAGAAACCTTTAGTCAAAGAAGGTGCAATTAGTCAGTCTCCTGGAGGTTAGCATCAGCCATGCTAATGGAAGGTAAAAAGAGTTCTCTCCGACAATTAAAAGAGAGCAGTTTCATTTTAGAGGAATTAAAACTAACAAGCCATTCCTTGTACCAGTTAACAACAGATTTTAGGTCATTTTTGAGATCAGCTGCCAATTTGACCTTATCAAACCAATCAAACTTTTTTTTTACAATGATGTTCACCCTGTACAAAGCCCGGGGGACACTCGAGGTAGAGAGTTACAGAGTCAGAGGCACAGTTTATGCAGATATGTGAGGAAGATAAGGGTTTACCCTAGACTTGAACAGGTTAAGATTGTAGTGACTGGGAAAACATCCTCATGGTAGTCGGTTTCACAGATCAATGGTTCAAGGGAAGTAGATGCTCGAGTGAAACTTACAGCTCATCAATGGAATACGAAAGGGAATGTGAGGGTTGTTCGCTACAATGGGCGTGGCATGGCTGGTCTTAGCCGCAACATTTCATCTGTGACAAAGGTGTTGTCGCTTGGAAAATAATGTCACCCACAAGGACGCGGAAATGCTTTTGGACTCAATCGGGACTGGAAAGTGAACACTGGTCTGCTTCTTCCCATATATGCCAACAATACTCCATTTTCGGTCTGATCTGGCTCTTGTAAAGATAGAGGATATCGCGAGGAATCGGGTACTTACTGGAGCGGTACAGGGAACCGACCTTCTTTTTTTTCCAGCATCTTTAGTGATGGATTGTATGTATGGGTTCCACTTAAGGTTTGGGTCGAGTGAGTCCCAGGAGTTGTTCAAGACACGGGACCTCCCCGATGGAAAATCCTTTCGCGATTAGTGACCGTTCTGAGTCCAGTCGGCGACTTACTATTAAAACAGGAGTACCAGGAGTTGTGTCATCGGCATAGATACCGAGTTGAGAACTAATGACACCAAGAAGGTCGTTGATGGAAATTAAAAACAATGTAAGTCCAAGGTTAGAATCCTGGGAGAAATATCTGCATTAATGCAAAATGATTTAGAAGAGTAGCCATTAAAGACCACTTTCATTTCGTGACTTGATAAGAAAGATTGAATTCGTTCAAAAGTTCATCCAGAAATACCGTAACCTTTCAGCTTACGAAGTAAACCAACATGCCTAAACCCTATCAAATGCCTTCGAGATATCCAAAACAACTGTCTGAGCTTCACCGTTCTTGTCTAAAGCTTGATAAACTCTTTCAGCAATAATCGTTAATACATCAGCAATTAACTGAGGGAAGCAAAAACCATATTGCTTATCTGAAAGAAAATCCTCCGAGGTGAGATACTTAACCAATTCAGAGTTAATTAGAGCCTCTAGTATTTTACTAAAAAGAAGTAGAAGTTTAATCAGTGGATAGTGAGAAGGATCAGAGGGTAAGCACGAGTTCTTAAAAACTGGAACCACAGAAGAGGATTTTCAACAAACAGGAAAGCAAAAAACAGCAAAGCATTTATTGTAGACTTTAGAGAGAACGGGAGCCAGTTCAGGAGAACATTTCTTAAGGACAATTGCAAGGATACCATCAAATTCTCATGCTTTGTGGGGATCCAGTTAAGAGATTATAGCAGAAACCATGAACGGACTTATGCGCATATCAATCACAAGAAACTCAGTTCTAAGCGGAAAGTCACTCAAAGATACTGTGGGATTCACATTATCCCCACCTTCATTTTGACGCACGCGCGACTTTTCACCCCTTCCTCTCACTTTCGGCCGGTTATAGTAGTAAACCGTTGTCTTAGCCGAAGATGAGGAAGAATTCATTTTTTTCGCGCGCTTTTGCGTTGACGTCACGGCAAATTTGGCTTTTCAAATCAGTCGCCCCCGTGGTCGTCTGACCATCGGCACGGGCTGGCTCACTTGTCTCTCGCCGGTAACAACATATATACAGACAGAGACATTTTATTCGGTAAACCCTTGCCTAGACCTTATGGCTCGTCTCGGTATCTTAATACATACGACACGGTCGTCACCTTCATGACAGAAGCTAACATCTACCGAGCTGCCAACTTCCAGGAACCTTCAAAAAAACTTCCAACCTGATGAACAAGCATTTTTCATATTCTTCGAACTGTACTTTCAGAACCTGTTACTTTAAAAAAGAATTACATACACTCACAATTATAAACTATCGCAGTGAGTATTTTTTTTCCTTGCCGTATGTTACTATGCATTACAACTGACTTTCTGACCTTCTTCTCGAGGAACCTTTTTCCCGCCATTAGCCATCTTGGATTTGAATTTTGGCGCGGAATCTTATCTTGTCAACTACCATATTTCCAGCATCTTACTGAAGGCTTAACTCAAGACAATTAAATTTCATTATTACTACATTTCCAGTAATCTCACTGAAGACAATTTACTAATCTACTTGGCCTCTTCTTCAACTATATTTCCAGTACATTTACTGAAGGTCTTCACTGAAGACACTACTTGTTAAACTCTTAATAAAATTTATGATTGTTCTTAACCTTTTGTTGTTTTGCCTGTCTACTTCTTTTCACTTTGTACGTTTGTACTGTGGAAAGAGCACGTCTTTATATTTTTCTTTTTTTTACTTTGTTTGTGGATTCGGTAGTAGTGTGTAGCGTCTGGCACAAGGCCTTATTTTCGTAAGCCAGCGCTGCAACGCTATCGTGGTCCGCAACAATACTCCAGATGAGTCAAAAGAAGAACTGAAAGAGAATTTACGAGTAAAATATTCTGCTTTATCGGCAGATGTTAACACCTAACATTATATGAGTGACAGTTAACAGATATAAAAAAACGTTTTTACATAGATTTTCTAAAAAAAAAAACGTTTTAAAAATAATTTAATTCATTTGTGAATACGTCCATGAAAGTTTCATTAAAATCTGGCAATTATCTGATTTTCGCAAGAATTTCTAAATCAATGTTTTTAACTGTTAAAAGATGCCCAATTTATAGCCAGAAAAACAAGATTTTTAACTAAACTTTCCAAGATTCTGAAAAGGAACTTTTCGTCGAAGAAATCGTTTGGTCTTTCATCTTAACACAAAGATTTTGACAATTAAATTTTGTTTTCCGCATCTTTTTCATCATACATTCTCCTTTTTAGCTAATTTTTGTAGGTACCGATATATATATATATATATATATATATATATATATATATATATATATATATATATATATGTAGAGAGAGAGAGAGAGAGAGAGAGAGAGAGAGAGGTAAGATGAGAATGAATAGAGTACAATTCCAATGTTCGTAACATTTAATTTAAAAAAAAGCTCAATACAAAGTAGAGCAATATTTTTTTATCTTTTTTCTCAAAAAGAGGCTGTATTTTGCTTTTGTCTGATTAAATCGTTGACTCGCGAGTAATTTACAATCGCCTGATGCATTGATACACATCGAAACACAACACCAATTGTGTAACGATTTTGACATGTTTTCAATTATATATATATATATATATATATATATATATATATATATATATATATATAATTTTAATATATACTATATTTATGAGTTAGTGCTCAATATCAGGGATAGAGTGTGTAAAAATATAAAAGTGGATATTGAAGTCAACAGCCAGAGTCGTCAGGCCATATATATATATATATATATATATATATATATATATATATATATATATATATATATAGATATATATATAGATATATATGCAAAAATATATATATATGCAAATAAATGACAAGACGGGAAACTGTGTAGTAATAAATTTTGTTCCGAGAAGTTCTTCAGACAGAATAACAGTTTTATTGATGAAATCATTCTTATATATTTAAAGTCTAAAGTTATGAGAAAACATGGTGGGACAAAAATAATACAAATACCGGTTACAGTTTATATCGAAACGTTAAAGAGCCGTTCAGTATTTAAATTTAAATTTTAACATCTGCTATATCTACATTTTAAAATTCACATATGTCTAAAAATAGCCCTGTGGTAGACATAAATGAATAAGATATTGAATGTTGAAAGTCTTCATAATTTTACATGAAGCCTTTATTAAAACAAATTATTTTCTTGAGTTTAAAAATGTCGATAAAACCAGTAATAAAAAAAACTAATAATTACTAAACTAAAGATTAACTAGTGGAAAGAAATCAAAGGGGCTGGGATGTAATTTTGAGAAAAGTCGCGAAAATTTTAAGAATTTTAACGATTATTGAATTCTTGATGTTACAACCTTTCAGCCGATCAATTCTGTATTATAATATATGAAAAATACGATCTTCTGCCCCTTTCCATTACCTAGAGGTGATCCATTTCAAACCAATAAGGTGTTCAGACGGGACTTTTTAATAAGCCTTGTTTCTGAACCTGATAGTGGCGACATTATGTCTGATTCAGGTTAATAAAAAAAGAAAAGAAAGGGGAATGAACTGGAGGAAAAAGGATTGAGAAGAGAGCTTTTTTCTTTATTATTTTCCACCGATCAGAGGAAGGAAATTTGAAATCTGCGATAATTCTGAAAGGTGTCTTGGGAGCCTAATGCGACAAATATAAGAAAAGACGTCATCTGGTTTCATTACTACTCATCCACGATACATCTCTGAGTGGATAATCTCCGTAGAACAATTAACATTTCAGCAGTGGGGAGAAGAGGCTGCTAGACTTCGACATGCCATATGACTAGCAAGCAAAGCTGGCCAACACACGAAACTAACCTGCCAATTTTTCCTTGATGATAGAAGACAACTCTCTCGCTGCAACTATAATTCTTCAAGGCTCTGCTAACTTCTGCAAGTTTGCCACAAGTTTACTACGTTAAGCTATCAACACTGTAAGGTCCGAAAATTAACAGCACCTCGTGAACATCGCTGTCACTATGTACCAATGACTTTTATTCAGTGAACACTATAGATTCACTGACCATCCAAGCTGATGTTGCTGTAGCTGATTCGTTTGAAGTCGCCGACACATGTTTATTTCAGCACGCGCTGGGGAAGGAAGAGGGGGAGACAGTTGCATCTTTGTTTTCTGAAAGTTGAAATCTGTGGGTTTTTATAAGAATTTTTCCCCGAAAATAGGGTCGAAAAAATAGGGTTTTTGTTTCCTCTGATTGGTCAAATATTTCGTATGGCGATGTTAATTTTTAACCAATACAAACTTTGATTTAAACGGTGTGTTTTGTACAGTGGAAGCTTTTAAGCATGTTTGTAATATTGTCCGTTATTGGGTAGAAAATAAAGTTTGGGTGTGTTTTAATATGGTATGTATGTGGGTATATAATAATGTTAGAAATAGCGTTTCTTTCCTATATGATATCCTTGTAACCAGTTCTTCTCTGGAAAAACATGTGCGATTCCATTTTGACAGGACATTATATTAGCTCAACTGCTATTTCTCATTCTTCTTCGAAGATAACAGCTATTTTTAATTTCCTTGCTTCTAACATCTTAAGAAAATTACGCCAATTATTTGGGATGATTAATTTCTATCTCAGATTTCTCTCTATTTGTGATCACGTTTTTAAAAAATATCAAAAATTGCGATATAGATTTTTCTGACCCTGATCTTGCTTATTTTCGCAAAATTAAATCTATATCGTGTTATTATTTACTTGCCGCCCCACGCATGCAGGATACGACACAAGGTCAATTTAATGTGGCGAGTCCGAGCGCGTGCACCTGGGCCAGGTCCAAAAATTGCCAAGCTTCCGCAGCCGTAGGTTGCACTAGCGTCGGTATTATAAGGCCCCCCCCCCAACCTGGTGCAATGAGGGTGATACTGCCATGGGCAGCTGTTTCCGAGGACCGAACACGTCTCAATTTTTAGTTGCGCTCTGTCCGCAGGCAGAGACACAACTGACTTGCGCTCTGCCCAAATATGCAACTGAGAGATAATGAGAGAAAACCTCAAAGTCTCGGGAGAATCTCCCGAAAAACTAATATCTTGTCTCGCAATGAAATTGTCACATAGTGAGTCAGGAAAAGAGTTGTACTTGTCGGCTGATGCTTCTTCTCGTGGTGTGTACGCTGTTCCGCAGCAAAAGATGGAAGTTTATTTGTTTTCTTTTCTAGGAAATTGTCACCTACAGAAGCTAGATACAGGAGCTTTGATTGGTTTAGGTTTGGTTTATTTTGTTTTACGGCATATCAACCTCAGTGGGTTATTTAATGCCGACAAAATTTTTTTTATTGCTGGTAATATTTTGTTTTGTCAAAAATCTGTTTCTGGTAACATATTTCCTTCAAAATTGTATTGCTGGTAATAATTTTTTTCAAAAATGTATTGCTCGTAATAGTTAACTATTTGCCCATAGCTGGGACCCTAACAGGTGCTGCCACCCCTGGTCAGGTTGGGCCTGAGAACACCAGCAATTAAGTAGTGGTTCCACACTCCTCAAAACCTCTTGATCAGAGGCCTTGCTGCGGGACGTAGTTTAACGTCTTACCCAGGACGCGGATGTAGTTTAATGTCTTACCCTGGACGAACAGGAGCTTTGAACGAATATTCCTAACAGCTTATTAGGCTGCACGGCATTTTCGCTAATAATTGGAGAAGCATACCTTTCTTGCTGATTTGAATCAGCTCACAACAAAAAAAGGCGAGAAAGATTTTTAAATATAAAATATTTTTATTTTCATGTTTTTCCAACTAAATTTTCTCGGCTTTTATGAGTGTTAAAATTCTTGCGTTAAAGCTACTTATTTGTTAAGACGAAAAGGAATGTGATTTCTTGGCGTGTACGTATGAGAAAAAAGAGGCAAGGGAGACAGTGAGAAGAAAAGTGTGTCACGTAGCTTGGTGAGAGTGAGTGTAAGTGTCACGTAAATTGGTGAGGGATAATGTAAGCGTCACCTAAGTGAGGAAGACGGGTGAATGAGTAAGGGGATTTTCTTTTAAGACGTGTCGTGACTGTTGTCGCATATATCCCCTTACTTCCTTATTGGCTTTTGTCCGTCTAGTAACTTTACTTAAATACTCTTCAAAGGCATCACGAAGCATTTTTTTTTTATTATTATCGGCTGGAACGCAACCAATTGGTTGAAAAATGTTAAATATTTATTTTCAAAGGATTAATTTATTAACCGGAAGGATGTGCGAATTCTCCGACTCAGAAACCATTTTTGTCATTTGATGATTTACTGTCTTGGTGTTTATTTCCCCTCTTTGCTCCATACCTTCCACGTCGTGATTGATTATAAGCCTTTTCTGGGCACATTCCAATCAAATGTTCCCCATAGGAGACATTTGGATTACCTGTACCAGTTTACCTCATATATGTGTTTTATTAAAGGAGTTCTCATTTCTGTGGATACCCACTCTTTGTAACGTTAATTTGGACCCTTGTTCGGAATAGGACTTAGATTATTGGTCTTTACCTGGCGTTCCGGTTTCAGTCACTTTCCCATCAACGTAAAGTCGCTTCCTGTACCTTTTCTGTAAATACTTTCATGGTAATTGTTCTGACGAGCACTTCGCTATGGCACCTAGACTTTATGAATTTAAGCGCAGTACTAGATTGGCAACGAGGTCTCATCAATTTACAGTTGAATTGATAGATGTAACCGTAAGTTCTATGCTATCAGTTTCTCTTCTCGCACTTCTCGCTTGTGGAACCCTTTTCCGGTTCCATGATTTCCGCTCAATTTTGATCTTCAAAAATTTAAATGCAATGTCAATCGTTATCTACTGTCTTCCTGATTACTCTTCTATTGTTATCACTCCTTCACAATGTTTTCTGTTTTCTAATTTAGTAACCCCTTGTGTCTTAGTTGCTCTAATGCCTTGTTTTCGGTAATTCGATTAAAAAATGTTAAAGAATCGACAACTATGGTAATTTCTCTTGAATAACTCTTCGTTCTTGAAACTTATGAAAATTTGGCAAACTAGAAATTCTGACACCATCATCAATCGAGCACATCCTTTTGTTTCTAAGTATATTAGTAGACATTGTAGGAAAAGAATAGTCCGAACATGTATCAAAAATAGTATTTATTCAATTGTATTGAAAAGCAATACACAACATAGAAAGCTTTTACCTTTTTGCAAATGTTCTCTTAAGTATAATGAAAGTACGGCTTTCAAAAGTCCGGCATGTGGTTTCAGAATGAACAGATTGGTGTATGTTATCTGTTCACTTCTTGGAAGCGAAAAGATGCCAATAACTCTACATCTCCCAATGAGGCAGCAGGGTGACGAGCTTGCGACCAATCCAGAACTCCGACACATATAGGGTTTGACAGAACCCCAAATCCTACTGCTATGTGTGTGTTCTGACCAACGTGTGAGTGTGTGTTAAAACATATGTGTGTGCATTAATTCACTACAGAGTCTTTGCGGTATAGCTATTTTTTTATACTCTATAATTTGTCTCATCTTTGTGCTAATACCTCCATCAAGTTAGTCGAAAACAGATCCATTTTTAACTGTACATGATGCCGGGTATTATTCGGTTTTGTACAAAGACATGCGTTCAATGTCAAAACGCCAAAGTTGGAAGACACACTCGCACATGCCCTGGATCTCTTTGTCACTCGATAATGGTTCACCTATAGGAACATCGACATTACGAGACACTTACCGTTCTGTGAATTAATTAAACTAATTTTTAGGTTGCTTTTTCAAGTAAACCAAAATGTTTTTGCCGACCCATTCTAAAGGTCACATCTGAAATTCAGAGATGAGTCACTCTCATTCCAAGAGTTCTTTGGATTGTTGCATAAGCTGTCTGTCATTGCGTTAAATAATCGATTATATAGCAAACTGTGACCGGACCCTTAGGCTTACGGAAGGCTTTTACTGGATTAATCGATAACTCTCTAGGCCAACGGTTTTTATAAGCGTGGTCGGTATCGTCTGTTAGTAATCCGTCTCGTGCGTTGTTTGTGTGATATAAGGACTCTTCGAGAAGCTGCCCTGGTCTGACTGGCTGGAAAAATACCGGACATGCAGAGAAATAAGACCCTGACAATTGTTGATATAAAACAGTTTTTATTTTGTTGAAGTACAGAATACTTTTTTAAACTTCGTGCAACTGGAGGCTTGAGGCAATTGCATATCAATGTAGTACTCTATCTTGGATCGCTGTGTCTGTGTGTTTGTTCATTCATAAATTCTACGTATTCCACAGTAGCAGCAGCAGCAACTGGAGGCAGCGAAACAGAACTAAACTTTTCGGGTTCAACTACCGACTTATGAAAAGGACACTGTCGGATTTTTAGGACATTGATGAGTCAACTGGTTTTTGTAATTAAAGTTCTACGCAGAACATTGTCCAGAATCATATGGTCAGTCTCTGGCCACTAAGTCAAAAGCACTTTAGCGTGACCTCCTAATAATATAAGGTAAATTGGAGTATAAAAACTAAACTATATCATTTCATCCGGCCTCAACTTCCGATCTTTAAAAAGCATTATTACTCATGTCATCTCCAGACAAGTGGGGTGAAAGAAGTGGATAAAATTGAATTGTACTGGATTTTATTAAAGTCCTAATTTATCCATCGTTCAATCCTTATTGGTACAAATTCTGAGTTTCATTTAATAAATTCATATATTTTTTATCGCTGTAGGGATTACCCCCACGGGGTCTGCCAAGACCAGGGCCGGCGCCAGAGTCACACCCACTCCCAAAACTTTGATAAAAAAAAAAATAAAACTTTTGAATACTTTTGTTTAATTTTAAATCTGAGAAAATGTTATTCTTTGTGTAATAACCACCAATCATGACTAAATTTTAGTTTTACTCGAGAAAAAAATGTTTAAGTTGCAAATTTTTACATTTCCGTAAAGATTAATCGCCGACGCATCTCCGCTGAAAAAAAAAAGAAAGAATTTTACAAAGATTCCAACACAACACAAACGGGGTTGGAGTAAAAATTTGTTTGAAAAACAGTATTTTATTTTTCATGAAAATTTTTGTGTTGAAATCTTTAAACATTTTTATTTTTTAAGCGATATTTTCTCAGTTTTATTTTTCTAGAAATGTAAAAAATAGGGACTAGAAATCTTATTTTAATTACTAGCCATGGACTTCTGGTTAATTACTATAAGTAAAAAAAATCAGATATCCTCCTTAGTGGATGACCTCTGAATAAAAAATGATTTTACCGAAATATATAACCCTCTTAATTGATTTAAAAGAACTGTTCAGAAAGAAAATTACAATTTAAAAAATTAAGCGCTACTGAAATTATAACTTTTGTCCCCGCCGCATTAGACATGGGGCTCCCACAAAGTTGAGCGGTTTTGGGGTAGTAAGCACCGGCCCTGTCAAATTGATGATTGACAATATAACTTAGGTAGAAAAAAGTACAAAAAACAAAAAAAACGCTGCTGAAACTAGCCCTTTTGGGACTTCGACCTCGTCAGGGGTTTCTGCGTAGTACGCACCACACGGGCCATGCATATACATGATGTATATTATTACTGACAATGTAACGTCAGTTTAAAAATAATTTTAAAAGTGGCAGATGGCCATAAAATAGCGCTGAAAAAAAAATTAGCAGAGGCCACAACAGGGCCCAAAAAACGCCCCCCCCCCCCGGTCAAGGGTTTTGGGGGAAGACACCCATTAGGTGGCGCTGTTTCAAGACTATAAAAAGTTCATCATAATCTTCCTTCTTTCTCTTTTCATCTAGAATGAGGTAGGACTGGACATTTCTAGTCTTCATTAGGGGGGACTTCCTTTACATACACACACATGCTTGTCAGATGCACACAATTTCTAATATCTAAGTTTTTATTGTGTTTTTTTCCTTTTCAGCTGTCTACACACTAGTATATTTTCTCTCTCTTTTTTATTTGTTTTTTCTTACAGCTTATCAACCTTCTGCAAGTTATTTAAAGCGGGAAAATACTTTTAGATTGTAAGATTTTTTTTTTAGATAATAATGATTTTTACTGATACAAGTTTTACTATTTAACCCATAGCTTGGGTATAAGAATTGGATTCATACCTTTCTCAAGTGTATTTGTGCATAAGTGAATGTAATGAACCCGACTGGAATTGGAACTTGGCTCTCCAATTTCCAAATCCGAGCTGTTATTCATTACACTATCTGCACATTCAAGCTTACAGCACCTGGTCATCCCAAGCGGTCACCTATCTAGGTATTGACCTGGCTTGACATTGCTTAACTTCTGTAAGATAAAGAATAAGTAAAGTGTATACAGTCTTTCTCATACATTTTTTATGGATGTGTGTAATGAGTGTGCAGATAATTTAGTTGGAAAATACAAGAAATGTCTGGAGTTTTCTTTGCTTGAATTTTTGTTGAGCACTAAAAGATAAATATTATTATTATGGCCTGAAAAAGAAAAAGGAGCTGGAATTTATGTTGATGCACATGCTGATGACCTATCCGTGTTGACTGCTTGTTTGTGTGTGCAGAGGAGAAAAGTGGAACCGATTCTCACTGGTTTAGAAAGAGCGAATTAATGATAATTATAATTGTTATAATTATTTTATAACTATTTTTGATAATATAATTAGTTTTTATTTATTTATTTTTTACAGACATCACACAGTGATAATATAATTAATTTGTTATTTATGTATTTCTTTATGGATACAATGGGTGTATAGATCAGTTACAACAAATTTAGTATAGGAGATAAGAGAATTGAACATAGAATAGGCTATGCTAGGTGCAGTTTTCCCCAACACCACAAGATGCTACAAAACCAAAACATTAACCTAAAACCTCAAGTCATATTCTTAAATAACCTCATAAGATCATGATTTTGATGTGGATGTCATGCATGACATCCAACTTGTTCAGAAATGTCTAAACTATCAGCTATCTACAAATGTTTTCTCACTTCAATGATTAAAAATGGCTTCAATCAAACAAACCCTATGGATCTCGAAGAGGACTGTTCTTTGTTGAATCGCATAGATGGACACTACACAATCACAAAGAACTGTGCTAAATAAAACAAATCACAGTACTTGAAGACTTTCAACAGCAGCAACAACTAAAATAGATGTGTTGTAATGTAGGAAAGGTTACTGAATGAGGAATAACATCAACAAAATACAATACTCGCCAGCAGCATGAAGTAGGTAAACCACTGCTAGTGGTGGACTACTTAAACAGTATATTACCCCCACTTACAATAGTGTCCAACATATTTATGAGGATTGAGACATACCCATTAGTGTTCATACGGATGGTATATAACAAGATGACATGCCAAAGTGAAAATAATGAATTAATCAAAATGTTGACACTCCAGACAGGTTTAAACAAAAGATTAGGAAGGAAACTTATATTAATAAAAGAAAGTGCAATAACAGTGGACTTGAGAAGCCTGTTTTTTTTCTGAAAAAAATGTTTTAAGAGAAAGATTTTATAAATTTCAACTGCCAGTAACGATAATTGGTCAATCAATGAACAGCAAATGTTTCCTTACCAGGAAGTGGCTAATATTACTTATTAACATTTATCAATTGTTAACCATGCTTTTCTTTATTAATGTCTTTTTCTCTCCCATTTTTAAGTTATTCATTTGCCTCAAACCTCCTCCTGTCATAGCAACTCATTTTTAGGTTGCTTTTCATGTAACGTCATGCCTTCTGGTCCTCCTCGATCTGGGCAACGAGGAATTTTGAACTGAACTATGAGTGTAGATTATTCTCACCTAGTTCTTTCTTTAGTATTGCTCAGTTATTACTCGCCCTGTTTCTTGCACTGGGTTTAAGTCTACACTATGAACTCACAATTACTGCCACGAATTTCCCCAATGCTTTAATCCTGTGGGACCATCCTGAGTGTAGAAACTGGAGCCATAAACCTATTGCTGTTCTCACACTTGACTACATTCACCAGTTTTTCTTTTCTTATTACTGCTGCTATTGTTGAAGTATTGCTGTCATTCCTTTTTTATTTTAAAAAAACTAATGGCTCTCATTTCATATTTATTTCTATTCAAAGCCTGCTAAGGAAGACACGTCTGAAACGTTGTGATAGCAACAACAAAGATGAAGATAATAGTCTGAGCATAAATAATGATACCTGTTCATCTAAAAAATTCAGACAGGGCACCATGACGTGATGTAATGGTTAGCAAGCTTGTCTTACTCAATCAATTATGAATGAATAGTGAGTTTGATCCTCATTGGGTTCCCCATACTTTCGACTTTGTGCCACATCTAAGCTACCCTTTTAGAATGAATTTAAAAAGGGTTCTTCAGCAACGGAAATGACAATAAATTATTCTATCGAAATAAATGATTTTTTTAAATATCCAGATAAGCCAATGATGGTTTGGTCAATCTTGATCAAGAATTTTTATTCTCGCAAAGATTCTCCTGGATCTAAATGCAGTGGCAGACTGACCGCGGTGTTACCTTGCCCGATGACAAGTGTGCCCCCAATACCAAATAAAAATGTAATAAACAAACACAGTGAACTGTTTTAGTAATAAAAAGAACTCAGAACTTTATAAAGTCATCTGCATACTATCATTTCCCTAAATACAAGCTGCTAGTGGCCCGCTGACAGACTGCTGATGGCAACACCAGCCGTCCTCTGGTGGCAGCCACTGGTGGGCCTCTCGCGGTCACATTGCCGAGATGAACATGCCGGCAGTCCGACAGCGAGCCACCAGCAGTAAACGCTAGTGGCATGCCACCCAGTGGTAGATTGGTGGCTTGCATGTAGGGTTAACTCGTGTCCAGCGTGAGAAGACATTTTCAAAGCTAAAGATCATAAAGACAAAGTTAAGAAATTTGCTGTGTGAAGAGAATTTGGAATCATTCATGTTGCTATCCATCGAAAAGTAATTGTTAGATGAATTGGATGCAGAAGCAATTATCGGCAGTTTGCACAATCATCTAGTGAACACAAGCGATTACTCTTAATGGAGTGAACTGCATGCAATGCTTTATTGTGCATTTAAACTGTTAACGTGTAAATTGTGCAGTATGCTATTTAAAAATATCAAGCAATTACTTAAAATTAAAAACAAGTAAGTAATTCAATTATAACATTCTGTATGTACATTTGTTATCTGTTGCCAGTAATATGTACAGTACATGTACACTGTAATTACGAAGAAATACACATTTTTTCCATAAAACTTTTTTAAATTGTGTGCTTTTTTTTCTATAAGTATTTTTTAAAAATTTTGTTTATTTGTTATGAGAATTTAAATGAGAGCTTTGTAGTTGTGGACGGACCCTCTTTGTCTCCTGGAACCAATAGTTTTAGACCCAGTCAGTTACTTTCTAGATGATTATGTTCTATACATAATGTTTCTGCAAATGATGGTTGAGAAAAATCATAAGCAAATTGAAAGAGAATTAGTAAAACCTTTCAATACAAGTTTCAATGAAAAAACCCTTCATGAACTCTGAAAAGTTCATGAATGCTTTCATCATTGTCTGACTTCTTCTCAGCTGAAAGAGTTGCCCTCTGCTCGTCATTGCTCTGCTCGTTTCCTACCGAACTGATGATGAAAAGTGGGTTCACTGTAATCATATTCAATGGTAAAAACAATAACCAGCACTCACTGAAAAACAAAAACAAACCATGCCTAAACAGGACAGCATGCAAAAACAAAATGTGCTTCGATACTGATGAAGACAGCCATTGGCAACATGATGTGCTGGACATGTGAGTAAAAACAGTTTTTGTAATAATATTCACTTGCTTTTCTTTTTAGGGTTGAAAATAAGGTATGTAACACCTATTCTTTGTTAACCTATTCTCTTTCTAGAACTAATTATATACTAATTAAATTGATAAAGTTTTTTTATTTTCTAGAAAGAGAACAAAGTGTAGAAATGTGTTATATGCCTTCTCTTCGACCCTGAAAAGGAAAGCTAGTGAATATTACAAAAACTGTCCTTCCTCATCAGTCTACAATTTCAGGAATGTTATAATTCTATTTATTTTAATATTTTCAAATAGTTCTTTTAATACATATTTTCAACTCAGTTGTCCAAATTTCTTTGATAAAACCTTGTCAATAATTTTTTTAATGCAAGTTTTTACAATCAGTTTTTTTTTACACAAAAAATAAGGTTGCACTATACACGGGTCATTTTATTGAAGAGGTTAAAAATAATGCATTTTTGGTGACCAGTTGCACTATACAAAGGTAAAATTTTTCTGGAGGGGTTAAAAGACATGCAAAAAATTCAGGGGTAGCACTATACATGAAGTTGGCTAATATACAATTATATACAATAGTTTTTTCTTCATATTTCTTGTTTAAACAAATAAATGTCTTGCCTGAAAGTTGTAGCTGAAGTATTGTCATTAATTTCTGATAAGTCTTGCTTCCATCTTATTTCTGTTTTTTCTTCAAAATATTTTTTGGCTATTCAAGTTGCTTTACATTCTACAATCTGTATGGATTGAAAAATAAGTTAGCAGGTTTCAACAAGATTTGAACTAATATCCCATATCTTTGGAAACTCACCTAAAATAGGCAAGGCCTAACCAATTTGTCCTATGGAGACCCATCAAGTAATTGATGACTAACTTATCACAAATTTAAAATGTTCATTAATTTTTGCATTTAAATGAAAACAAAAATAACAATGTGTCCTTTATTCTAGGAAGCATTTACAGAATGAAAAATAATTCAACATTTTTGATGAAATTTAAAAAAAGCCTATTTACAAGCAAGCATTAAATTTTTTTAAGCTAAATCTCTAAGTATAATTCTGATCTTTGAATATTTCTGAGGAGCACTGTAATATCACTATATTGCTATAAATTGAATTAAACAACTTGCACACATTTACTGATTCACAATTATTAGTGAAATACCACAATTTCAGAGGTGACATTTTGTAGAATTCTAAGCAGCTAATTCTTTTAAGAGAAATCCTTCAAGTTTAACATTTTTTAGTGTAACATAGACAAGTTTCCTGAATATTTTCATGCTTCAATACAAAATTTTTATATATATATATATATATATATATATATATATATATATATATTCATATATATTACTACATACTTACACACCCATTTGTGTTTGTATAAAAAGGTTATCAGAACTATTTTGAAATCGAGGACTTAATATATAAAATAGAAAACTGGTCAACAACAAAAACGAGAAATAACTGACATTCTACACGTACACACACTGGCAGGTGTATGTACACACCTGCACACACAATGGAAGAAGAAAGAAAAAAAAAAAAAAAAAAAAAAAAAAAAATCAACCTTGCAATAATGAAAAGTGCATAAATTATTTTTTAACTGGATATAAAAATAATGAAAACAAGAAAATAAACAATCAATTGCTGGTATCACCTGATAAATGAACAGACCAATTGCAGGAGGGTCTGTCTATAAAACTCAAGATGCTGAAAATAACATCAATCAGGTAAGTGACAAATTTTATATTTGTATTAATCATCTATATAACCCATAGCTGGGAGGAGGAGGAGGAGAGATGGATTTATACCTTTCCCAAGGGTATTTTGCATGTAAGTGAATGTAATGAACTTGACTGAAATTCAAACAGCTTGATTCCTCAATCCAAGTCAATATCCATTACTCTATGGGTAAATAGGACAGACCGAGTACTATAGCCTTGGGTGACAACCAGTCTAGAAGGAGGACAACACCAAATTCAAAACCTGAGGAGGGTTGTTTAGATATGCCCTGCACAAGCTCTCTGTAGTCAGCTCTTCCAAAAACTGTGTTCGGTTCTGCACAAGCCTTCGTTACTATAATCAAATCATATGTGCATGTAGTTAGTCTGGCTGTTTAGTCTAAGAGCTGAGCTGCTGAAACCTCATACATTGAAAAATGACAGGAGAGCCCTCCATATATACATACATGTGTGTGTTTAGTTTTTAAGAATACTCATAAATATATTTCAGGCTAACTGAAAGTCAAGGTAAATTATGGAGGCTGCTAAAAATTTAATGTCGAATAAATGAAAGGGATTGTCAAGTTTTTTTTTTATGTGATTATTATATTTAGTTTGAAATTAATTATGTATTATATATTTTAAATAATAGATTTAATTTAATAGTTTTCTTTTAATCTTAATTTTATTATTATTGGCTTGAAAAAGAAAGGAGTATTTAAGATATTTGAAAAGATCTGGGGTGCAGATTTATATTTTTGTTAAGGTTCAATAAGTGGCATTCTCAAACAAGAATTTTCTGTTTAAAAATAAGTTACCTTTTTTTTTTAACAGTTAACTTATTTTAATAATTGCGGCTGTCTTTAGAGATCGTAGTTGTCGTTGAATTGATTTCTATGTAGGACTAAAAATATGTGCTTTTATTTAATAAATTGTTGCGTATAAAGCTCGTCTTAAAACTAACGTCATTTCTTTTTTCTGTTTAAATACTTGTTGCATAACTGGGAGCTTTTGCATAAAAAGGAGGAGTCATTCAATGTAAGAAAGAAAGGGTGAAAGAATTAAGTGACTTCTGGATGGGTAAAAAAAGATTTTAGATTACTCTTTCTTTTCGGTTTCCCTTGTGGGGGGGGGGGGCATTATCGCATTTTACCAAAAGTCGTTAAATTATATAAAATAAATAAAATTTTCAAAAAGTAAAACAAAATGTAACTAATGGAGCGACATAAAATAAATTTGCTATTGAATTTATCACAATTTAAATAATATTACCATCCACAACTAAAAAAAAATAATTAAAGTCATTGTATGACAGAAATTGTTTATGACATCGTTATGTGTGTGTGGAGGGGATAATAATATGTGGGACTGGCTCGGTGATTGACTTTTTACATAAAAACAAAAACAAAACACACAAACTGTGTTATTTTTACAGAAATTAAAATTATTTTCAAGTAGAAATTTCATAAAACAGTCCCTCGGATACAATGACGTCTCTTTGATGAAGGACTTCAACGGCAAAGAGAGAAAAAAAATGTAGGTAAATAAATTTTAAAACAAATTTTTTAATCTTTTCTATAAAAAGCATTTTGTAATAAACACTTGTCAGTTGAATTTGTTTTTTTAAACAAAAAAAAAAAAAAAAAAAAAGTGCCTTCTTTTTTTAAATTACTTTAGTTTTTTTAGTAAAAGGTTACATAGGATAGGAAGGATTTTTTCTCACCACAAAAAAAGTTTTGTGGTTAAGAGAAACTTCTTCTAAAAGTAAATACAATTTTATTTTTAATTTCAGGTAAAATTAATTTTTAAACAACTAAAAGACTTTAAAAAATTCCGAACCTGTAAGTAAGTTACATTATCGGACTGAATAAATCAGTTTATGAGTGAAATTCGAAGACACGTGTGTGTGTGTGTGTGTAATATACACATTCTAAAGAATGCAAAGACAGAAAAATTACTGTCAGTTGGTGAGATTGTTAAGGGCTATCATTATCATCATCGTTGTCAAAGTCACAGTACGGTCGAATTAAAACGAACCGAAGGTATAAGAAAAGACAAGACAATCATAAAAACATTAAACACTATGAACAACAGAAGCCATAGTCAATCCAATTCTTCAGGCCGTACCGGGTGAGGTAAAGGTATAACGGATTTTTTCTCTTTATCCCGAGACAGAGCTTTTCTCATGTCGAAAGCATCCTCATCATCCTGCCCAGAATAATATTCCAAAACTCGACGATAGACTGTATAACCAAGTTTGTTGTACATATCAACAGCGACTTTATTCGAAACACGTACGAATAGATCCACAAAAAAGCATTTTTTGCGTTCAGAAATTTCTTCCAGCGTGTTCATAAGTTTAGCTGCCAGTCCAAGTCGTCGGTGTTCAGGAGATACAGAAAGGGCTGTGACATGTCCGTGCCAATTTTCTGCTCGACCCTCAGCCTTGCCCATTATGTAACCCATGATTTCGCCGGACGGAGATTCTGCAACTTGGAAATATTCGGGCCATTGTGCTAAATACTGCATGTAAAATGCTAGACCATATGTTTCGGTCAAGGGATCCAAGTTCACATTGTTGAATTTAAACAGGTCTGAGCAGGTGAATGGGCGAATTGTAGTCATGTTTAGGGGAATTTCTACTTTTTTTTATTATTTCTTTTTTTTTAATAATTATATATTACCGAAAACAAACGCTTTGTTTTATGTTTTTTTTTTTAATCGCAACCGGTAGAGTTGTTGCTAGTGGATTTAGCGGAAGTAGATAATTTAATTGACTCTTTCACCTAAAGAGTTCTACTAATGTTGATTCAGAGATTAAATAAACGAACGACTAGAATAAAGCATTATTCTTTAATTCTGATGTGAATTTTCCACAAAGCATAAAATAATCAATTCTCCATTATTAAAAAAAAATCTAAACCAACAAATAAGTAATTTATAACACATTTCAAAATATTTTCTTTAATATTTGGAAACCTGAGCAAAGTAATGAGTATCTTTTTTTTTAATTCATCCAGTAGTTTTAAATTTTTAAGCTATATTCATTTGGTAGAATAATTATATATATTGATATATATATATATATATATATATATATATATATTTTATATATATATATATTAAATAATTTAGACATGTTCTGTCTACTCTGAACACTAAATACTTACTCTATAGTTAACAATACCCTGATGATGACATTATGCTATCTCGAAAGTACTCAGAAATAAATACAATAAGAGCTAACACGGCGTTTTCCTCTCGTCCGTTAATAATCACACAAAAAAGCTTAAGTAGACAGAATATGTCTAAATTATTTCATGAAACCTGTCTTAATGAAAATATGCTGCTCAAATACACACACAAACACATACATATATATATTAATAAAATAATTAAGAAAGAGGCAACCTTAAGGTTCCATGACATGTTATGGAACCTTGATGTTGTCTCTTTCTTAATTATTTTATTAATATTTGCTCTGGTGTTACATTGATCTCTCTGTAATCCTCTTTGGAATTATCCATACAGATTACCAAACCCTTCATTACCTTACTATATATATATATATATATATATATATATATATATATATATATATATATATATATATATGGCCTGACGATTGCATCTAGCATGAAACTGATGGTCGCCTCTAAGTGTTGACTTCTATGTTCACTTTTATATATATATATATATATATATATATATATATATATATATTTAAAGACATTTTTATGTTTAACATTCTTTTTATAGATACAAGTATTTAAGTAAATGCTCTGTTTATAATAAATAGTATTAAATAACATTTACCGGCCTGAATGTCCGAGAAATTTTCATAGAAAATATTCGTCCTCTGACAGGATTCAAACCTGCTTCCTATACGGAAATGTCATAGCTTGACGTGCCTTTACCGATTTGGCCACAGAGGAGCGTTCGGTTGGCATGGAATATTTTCTATGAAAATTTCTCGGACATTCAGGCCGGTAAATGTTATTTAATATGGTTTATTATAAACAGAGCATTTACTTAAATACTTGTATCTATAAAAAGAATGTTAAACATAAAAATGTCTTTAAATAATTGTCGGACTTTGTCCATTTCATAATGTGTGACGTCATTTGTTTACATTTTATACGCCATGAGCAGTTATGAATGTACGTGAGAGATTCATGGAAGATTGAAGTTTATAAGCAGTAAATTCGACCTTGCCAACCGAACACTCTTCTGTGACCAAATCGGTAAATGCACGTCAAGCTATAATGGTTCCGTATAGGATACAGGTTCAAATCCTGTCGGAGGCCGAATATTTTCTATGAAAATTTCTCAGACATTCAGACTAGTAAATGTTATTTAATACTGTATATTATAAACAGAGCATTTACTTAAATACTTGCATCTATAAAAAGAATGTTAAACATAAAAATTTCTTTGGATAATTGTTGGACTTTGTCCATTTCATTATATATATATATAGTATAGAATTCAACAATTGGTTAAGTAATATAAGTGTAATTAATTTTAGAGAAACAAAACTTGTAATTGTAAAACTCATACAATATTTGTTTTTGTTTCCTTTTGCTCTATTTAAAATAGATAATTTAATATTAGATAATTTAAAAAATAAAATCTAATGCAAAATAATATTTACTTAACAAAGTTATACTTTCACTGTCCCATAATAGTTGCTACATTTGCCTACACATTTCATACACCAAATATTACAACTATTATAGAACAGAGAGACTTTTCTTATTCTTTTGTATATAATAAATTAAAGTATTTAGACAGTTTTACAGAGGATATGAAACTTCAGGGTGTTTTTGACTGTTAAAGTTGAACATGCATGGCCATCAATGAATTTATTGATTGATTTGTTTTACGGGGTTTTTTTTTTTTTTTACAGTTTATCAACCTCTTATGGGTTATTTAAAGCTGAAACATATTTTGGATTGTAAGAATAATTCTTGTTTGCAAGTGAATATTGCATTAACATTTTTTTTGTGATAATGATTTTATATTAGATAATACAAGCCCTACTATTTAACCCATAGCAGGAGGAAGAAGAGATGAATTCATAACTTTCCCAAGGGTATTTGCACATAAGTGAATGTAATGAACTCAACTTAAATTTGAACTTGACTCTCCAATTTCTCATACTATTGATGACCCCATCTCCACATCCCCCATCAATGGAAATAAATTAAATACACTTTTTATATAGTTTATAACACAGAGGTTCTAACAGTTTTTGCATATTCACCACACCAAATACTATTTAATTTTGCTTCTGTTAGTCTATTTAATTGTTTTTAGAGGCTCCCAGGGACTAAACTTCTGAAATTGGTACAGATTTTTTAATTGGTGTAAAAAGTTTTAAAAATGATGTAAATTGACTCATTTGAATTTTTTTTTCATTTAAAATTTGTATCTTAACATTTCTCTTTTTTATATCAGTTCTTGAGCCTTTTTTTGGATGTATAAATCAAGTGTGTTTCTGTTGTAGCATTTGTGAAGAAATATTTAAAAATTTATATCAATTAAGATTTGGTAAAATGGACAAATTAGATTAAAATTCTAGTGAAAACATTATTAGAACATATTCTGATATTAATCAGTTTCAGACAAAATAAAAATGTCTTGAAAATTATTAAGATACAATATCTCTACTGGGTGGGTGAATACCAAATTAAAATAAAATTTTACTAACTTATAATTTAGAGAGAAAGATAAATGTATACAGCATTTGAAATATTAATGAGCAAAGTTGTAACTTTTAAGCATTCGTAGCTATTAAGTTATTAGATTAGAAATTTTATACTCTTTAAGTAACACACTTTCAAATAGAACTGAGCATTTTCCTGTTAAATTTTCATGTGTATTTTATGTCTACTTCTATGTCCACATGCCAGGTATAAATAAGAGGACAATGCATCATGTAGTTAGTGCGAGTTCTAGTAGCAGTTGAATTAAGATAAGAGGAGTCATTAAGAGAATTTTCTGTCTTGTCTATTTCCTGTCATCTTTGTTTTCTTTTGGTAAAACTGCTGCAGAAATTGTTGTAATTGCTTAAGAAGCTTCCAAAGAAGCAGCTTGAAGTGAATAACATGTGTCAATTGTATTAGTTATATTAGCATTTCATGTGGTGAAATATAACTTGAAGTTCATAAATGAGTTAACTAACCACTAATGAGTCAATAATTTTTTAAAATTGTGAAATCTTACAAAATAATTACAAAAATCTGAAAAACAATTACAAAAACTTGTAAAATCTGACAAAAATATTACAAAACTTTTTGTAAAATCTGAAAAAAATCACAAAATCTTGTAAAATCTGACAAAAATATTATAGAAAATATTGTAAAATGTTACAAAACATTTTGCAAAATCTTACAAAGATTTTTGAAAATCTGAAAGTAATACAAAAATCTTGGAAAATCTGACAAAAAATCTGATTTTTTTTCACTTTACACTCAGTCTCTCTCTTTTTTTTTTTTTTTACT
>OZ038502.1:85773291-85805791 GCA_964036315.1 Acanthosepion esculentum | reverse complement strand
CTGTGCTGAGCAGACCTTTGTTACAGTTAGAATTAATACAATTAAAAAGTTTGTCAGCTGATCGATGTTGTCCTCAGCATCCCAACTCAAGTGTTTCATAGACAGGTCTCCAGAAACCACTCCGTTTACTCATCAGGGGATATCAGCAACTGACTGCCCATATTTCTCAATTTTTCTTTTATATATATGCCTTTTTCATTGATGCAAGGTTGATTTTTCTTTTTATAGTGTATGTGTACATTTGTGCCTGTGTGTGCACTTTAACCCATCTGCGCGTATGTGTGTACATAAGGCGATTTACTTGACACCCTCCCCCCCTCACTGAGTCAGGTTGTGACACAAGTTCAGTTTTTAACATGGGGACCTAAGTGTTTCCACTCGGGCTGCTGGTCTAAGCTTGTCTTAGCTGTTCATAGCTTGTCCAAACTGGTCAGAGCTCGTCTAAGCTAGTCTTTAAGGAAAAACTTTTCTTAGTCCACACATATTGTCCTCTGATGGACTTTTTGCCTTGATAAAGACCATCCAAGGACAAAACATATCAACTAAGAATGGTTTTACTTTTATCTGTATTCATCATCTTTTTACACATACAATTTTAGTTATATTTGAATTTCTACACATAAACACACACAACTGGCACTTTTATGTTGTGTAATGATTAGCAAGTTTGTATCAATTACAACTGAGTAGAAAATTTAATCCCCACTGGGTGTTCCATACTTGCATCCATGTGCCATATCTAATCTATGCTTGGTAAATCACTATATAGATATTTGTGTGTGTATTGAAATAAAATAATATTATTGAATGGGACAAAGTTATACACATAAAAAAATATTATTAGAAATTTGAACTGGATGACCTCTATTCTGATTATCTGGTAAACATTTATTATAACTTTTTAAAATCATTAAATGTCATATGTGAATTAAAAATTTAAAACTTTTGATCAATTATTTAAAAATATTTATGATGCTGTTGAAAGTAGTCTTAAATTTTATTTGCAATATGAATCCAAGTAAAATAATAATTTCCTGATTGCATATTCTCGATTTAATGGAATACTGTTCGTTTTTATGATTCGAATGAACGGTAGGAGGCGCTGTTGGAAGCTTCCTACCAGAATGGCGCTCTCTATGAAACATGCTGACGATGACAGTCAGTATGTATTAGTGGCCAAAATGGACAATGTACGAAGTTTGGCTAATATTCTCAAGGCCGTACATTTTAAAGAAGTAAGTTAAATATAATCAAAAACCTAACGATAGAACGACCACAAAAGTAAATTAAAAACTGTAAAAAGCGGTGTTTATTAACCTCTCTCTACACTTCCACAGTCTACGCTACAAAAACAGAACGGACAATTAACGCATGTTTTGTTTACTTTTGATAATTTAAAAAAGAAGCATATTTAAGGTTTTACAATTACCCCCTCTCCAAAAAAATAACAGAGAGATGGTCTTTTCGGCACTGTGATTTTTTTTATTTATATCTTAAATCTTACTAATAACTACTAAGTTGAACTAAAACACGCGGTGTCCCAAAATAAATGTATTAAAAACAAACTTTTTAAACAGATAATTTCTAAGATAAATTTTGGTACAGGGTAATGGTGTAAAACTTTTTTTTTTTTTAATTGTCTCTTTTTTTTCAGAGACTTGTGTGGATCCAGGATGATCTCATAAATTGTATATCTTTTTGAAATATCTTAATTAAAAATATCCGGCTACTTTTACTTTAAAAAAAAAACATTTTTTATTTTTTTTATATATCTTTGATCCAACTTCTTTTAACTAATTTGATGGTTAAAAAAATTAAAAATAACTTCTGAAACTTAGATAAAACTTTTTATCTCCCTTGAAATATCACGAAACTGGAAAAATAATTTTCTAAACTTAAGTTTATTTTTAAATGAAAAAATTATCAATAGGAAAAAAACAAAAAAACCTGTGGCCTTCAAAAATTGATTTATCAGGATCTAAGTGAGTAGTTAAAACATTTTGATGTGCCGTACCCATTCGTGATGTGAGTGATCATGGCTCTTTACAACTTCCTATCTTTCGTAGTTCAAAGCAGAAAGATAAAAACACTATCCCTCCAACTTCCTATTTTGCTATTCATTCGCACAACCTCTTTCTTTAGGTAGGTTACTCTTGCCTTCCTCTGAGTATCAGATTCTCCAAACCTTTCCTCATTATGTGTTTTAGAAATTTTAACTGTCTCTTTCTAGTGTCATTTTTGTTCCTATTTTCCTTAAAACTTCCTCATTGTTCACATGCTCTGTCCATGATATTCTCAGCATCCTTCTGTAGAACTACTTCTCTGTTGTCTCAAGTCTTCACTTCATCTGTAAGGAAAATGTCCCCCATTCACAGCTATAAAGGATGATTTATATTACATAATAGTTAAGAACTCTTTTCTTTTGTTTCTCATGAAATTTTCCTGTTTCTTAATATTTTGGAAGGCATCTTTCATCTTTGGATTTCTGTGTCACATTATCTTCTTTGCTTGAAAATCTTTCAATACTGTTAAAAAGATAATGTGTGTTTGTCTTGTCCATTTTTTACACATCTGCATGTTGAAAGTGCTCGCTCGACCAAGAAGAAAACTGGTATTATATAGCTCTCCCAGACTCACACTATCTTGTTTCATAGGCTCGTTTTTGTCCCACTTCTATGACATGGTCCATGCTTTCTTTTTCTGATCGAACTCAATGCTAAAGTCCAGTTCCTCTATGGTGAGAGCAGCACACAGGGATGGTTTTCTGTCAAAGAACACCACTGCACCTGAAGGAATGATTCCTACTCCCCTTAATTCCTTGATCGCATTCATCCTGATCAGGAGGTCAAAACCAAGTGGCTTCTTGTATGGGATGAGTGTTACATAATGAGAGCTTTTGACTACAAGAGTTTAATATTTTATTTTGATAATGCACCTAGTGAGAATGTTCTATTTAGTTAGAATCATGAGCTAGATTTACATATGTCATCCTACATTTATAGAATAATTTTTAGCTCAAGTGTTTTATCCTTTAAAACAGTGGTCAGCAGCTCCCAACCTCCAGGCTACATTTGGCCAACAAAGGATTTTAGTCCAGCCTGCCAACTTAACTGTAATTCATCTTAACGCAATTACCATAATCTTTTTTCTTTCCTTTCCAGAAGTTTTTTTAGTCTTAATAAAAAAAAAAGGCCCATGGAAACTAAGAAAAGAAAAGTGGATCTTGAGTGCTGAAATTTTAACGAAAGCTGGATACTTTGTTATTGAGCACTTCGGAAAATGTGTTTGCTTAATTTGTCAAGAAACAATTGTTGTAAAGAAAGTTTCTCCAGACCAAGGCAGCCTTCTGGATGGAATGGTCTGAGGTCAAAATAATTTATTATAGTACATTTGATATCATGGGCCTCTTCTGAGACACTGCATAGCTGTCTGGCCCACTCTCTCCAAAAGGTTGCTGATTCCTGTCTTAAAATATTAGTCAGTAGTTATTATAAGGAGGAAGCTAACCTTGTCTCAAGGCCATTAAAACAAAATTGACTAAAACTAAACACAAAAGACTAACACTAATCATTATAAATAATAATGAACAGTGTTACTTTTTATGTTTATTTTTCAGTCTGTAAAAATAGACTCACCAATTGTCAAGTAATGATCAGCTACCTGGTCACAATTATTTAGTAAATCATGAGAAAATCCATGATAGTAACATGAGGCTATTTACTTACACTTGATTTTAGGTTTGATACAACATTACAATGTGGAGTCCTGCAAGCATATATTTGGGTAATGCAAGGAATTGTTCACTTCTTTTGACACTTTTGTGATACTTAAGGCATCAGAAGTTGACTTAGATGCTTGCCCTTTAAGGGTTGCTTAGAGAGAGGACAGACCTCTGGAAGTAGACTAAGGTACATTTTTGCCCCAGGTCCTATGAAGGGGCTGATGTTACGGTAATGTGAAGCATACTTGGTGCTACTTAAAGTGAGTCAGCATTATGTTACTATAACAACAGAATTAAAAAAAAAAAAACCCAAAGAAACATCTAAAATGAAAAACAATAAAATTATAAAATTTAAATGTTATGCTAATGTGAAACATGTTTAACACCATTCAAAGTAAGCAGCCATTGTGTTACTGTAACTTCTGTGTATCGTGTCTCTTCAAGAGGTGGCTAATCATGGCTCTCCACAACTTTCTATACTTTGTAGCTCTTAGCAATGCTTGGCTTTTTAATATCCATCAATTTCCCTGTTCTTTTTGTTTCCCTTTTCCTGAAAACTTCCTTGATGCTTACATGCTCTGTCCATGGTATTCTTAGCATCCTTTTGTAGAACCATGTCTCTTGTTTCAAGTCTTTACTTTATCTGTGCGGAAATTGTCCAACATTCACTGGTCATATAGCAAAAATTAATATTGCATAGCAGTTCAGCAGTCTTTTCTTTGTTTCTGGTTTGGTTTGTTTTACGGCATATCAACACCTCAATGGGTTATTTAATGCCAACAAGATTTTTATTGCAGATATTTCTTTTTCAAAAATTTACTGCTGGTAATAATGTATTGCTGGTATTAAAACCTATTTTTACACTTTCATAGTATTTTGACCCCAGTTTGGGGGTTAACTATTTGCTCTTAGCTGGGACCCTAACAGGTGCTACCACCCAAGGTCAGGATGGACCTGGAAACACCAGCAATTAAGAGGTGGTTCCATGCTCCTCAAAACCTCCTAATCAGAGGCCTTGCTGCTGGATGTAGTTTATCGTTTTACCCAGGACACGGATGTAGTTTATCATTGTGCCCATTTTGGTTCTTTGTTTCTAACAAAATTTTCTTGTTTCTTAATACTTTGCTTAGTTTTTGGAAAGCATATACTTTAAAAAAGAATTAATTCTGCCCATTTCTATCATTTCCAGATCTGACACTGTTAATGCAAATGTTAGGCTTTATGTTTAGCAAGAAACTTAAATAATGTTAGAATGCAGTTCCAAAAGCAACAGAGATGAATCCTCATCTTTGTTGTTGTTATCACAATATTTCAGTTGTTGTGCCCTCTGGCCTTCATTAAGTGTTTGTCAGTTCTGGTAACCTTTTAAACTGAATATTTTATTTAATCTACAAGGGTAGATTGTTGTTCTTCTACTGAGCATGGCTAGTTCATATTTAACATCTATCTATATTTCTGAGAAAAGGTATTATAACCATTTACACTATTTACTTTGTTCAGACTGTTCTCCTCATCTTTATTGCCATATTCACAATGTTTCAGCCGTTTTATGCTCTGGCCTTCGTCAGGTGCCATAAGTTGGAATTTTGAACTGAACCCTTTATTTAGTCTACATGGGTAAATTGTTCTAATTCTATGTGCCATGCCTCTTTTCCCTGTATTAATTCAACTCTTCAAGCTTTTTTTTTTTTTTCCCCTCTGCTGTGGACACATGGTCCAGTTGATAAAAGCATTGGTTGAGTGATCCAAAAAGTAACTTCACCGAAAGAGTTGTGAGTTCAATACCTGTCGACATCAGAGGGAACAAAAGAAACTTGGAGAGTTGAGTTACTAAAGGGAATTAACCGAGACTGACATGTACAAAAATGGCATGGCTTGTGGAATTAGAACAAGCTACCCTTGTATGCATTTGTGTGTGTGTGTGTGTGTATATATATAATATATATATTATATATATATATATATATATATATATATTATATATATATATAATATATATATATATATATATATATATATATATAATCCAACTGGATCTTAATAAGATAAAATATTAAAACTGATCCACAAAAAGAGCTCAATGTATCTATTATAACAGAGCATATAAATTACTCTATACTCATGAGGTTATTCTGGATTTTCATGTTATGTAATATATATATATATATATACACCCTATATTGTAAGAAAAAACAGAGTTATTTAATATATTAAAAACATATACATAATACCCTACGTTAGTTGCACAACTCAGAGTTTCATGCCATCTGCTATCTTCAGGTGCAATTTTTGGGTTTATACTGTTTAATACTTCTGGTTATCACAAGATATTATATTGTTAGGCTGGATTATTATTGTAGTGTTTAAATGAATTGTTGTTTAATCTTGGATTTAAATTTAGGCCCAGATTAACATTTAAGGTTGAAAATAAGAATTAAAGATTTTAATATAAAAACGGATACTGTCATTAAAAAAAAATAACATTTGGAGATCAAGGGGGTAACTCTATTTCTGTATGAAAATCAATAATGAAATTAATAATATTAATAAAATATATTAATATATAATTAATGTAAATAATGATAACTCCTCATCTTAGAATTTCAGACAACAGAGATGAGTTTGTTACATATGATAGTTCAATTTTATCAGCAAGACCTGCATTAATCTCTGACTATTTATAATTCCTTTCATCTTCAACGCATTTCTCTTGTAAAAGGCATTTTTTTTTTTCAAATTGGAATCACCCCAAGCAAAGCAGTAATGCCACAAATGCACAAGGGGAAGAATTAGGAACAAACAATGAGGATGAACAGAAAGACGAGGACAGTAGCATTTAAATTTTTGCAGATTAAAGTTGGCTGGAAAGCATGGAGCCAGAAGTGACTGCCACAAGCAAGAAGTGTGAGAGAAGAAACTGTTAGCATAGAATTT
The DNA here is from genome assembly GCA_964036315.1 of Acanthosepion esculentum. Taxonomy (NCBI): domain Eukaryota; kingdom Metazoa; phylum Mollusca; class Cephalopoda; order Sepiida; family Sepiidae; genus Acanthosepion; species Acanthosepion esculentum. Next base: position 85,799,136 of record OZ038502.1, on the reverse strand, counting down.
ATGGCTACATCTAGCCAGCTCAACTATAAATTGATGAGATCTTGATGCCAGTCTAGTGCTGCACTTAAATTCAAAACCTCTAGGTACCATAGCGAAGAGCTCCTTCAAACAATTACAATGAAAGTATTTATAAAAAAGACATAGAGAGACAACATTATGGCGGCCGGAAAGTGACTGGAGCAGAGCTGCCAGGTCATGACCAATTATATTGCAGATTCTTTGGATCTTATGAAGGAGCTCACAGTAAATAGCAAGGGCACTGGACCATATGTGGTAGCAATATTCTAAGCATTGATGAATGGTAGATTATAGATATGCAAGATAGATTCTGGAGAGAAAAATTGTCTCGCCCAACATAGTGAACCGACTTCCTTAGCAGCTGACCTAGCAATGGATTCAATATAGTCTTTCCACTTCATATCAGCAGAGGACGTGAGCCCAAGAAGATGCGAGTCACTTTCCTGGAGGATAGCATCAGCCATGCTGATGGAAGGCAGCAAGGGGTGATGTATAGCCAAGCATCGTTATTTTTATTTTACAAACTTGTAAAAAAAAATATTTTTGAAGCAATCCGTAACCCATTCAGATTTAAGGGAGTTGCTCAAACAGTCACAACATAAGAGAAAAATAAAATATAAACAATTAGTGAACTGTTTGGTGATACTATAAAACACAGTCTACTATGATGTTTTGATCTACTGTTATGTCTCTGCAGTGGTTTACAGTCTACCATTACGTTTCTACTGTTGCATGCAGTCTCGCATTGTGTTTCTGTTTTGGCAGAAAAAAAAAGATATTTTGTCAGATTTTGCAAAGTAGATAAATACTTTTCAGTACTTCCTCAGAGAGAGGCATTGTTAATAATAAAAGTCTCCACAAGCTGAAAAGTTACAGTGTCTCCGGACTCTTTTTTGAACTGATCCAATCTTTCCTATCAAATTGTGAAATGAGTGTTATCTTGAATGGCCACTCATCTAGATCCTTTCGTACTAACACAGGTGTCTCCAAGGACGTCATCCTTGGTCCTACTCTGTTTTCAATTTTCATTAATAACCTCCCCGATGACATCAGCTCTCAACTTGGTATCTATGCTGAGGACACAACAATTTACTCATGCCTCGATAGTAAGCCTTATTAGTCTGACAAGGTCAAAATGGCAGCTGATGTTCAAAATGACCTTAAGTCTGTAATTAAGTGGGGCAAAAGATGGCTTGTTAATTTTAACACCTCCAAAACTAACAAAAATAAACTTCTCTCCATTAAACATATGAGAGACCCCTTGCTGCTGCCTTTTGGGGTTTCTATAGAAAGTAGGATTTTATGAGGTGGAGTTGCTAGCCCTAGGCTCAAATGGTTTTAATTCAGATTTGTCTTTCTCCTAAACTGGTTGCCAACCAAAGCTAGAGAGCTCAGTCTACCCTGCTATTAACTCCTAGCTGGGGCGAGAGAAAAGAGACGGATTCATAGTTTTTCAAGGGTATTTGTGTGAAAGCAGATGCTACAGCTTCAGCTGGCATTTTAACAAACTCAGCACACTAATCCCATTTCACACACTGATAACCACTATGCTAGACAAACATCCATTTTTTTTGTCTACTAATGTTCACCCAATGAAAAGCCCAAGAGCCACCGAAGGTAGAGGGTTACTTTGTGGTGCTGTATGAATGTAAGAAAGGGCAAGAAGTGAAGTTCTAGGGTCTATGCAGGAAAGATAACAGATAACTCTAGACTTGAAGAGGTCAAGATTTAATTTACAACTAACATCCTAGGATCAGTGTAATATCTGTTTGCTCTGGGAAAGGTGCCACACATACACTATATATATATATATATATATATATATATATATATATATATATATATGATTGACTCTCCCGTCGAATTTGACGTATGAGGGTCAGGCAGATCAGTTCCTAGAAACTGAGAGCCCGACACCGACACATGAGATTTGATTATAGTGGTGAAGGCTTTGTGCAGGGCCATCCACACTTTTTGGAGGGATGAATACAGGGACCTGGTGCATCGAGTGCCACAAGGTCCCCAAACGACCCTCCGCAGGTTTTGAATTCAGAGTTGTCCTTCTCCTAGACCAGTTGTCTACCGAGGCTATAGAACCCAGTCTGTCCTGCTATTTAGCCATAGTTGGAGGGAGAAGAGGATTCACACCTTTCCCAAGAATTAGAGGAAAAACAAACAAGAAGGTGGAAAGGTAAGGAGAAAACTATAAAAAAATGAAAAGTAAATAGATGGGGACAAAAGATAGACATAGACAGGCTAGCTGTCTTTAATTTTATTACTCCTTTGCTACCTTGATCTGTTCAAGTGGGTGAAGCTGTTTTTTCTTTTTTTTAATGTGATACTTTATGTAAGGAAGGTAGGTAGATAAAATGCTATTAATATATAAATTGATATTTTAATAACGCAAAAAGTTCATAGTTTTTAATAATGGCTTATTGTAACATATTCAATTGTGTGGCCTGACCATAAGACCATAAGTTGTTTCGCTTTACATATGGTTAAATGACAGCAAAGCATGTAATCTGGTCACATGATTTATGTATATGATAAATGCTTGATATGAAATAGTGAAGCAAAGTATGTAAGATGGAATACATGAAAACCAGTTGGATGTTGAAATTTTTTTTTTTTGTTTCATATGAGCTATGTTTTAATAATGCTCACATAAAAGGAGTAAAAATGTCTGCAAGAAAATAGAGATTTTCACCATACAAAGTCCTACTCGGATTTATTATCAGAGGGCACAATCTTTACAACATAAAATATGCAGATGACAATGTTGATGACAGGGATAGAAAGAAAATTGCAGGAACTCCTAGACAACATAGTAAAGAAAGGTGGGAAGAAAGGAATAACAATCAATTCTAAGAAGACAGTCTTTATAGTTGTCAGGAAAAGAAACAATGCAAGCTACAAATTGAAGATGTCAACATTAAGCAGTACATAAATTTAAATTTTTTTTTTTTTTTTTTTTTTAAGCATATCACCCCAAGCAAGGCTGGAAGCCACTAGTACACAGGAGGTTACAGAAGGTTTGGAGGAAGAGCAGATAGGAGTGGTAAAGGAGAGGATGTGGAGAAAGATAGTGGATCGATCAAGGCAAGGGGGTTACAGAAGATTTGGAGCGAGAGCAGATGGGAATGAAAGGTGAAAGGATGTGGAGAAGGGAAGTGGATAGATCAAGGCAGCTGGAGATGTTGATTGACGTTACACTTAAATAGTTGGAGATTGTATTTGTCAGGGAAACAGGAATAAGGAAGGGAGTTCCACAGGCGAGATGTGCGAGACATGAAGCTATTGGAGTAGAAGAGACGTCTACATCTAACAGTTTCAATGGTGAAGGGGTGGGAACGGGATGCCAGCCTCGTGGGACGTTTAAATTCATGAGGCCTAGGAACCAGCGAAAGCAGCTCCTCGGAGCAATTACCGTGAAAGTATTTATAAAAAAGACAGAGCGAGGCAACGTTGCGTCGGTGAGATATCTGTAAAGTGTTTAACAGAATGGAATATTTAACACCAAAATCCAAATTTGTATTGGAATAAGGTAAGATGCTTTCCTAAAGTTAAACAAAATATTAAGAAACAGGAAAAATTTGTTAGAAATAAAAAAAAAATGATTGCTGAACTGCTATGTAATATTAATCTTCCTATAAGCCACAGATATTCTCCAAAATGATGCTGAGAATACTGTAGACAGAGCATGGGAGCAATGTGGAAGTTTTAAGGGAAATGGCAGCAAAATGGACAATTATACTTAGAATCAGAAATAGGTAAAATCTCTAAGGAACAATGAGGAAAGAAGGATTGGATACTTTGACACTCAGAGGACATGAAGGCAAGAGGGAGGCAGAAATGAATCTATTTAATAAGTTTGTGTAAATGAGTGGCAAAACAAGGATTGGGCAGGATAGTAAAAAGGCAAACATTACTAAGAGTTACAAAAGATACAACATTGTGGAGAGACATGATCGCTCACGTCCTGACATGGCACATGATTTGAACCATGAAAACATAAAAATATGATTTGCTGCTAAACAAAATCAACCAAACAACCAATATGAAAACTCTCTTATGACTTTAATCCATATAATATCTTACAATTTCTTAAAGAAATCAATCTCTATTACAAAATATAACTTCAACAAAACTACAATATAAAACACGTATATCACTGCCTCTGGTAATCATGTCCACAGAAGCATGTATATGCACAAAAGCTGAGTATGATTTACCATGTATTCAATTGTGAAAGCAGAATAATATATCATATTTTTATTACTTCAAAGCTACCAAGAAAATAAAATTTCTGCATTAAATGACCCAGAAAGAATTGATATGGTGTTAAACAATCAACTGAATAACTAACCAGAAATACTCAGAGAAAAACTTGTTCACAGTTTTTGGCTGATAAGAGTTTCCCATGACAACAATGATTATGCACAGTGATTTTATAGATATGTGTGTGCATGTACACACACACACACACACACATATATATATAAACAGTTTATATAGGGATTTACTAAGCATAGCTTAGATATGTCAGAAAATCGAAAGTAGGGAACACTCAGCGAGGATTGAACTGACTCTTCAATTATAATTGATCTAGCAAAACAAGCTTGCTAACCATTACACCAGTTTATATATATGCTGATGTGCCAAAAGTCATGATATAGCTGCATGTAACATTAATGGACCAGTTTCGTATATGAAAACTGAATGTACAAATATTTCTGTTACGTCCTCTCTCTTTTCCTCTATTTTTTTCTTTCTTCTTTTTAATCAATTCACCCCAAGCAAGGCAATAGTGCCACTAGGACACTAGGGGCTACTAGGAGTGAAAGAGAATGAAAAGACTTCAGAAGGAATCGGAAACCCAATCCTAAACAGGAAATGGGATAAACTGCTACTCCTGTTCAAAGACTGGAGAGGAGTGTGAACTGGATGATAGCCAAAGCTACCTACTTCTATTAAGAAAGAAAAGAATAAATAAAATTTCAGAGTTTAGGTGGAACACATTAGAAGTATAGAGTTGACATAGACTTTACAAGGAACTGGAAACCCAAAAACCCTAAACAGGAAACAAAGAATAAACCTCTACTCCTGTTCAAAAGACCGGGGAGAAATGTAAACCGAACTATAGGCGAACATATGTCTCAGTATTTCTCAACTGGTGCGTCAGAGCACACTAATGCACCCCTAAAGGTAGCCAGGTGTGCCCCAAGTTAACAGAAGAGTAATTTATGAATTATTTTTAGCTTTGAAAAACCTTTGTTTTTAAAAAGCTAGAGACATCAAGCAATGTAACGTCTTTAAAATAAATTCTTATTTCAGGAGACTTCTTTATTATTTTACTATTTTCAAATTTCAGGACTAATTTTTCCATATTAAAATTTCAAGTACACCTCAGAGTTTTAGTTATTCTACAAGTGTGCCCTGAAGTAAAAAGGGTTGAGATACACTACTATATCTGAATACAGAACTTATATTCCTAATTTTTAATTCTATCCAAATCTTTTATGAACATAGATTAGTTTTGTACATGAATAATACACAAATATAGTTTTACTTCATCTCTTTTATCTTATCTTTTCATAAAGAACTTGAATGTATTATAATCTCCACATTTTTTTTCTATTCTTATCTGTTTTACAATCTTTCAACCAATGTCTCTTGATGTATAACTAGTGAATCTGCCAATTTTTGCTTCCATCCCTTTCCTGTCTCTGTCTATCTGTATGGATCAACCAACATGTTCTTACCAATATTTGCAAAGGAAAAATGGACAATTTACATAGATGCATTAATATATCAGATTCAGCAATGGCTGAACATTTGATTAAAAATCAACAGTGTATCCTGTCTTATAATCTGGATGTTTTCAGTGCTGAGTAAAGCTAATACTGATTATCACTTGAAGGTTTTGAAAAATCCATATATATTAAGTCCTACCAACCATCTCTCTGTAAACAGAAGGTGTAATTGCTGGGCTTAAAAATAATTAGCCTCTAATGTTATATTTTTGTTTGTATATAAGATAAGTATGTAACTGTGCATTTTTTAGTCACTGTGCACATTTGTTTTTATCCTTGATTTTTGATCTATTGAAAGAGGACCAGTTTAGCTGTTTTTAATCACTGTGTTTTTGTATTACCAATTTACATAATATATATTTTTTGTTCTTTTTAATATGCCTGTTATATGTCTTATTTTATTGCTACACTAAAATTTTGTACCCATGTGAAAATATTTCTATCTATATACACAGGATTAGGCAAAATTATGTTAACACTTAAATGGTAGAAAAATAAAACATTATTTTGACTAACCCTATATATATATATATATATATATACATACATATATATATATATATATTTATTTATTGAACTCTCTTGTCATTTACAACATGGAAGTGTCCAGTAGCTCAGTCCATACAACAGCCAGACTTCACACACACATAATTTGATTATAGAGGTAAAGACTTGTGCAGAATCAACCACACTTTTTGGAAGATCCAAATACAGAGGACTGGTGACCATAGTGTACAAGTTCACCAAATAACCTCTTCAGGTTTTGAATTCAGAGTAGTCTTCCTCTTAGACTAGTTGCCAACCAAGACTATAGGACCCAGTTTTTCCTGCTATTTACCCATGGTTGGGGGGAGAAGAGATGGATTTGTACCTTTCTAAAGGGTTTTGTTTGTAAGTGAATGTAACAAATTCAGTTGGAATTTGAACTTGGCTCCCTCTCTGATTTCTTAATCTGAGCTGGTATCTATTATACCACCACACACACACACACACACACATATATATATATATATATATATATATATAAACAAAAACCTGACACTACAGAACAGGAATATTGATTTAAATAATCATAATTTTAAATATCCAGACTTCGGCTGCCTTATATAGTCTGGGTTTTGGGAACCTATGGGTCTGATCTTATTGGAGGTGTCTTTACTCATGAGATTGCCTTTATATATTTCTAACAACTATTTCTGAAGTTTTAATTCAAGTTTATCAGTACGGTCGTGTATTGAAGCCAATCAAACGAAACTTATGTTAGCAACTAAAGGAATAGAATTTTGTTTTGAAAATATTATCTACGCTCAAGTAGATGGGGTTTCTATGGGTAGTCCCTTGGGTCCCATTTTAGCTAACATTTGTTGGTCATGTACACTCCAGCAGGAGTTAAATAAGGTCTGTTGTATTCTTGTCAATAATGGTTTTCCAACTCGTATTGTGGACCGTACAATGGAACGAAAAATAGACAACTTTAATACGCCCCCTAAATTGGGTCCTGGTCTGTGTCCTATTTATCTTAAATTACCTTGGCTTGGCAGAAAATGCAAACTTTTAGGTGACAGAGTTTCTACTATTGTCTACATGTTATTTTTGGCACTCGCTCAATTCTACCTTCATTTTCTAAAGACCGTCTACCCTATCACAATAAAAGTTTGCTTATTTATAAATTCAAATGTCAGTGCGAAGCTGAATACATAGGACGGACGAGTCTCAGGTTAGAGTCGAATATAAGCCAACATATTCCTAGGTATATTAGATTACATTCTGGTGATCATTCTCCTGTGTCGCAATCAGCGCACGAGTCTTCAATTGGACAACACCTATTGGATAATGAGTCATGCTCGTCTTGTTTTTCGACTGACTCGTTTTCCATTTTGCATACAGGCAGATCAAAACACAATTTATTAATTTTGGAAGCTTTATGCTTAAAATTATTCCAGCCTGTACTATGCAAGCAGAAGGAGAATTTTTTAAGATCCTTCAATTTATTTGGAGATATGTGAGCTTTATTTTTTCCTTTTTAGGCTCCACTGGATCCATTTTTTCTTTATTTACAAATTTTAATCGTAAACTTATTTGTTTTTTTTTCCCTTAATTTTACATACTTACAACATTCGTAATTTTAAGTGTGTTCCAGTACTATCTCTTATCAATCCAAATGAGTTAAAAGTTACCAACGATTGGTCCCTGATGATGCATTGGCCGAAAGGCAGCCAAAGTCCGGATATTTAAAAAAAAAATGAACATAAAATTATGTTTATTTAAATCAATATATATATATATATATATATATGATAACAATATTTAAATTTCTTATATATCAAGAAGTATTTTAGGACTAAGAAGTATGAGAAAATGGAAAAAGTTTTCATGTGACATGTTTCCCCTAATATATATATATATCCACATACAAGCTTGTTTTGCTGTATCACAGCTCATCAGTGAGACTAGACAGCTGATTGCTTCAAGCTGGGATCGAAGCTCAACCGATTTGGCATCAGTAAGAGACTCTAACCCATAGCTATTGGTGCACGGCAGAGAAAGGGAATCTTTTAATGTATTGTATACTTGATGTATATAAACACCAAATCAGGAGCCAGAGTGCTCAATTCATATATGAAGAGCAATGCATTGTAAGCAGGAGCAGCTACTGTTTTAAAAATTCCCTTTCCCCATAGTGCTCAATTGGCGAACAAGAGCAAACACACACAGACTGCCTACTGTCTGCTTTAAATGTCTTTTCTCTCTATACCCCAGTGACTGTCAGCATTTTGGCTTTATACTATCTTTGACATCTCTATTATATATATATATTATTATATAATATACTATATATATATTATATATATTATTAATAAAAACAAAAAAAACAACACCCATTAATATCAATTATGAACATGGACACAATATCTTGACTGTGTTTTGAAAAATGAAAACATTATATAAATTACATGCATGCAAAAAACTATTTCTTATTTAACAGTTAAAATATTTCATCCTTGAAAATGGCTAAATGTATAGCCAAAAGAACGTTTGGACAGTTTTTATATAATTTATAATCTGAAAAGGAAAAAATTAGTGATGGGACAATTAATCAGAATTAAGAATCAGAAATATTGGAACTTTTTGGGGTATTGGAATCAGAATTTTTAATCTAATTTCTGATTCCAAAAACAATTCTTTGGATTTTTTTTTGTTTAAAACTTAAATTTTCATTCTTGGTACTAATGATAAAAAGATATAAATATTTATTGATTTTAAACTATCCGCAAAACTAAAATTTATAGATAATAACAACACTTAAGATAGTATGATGTAAAGTAATTTTACTTGTCTAAAAAAAAAAAGAAAAAAATGATATGTGCAAGTTTCTACTCAGTTCTCGAACATTCCATAAAGTTTACTAGTTTAAAGTCTGTTTCAGTTCAAGTAAATCTTTTATTTTTAATTTCTTTTTAAACATTTATAATTCACTCATTTAATATTATAAATTATTAATTTAATAATTATAATCAAAATTATGTAATATAAAGACAAAACAAATTCACATTGTTGTTCTGCCAGGCTCTCTTTTAAGACAATTTTCATTATTTGTTTTTAATTTATAAGGCAAAAATAAAAAAATTGAATGTATGGAATTCCAGACAATGTCACATTTGATTTCTTCACATAAAAAATTGACCTTGTGTCACAAATTGTTCTTTATGTCTTTATTATTATTATTATTATAAATGGCATTTTTTGTGAGTTGCTATCCTTGTTTTTGTTTTTTTTATTTTCTTAAATAGTAAAATTAATAACAACCAGCCCGGATTGTGACATCTTACTAGAGACACAATTTTTCTATAAAATCATGTACACAGGTGATTGACCCAGTTTTGTGCACATGTGGGACAACCAATGACAGGAAGATATATAAGCGCCCCCACATCTGAAAAGGAAAAGACATAGAATTTCTCACATTCTTGCAAGAAGATCAACATCTGGAAAAAGGCTTAAGTCACAGATTGTCATGCCAATATTAATTAACAAAGTATAGAAGGAAATAAACAATAATTTTACATCTGAGAGATTTAGTCTTGTGTTTTTTTTTGTTCACCCAGTACAAGGCTCAAGAGCCACTCAAGATAGAGTATTATTCAATGAGATTGTTGAAAGTAAATAATGGTTGAAAATGATTAGTCTTTAAAAATTATGATGTTATACTTATATTAAAAAGAAACAGTAGCTGTAGAGAGAATAAATTTCAATCTTTTATTGTTTGTAATATTTATTTGTTGACTTTGGGAATTGATTTTTTTTTTTGTTGAAAAACAATTTTAAATGTCAATACAATGTTTGTAAATATGTAATCTTTAATTCCTGTTCAGATAGCCACACTATTTGCCAGTGATTTGGGCCTCAAGATCACAGTGGAGGATTTCAAGTGTGTCCAAGCCAATGCCTTCATCCAGTCAGCCGTCTTTCATGAATATATTATTACAGAAGAACAAATTACTTTCAAGATCAACCTTAATGTATTAATTGTAAGTATTGATTGTAAAGTACTAATTGTAACTATGAATCCTACTTATAACTCTGTTTATTTTTGACAAAACTTAGTTTAGTATTGTATAAGGCAAAACAGGAATAGTGTTGCTTTAATCTTCCAAATAGATAAGGCCTACTTGCCTTCTTTGAAAATCAGCATTTAAAAATCTTGTCTTTTAGTTCAGTTCAATCATTGAGTAGAGGAGAAGAAAAGACACAACTAACTCCTCAAAAAGTCACTGAACTGTATTTATTAACAAACTAGTTTCATGTTACTGTCACTGTAGCATTCACATTAGTTGACTGAATAAAATGGTTCCAGATTCATAAAAAAAAAATTTCTGTCTGAATTTCTGGAATGAGGAGTTATTATTTATATGATTTACATTCAGACTAATGTTCTTGTGGCGCGAAAGAAGAGTGAAGGAGAAGAAAGAGGGACAAAGGGGTTATATAAACTTACCTTATTTCCTGCCAATGGGCCACAGTTGGAAGAAAATGAGATAAATTCATTATCATAGTAAAGAAGAAATTATTTCATGAAAAGGGATCTGGGCTGTTTTATGGGAAAGTGGTTAAAGAATAAGGGGGATGAAAAGAGAAGCTTTTTTTTCTCCCCCACTAATCAGGGTATTTGAGAGATGCATAAAGAAGAGAGAAAGGAGATGAGGATGTAAGGAAATAGAAGAGTGCAAGTGGCTCTATTATTTTATCTTTTTGTTTTCTGTCAGAACTATACAACTATTTAAAAAAAAATCAGTGTGAAAGATAGATATATATGTCTATTTTTTATTCCATTTTTTCTGCTTTCCTTTTCTTTTTTATCCCTTCACCCCCTACCCCGGCTAAAAAGAAAGGGGTGAGTGAGTACCTGATAAATTGCAGGAAAGTGTAATGCCACAGATGTGTGTTAACATCTTTTTCCTTTAGCTTTTCAAATCACACTTCTCAGGGCTTAGAGCTATATCATGTTGAAACACCTGTTCTCTTAAAATCACCAAAGTTAATCAGCATTGAACAGTACCTATATGGTAGACTGCTTGTGAATACCAGGTGCTGTAACATTGAATGTATGGGTAGTGTCACTCAGAACTGGAAATCGAAGAGCTCAGTTCCAATTCCAGTTGGGTTTGTTATATTTGCTTATGCTCAAATACCCTTGGGAAAAATATGAATTCACTTCTCCCCCAACTATGGGTTAATTCAGTGTTTCTCAACCACCGTACTGCAGCAAACTAATGTACTGCAAAATATTATCATGGCATACGTATATATATATATATATATATATATATATATATATAATTCGAAGTTGTGAAAAAACACTGTGCATAGGTTTCATATGAAATAAGTTGCACAAATAGTTGAATAGAAACATTGAAATAAAGTAAGTTCATATTTGTGTGTGTATTTTTAAAAAAAATCTATGCTTTTATTTCATAACATTTAAATGTATATCCTTTAAAAATTTTTGTGAAGTGTGTTGTGATATTTTCATTTACTCTTACGTGTGCTGTTGTTCTTGATGTCTTTATTATTATTATTATTTTTATAAATGGCATTTTTTGTGAGTTGCTATCCTTGTTTTGTTTTTTTATTTTCTTAAATAGTAAAATTAATAACAACCAGCTCGGATTGTGACATCTTACTAGAGACATAATTTTTCTATAAAATCATGTAAACAGGTAACTGACCCAATTTTGTGCACATGTGTGACAACCAATGACAGGTAGATATATAAGCCCCCCCCCCAATCTGAAAATATATTTTACATTGTTGTCAGGTTGAGAAATACTGGGTTAATTTGTAGGAGTTGTATTAGTAAATTATTATCTCAAAAAAATTCTCACAATGTAAAAATATTTTCTGACTTTAAATAACCTGCAAAATACAAAAAAAAACAAAAACAAATCAGTCAATACAACACATTTCTCATCTTTCTTATTTTCAAAGAAATTTCATGATACCGCCTCCCTGCCTCGAAATTTGATATTTTTATACGCCCATACTAAAACATTTTGTGGTTATTTTAGTGAAAAATCAACCATATTTTAAATTGGTTGTATTCTCTTGTCCAATACGCCTGTGTTATGGAGATGAAGTCCTGTAGCTGGTATACCTGGGACAACTCTTTAAGTAAATAAACTTGTACTCAAATGGGTACAAAGTAAGTGGGTGGTGTCAGTTTGGTTCTTAAATTTCAGCAAGTACCCAGGTACTAAAAATGGTGGTATCAAATGCTTAAAATATATATGATTGTACCACCCAAAATAGGGTGTTTTGTTATGATGTCACCTTTTTCACCATTTGTAAGATTTCTAATTTATTTCTAAATGTTTATAGAGTATAGTCCCTTCAGGATGTTGGCGATCACGGCTCTCCACACTTTCCTGGCCTTTGTAGCTTTTAAATGTTTTTATCTTTTTGTCATCTCTCATAAATCCTGTTCTGCTATTCATTCGCTCAAACTCTCTCAAGAGAATACAACTAATATGGCTGATGTTTCACTAAAATGACTTCAATAAGTCAAGCTCATTAGGTAGGTTACATGTTCTTTACCTTTGTTCCTCACTGAAAGGAATAGAAGTTTTATCAAGATTCATTATGGCGGCCACAGTCTTAGCAACATTACATATGCAGATGACACAGTGTTAATAGCAGACACAGAAAAGAAACTACAGGAAATCTTACAGAATTTATTTTCTTTATTTTGATTGGCAAACAAAAATTAGAAACGTGGAGAATTTTGGTACTTTAGTACACAGGTACCAAAATATTTTACAAATCTTAATAGACACCACCACACTACTAAACCTCATAATATCCTGAATTTTGGTACTACCCCCTCCTCCATAGTTATTTTCTTAATGTTTAAAAATCATCTATTCATTGTTTACTGATTCTATATTATAGGCCCTTCTTCTATGTGCCATATCCCTTCAGGACCTTAGTGATCATGGCTCTCCACAATTTCCTGTCCTTTGTAGCTCTGAATAAATTTTGTTATCTCTCCTAAATCCTCAAGTTTGCCAGATAGGTTATGCATTGTTTTCCTGTGTTCCTCTTACCTTCAATTTGTGCTGTGCAGATTAAATTTTCTCAAACCTTCTTTCCTCTTCTTGCCTTAGAAATTTCAACAGTCTCTTAAGTATAAGTGTCCTTTTTTTCCATTTTCTCTAAAACTTTGTTGTTGCTCACATGTGTTGAGTTAATTCCCCTTGGCAAAATGGCTGTTTGGAAAAGGTAGATCTACATAGGTGGCACTGCTAAGTTATTTGCATGGGAATAGTTATAAGATTATTATTGGCCAGTCATTGGGCTAGCCTCATGTATCTACAGGGTACAATGGATAAATTGTTGTCTAAATTACGCAAAAATGAGAATAACAATGACATCTCATTTTAACAGATATATTTACCAAAATTACACAAAAATATCTGGAAATACTAAAGAGTAAATTTGTTCAATAAAATTGCCATTGACTTCAACCATGGCCTCTAGATGACTTCAGAATCTTCTGCAACTTTTCAGAACCGTCTCTGTTTAAGTTGGTCAATGCTGCTATAATCCTTGCCTTCACTTCATCTTTGGTGTTACAAGGAATTTTATTGGTCTCTGACTCAACTGCATCCCACACATAATAATCAAGGGGGTTGTAATCTGGGGGAATTAGGTGGCCAGATCTAAGAGATGATGTGGTCGCAGAAATTGTCTGACAGTCATGACTGAGTTCTGCTTGTGTGGCATGTTGTAGTCCTGTTGCCAGACATAGGGTCTTCCAACAGCCACCCTTTTGACCCAGGACAGCACTACTTCCTCAAGGCACTTGATGTCAGTCTCTGTGTTGAGTCTCTGAGGTCCAACAAGATCAGGAATTCTTTTCTTATCAGAACAAACAGAGTGAGTTTTCCAAGCTACCATACCTTAATCAGCATTAGACTCATCCAACTCTTTCCAAATCCTCTGCACTGTCCCCAGATTGACACCCAAACACTCTGAAATGTTTATATTGGAGCTTCCAGCATGAATGCCAAGCAGTATAGCATGCTGTTTCCAAATTTCTGGCAGAGTGAATTATGTCATGGTGCTCTTTTTCTCGGTGCATATGCAAAATTAAAATATAAAATGGCGACAATTTATCCATCGCACCGTATATATAGGTTACCCAGAGAGAAGCCATTTTGGAGTGAAGGTGACCAGAGTGAAAAAGGTAAATCCAACAGGTGTTTAACAAAATGTTTGGTCTATGGTATTCTCAGCATCCTTCTGTAGAATCAAATTTGTACTGCTTCGTCTTCTTCATCTGTGAGGAGATTGTCCAGTATTCACTGCTATATAGGAGGACTGAGTTTGAGATGCTGTAAAATTTGACTGTATACAAATAATTCATGCCCATCAGTCTCATTTTATTTTCCTCAAGTAAAAATGTTCCAGTTATAATAAATGCTTTCTAAACTGGAAAGTAGTTTTCAGGCGCTTTTTGTTTTAATCCCTGATCTCTTCTTGTTCCTACCATGTGGTATAAAGATTTTATAACTTCTAATTATACAAAGTGACTTAAAAATGGCAAATAATTACTGATAATTGACTTGAATATAAATTTTTTAAACATTCTTCAGTAAGGAATTTACTTTAACATTTTGGAATTTTATATTCTATTATTATTTTTTTTATTAAAGATTGGAATAACAAAATTAACTAATAAACAAGAATTAATTAATCTCCCCTAACAACTCTAAATTATTGTGAAGCAAAATCCTAATATTCAATAGGATTACAGTTCAAGTCAGTAGTTTTAAACCAATTACTTATATAAATACTAATGTCATCAAATTTGTTGGTTTGTTACTTCAGCTGAAAGAGCTGTGCTAAATGTTTGTAATTATTTAATTGAATCATTTTAATTAATTTTTTTTCCTTTCAAATAAATTTTTTTCTAATATAGAAATTTATTAAAAATAATATGAAATAATTAAATAATAAAAATATTAAAAAATTAAAAAAACATTTTTAAGATTTAGAAATTTTTATTATTTGTTTTTCTTTAACATAATTTCCTGTTTCAATCAAATAAGTTTTAAAAGAAAATTTTTAAAAATAATGTATTTTTTAATATTTAGAAAAAGTTAAAACTGAAATTTTAGATACTTTTTAGCTTGTATGATTTTTTTGTTAGAGCAATCAGACAAGGAATTTAATCTATGATTAAAGATTCAATTCATTCTGAAATAGTTTATACCTTTTCAAGTTGTGAATTTTTATTGCTGTTAAATTTAATCTTCTTTTTAAAACAGTTTCTTACAGAATGAACATCAGATACTTTTAAAATAATTTTTTATTTTATAATTATTTTTGTAAATAACTTTGCTTTTCAAACTAAATTGAGTAGTTGTGACACAGTGCATCCTCCGTAAAATTGCTTTTGAATATGTACAAAGCCAAGTGGACCTTAAAGGATTTTATCTGAGTTTGAAGTGTCTAGTGCATTTATGACCAATAGTAAAATCTATGATGAAATAAGATTTTCAAAGTGGCCACCCACTGACCAAAAGGGAATAAAATACATAGATAAATAAATTAAAACTTTCATGAACAAGTGCCACTTGACCAGAAATTAGAAACTTCTGCTCAGAGGCTTATATAAGCAAAGTCCCAGTTAGAGTGAGTGGAGAGAACTGTCCATACAATCAGTCACATCAATAGCAGTTGCTTGGCACAAATAAGAAGAGGTGGCAATGGAAGGTAAGTACCTCCTACATACCCCCAAAGTGCGTGCTAGGTTCAACTTGAAACTTGATCAGTGAATAAATAATCAAATTATTGCAAAAAGGATTTGTTTTTTCATTTCTTGCTGTGGTGTTAATTTCACTTTCTATTCCTTTGTAAACGTACAATGGACCTTTGCCAGTTTTTGTGCATACTGACACAAATGAGAACTATAGTACCTAGGCTTTATGCATTTAAGTGCAGCACTAGATTGGTGGCAAGGTATTATCATTTTATAGTTAAAATGGCTAGATGTTACCATAAGTTCTATGCTAATAATTTCTTCTCTTGCACTTCTCGCTTGTGGAACTCCCTTCTGGCTTCTTGCTTCCCAGTCAAATTTGATCTTCAAAAATTTAGATGCAATGTCTATTGTTATCTTCTTAATTTCTGCTCTTTTATTGTTCTCTCTCCTCGTGTTTTTTTCTCATATTCTCCTACACACAGTGTAGTGACATGTAAATTAGGTACTGTATAAAAGGTAGTATTGCCATATCTATGGGAGAGTTATCTTCTCTTGATGAGACTACATCTGTTAGAGATAATACCTATTGCCAATTGATTACTGAGCCATGATGGAAAATTCTGAATATGAGGAAACCTGGCTTAGGTATGTTGCAGCATCAATGAGAGTCAAAAAGTTAAGACACCAAAGCTAGTATAGGAGAGAATGAAGTTACAGATTTGTTTTTAGCCTCAGCGGGGTGTGAGGCCATAAAAAAAATCTTTGTCATGGTCTATCCCAAAGTGTTGGAAGATTTAGCATATGAAGAAATTATCATCATGAAAGCAAAAGTATGACCAAAAAACAGATTGGTTATAGCAGACAGAGACCAGAGGAAACTATTATGCCATATGTGCAGCAATTGAAAGAAGCGTCAAGATGTGAGTTTGAAAGAATGGGTTTGAAACAAATGTCTATCAAAGACAATCTAATTTTACTAAGACTGAAGGAATGTTTGACATCTCGTACAAGTGTAAAATTCTAGAGCGACTTCAAGTTCATAATATAAATTTGGAAGTATGTGTGGAGTTCTTACAACAATTGGAATTGATTAAAAAATGTAATGCCACCAAAGGCAGCATGGGGACTTACATTGCTACTAAAAGCTTATATATATGCAGATATTGCAATAAGGAACATGAACAAAAATAAGTATCCAACATTTGGGAAATGGTGTTTCAAGTGTAGAAAGATAAATCATTTCCAGACGGTATGCACATATGAAAAGTGAGTGGAAAATATAGATCCTCCGATTGAAAGTATGGAAGTATTTGCGATAAAAGCACAGGATAAAAGTAGGGAAATAGTGAAGTTAAACGGAGTAACTTTACTCATACGGGTGGATACGGGGAAGTGATGTGACATTGATACTGAGGAAATTTGGGGGGAAGAATGGGTAGACCAAAAAAAAAAAAATTAATATCCAGTTGAAACAGTTTGATGGGTCAATCATCAAAATTTTAGGATGCTTTGAAGGCACATTTGAGACAAAAAATAGATTTGAGATAATACTCATCATAGAAAAGATGAAAAAGATAAAAAACCACGGTCTTTTAAGAATTGATGGATTAAGAGTGGATACATCAAAGCTGGTAAATCCCATGAAGTCGGTAGAACTGGATATTGGATTATTAAGGGGATAAAAGGCAAATATTTGGCTTAACGAAAGCAGTCAACCCATATATTTTCAAGCCAAAAAAGTTCCTGTTCACATGCTACCCTTGGTGGTTGCTAAGCTGAACAAAATGGTGGAACAAGGAATATTAGAAAAAGTCAGCTAGGCTGGTAGCAATTGGGCTTCACCTATTGTGGGGATATGTAAGCCCAATGGAGATTTTAAGAATTTTTGGTGATTATAAGGTGGGCATGAATCACCAGATCTGTTCGGATCCATTCCCATTGCCAAACATTGAAACAGTATGCCATGAGTTAGCTGGTATGAAATACTTTGCTAAAGTTGACCTTAAGTCAGCATATAATCAGAAAAAAATTGATAGCAAGTTTCAAGATGTCACTACAATAAGCACTCCTATTGGATTACTTAGATAGACTTGTCTGCCATTTGGAATAAAAATGTCATGTCACATTTTTCAAAAAACCATTGAAAAAGTTTTAGAGGGGATTAAAAATATAATTGTATATCAGGACGACATTGGCATTAATGTGTGCAGTAAAAAAGAGCTCAAAAGTAAAACAGAGCAAGTTTTGCAAAAATTAAATGATGTGGATATGACAATCGTGATAAATGCAAGTTGTGAACAAATTTCATAACTAGGATATCAAATATCCAAAGATGGTATATTGCTTGATGATAAACTTATTAATAAGATATCAAAGATAGCTGCACCCAGAAATAAAAGTGTTAGTCCTTTTTTGGATTAACCAATTTCTATAACAGATATCTACCACTATATAATGATGTTGTGGAGCCATTTAATGAAATAAGGAAGAAGAATACCGAGTTTCAAATCACAAAAAAACAGGAGATCCATTTCAAGAAATTAAAAAAGACACTCATAAAAAAAAAAACAGTTGTTAAAATCTTTGACCCAGCAAAAAAATTGACATTAACTACAGATGCCAGTAACTGTGCTACAGCTGTAATATTGTTGCAGGAGGATCACCCTGTAATGTACTTACTAGAAAGCTAACATCGGCAGAGGCAAATTATTCAAATATTGAGAAGGAAGCATTGGCGATTTTGTGGAGCATGGAAAGAGCTAGAAAATTTTTTGCTGGGAAGGAAATTTCTATTAAAATCTGATCATAAGCCTTTGGAATTTATATTCAACCCCAGAAGGGAGTTGCCAAAGGTTACATCTGTCAGAATATTAAGATGGGTGATTAAGCTTATGGCGTTCGACTTTGACGTTGTATATATTAAAGGAAATACTATTCCGCATGTGGATGCATTATCTCAGTTAAATTTTGAGAGTAACAATGTTGTAGCAGGTGAAAATTGTGAGGATTGGACTTTGCACTGTATAGAAACAGATGTATTACCCATAAATCAGCTTAGGTTGGATCAAATGTTTAGAATTATGGAGAGAATAAAGAAATATATGGCTGAGAGGCCTTATAAAGAGCCAAGACACAAATTAACAATAGAAAAAGGAATTATATGTAATGGAGATGTCATAGTACCTCCACAGTCTCTGAGAAAAGAAGTAATTAAAGCCATGCATGATGATATACATGGAGGTATATTAGCTTTGCAAAAAGATTAAAGTTGAAAACATGGTGGCCATGCTATTCAAGAGACATGGAAGGGTATGTTAAAAATGTCCAAAGTGTACAGAAATAAAGAAATTTAGGCAAACTAAAATTCATTCTTGGCCAAAGGAAATGGAACTGTGGACACGAGCACATATGAATCATGACTACATTAAAGGTATAGGACAATTTCTATTAGTTGACTCATGTTCAGGTTGGCCTGAAGTTATTAAAGTCACGGATAGAAAAGCCACTACTGTGAAGCGGGTGTTGAGGATAGTGTTTTCAAAAAATGGAGTTCCAAAAAACTTGGTCTCTGACAATGCACTTGAGTTTTGTGAAGAAAGTTTAGGCACCTGGTTAAAACATATTGGCTGCATTCCATACAAAACACCACCTTACCACCCACAGTCAAATGGAATTTTGGGGAGAATGGTTCAGATGCTAAAAATGGCATTAAAAGCATTCTCTCTAGTCAATTGTGATATAGTGAATTATTTACTCATACTACTTCCAAGTTATAGAGTTATTTAGCATGCAGACAGAAAACCAAGCTCATCCACATTGATGGGAAGACAAGCAAGAGCTCCAATTACCATGTCATTTGCAACAAATGAAAGTGTGTGGTACAGAAAGGACAAGGATTCAAGTTCTGAAAAGGCAAATTTTGTATTTCAAAAGGAATTTAACAAAGAAGGGGCAGGCATACTGGCTCACAAAGACCAATTTAGAACCACAAGAGAGCATAAAGTTATGGTAAAGTAAGAGGAAGCAGTAGAATAGACAACACAAGAAAGAATGAATGAATCCAGTACTAAGAGTGATCAGGAAGACCACCAGAGGTATGCAAGTGAAGAACAGGAGAGGGAGGAGAGAACGAGTGTATCCAGTAGTAGTGAGGAACAGTCTAGGGATGAGAATGACTGGAGATATCATAATAATTCAAATGAGGAGAATCACTTAAGACCTAGATCTCCTATAAAAATAAATATACTCACTCCAAGAGACTGATTATGTCTCCCAAGGTTGTTTGTAGAAGTCAAAGATCAACTAACAGTATAAAACCTCTTAGGTTCAAAAAGACGTATTGATATGTAAATTAAGTACTGTATAAAAAGCAGTCCCTATGGGAGAGTTATCTCCTCTTGATGAGACGACATCTATCAGAGAGAATACCTATCATAACATGCAGTAACCTCCTTGTGTCTTAGTGGCTTTATTGCCTTGCTTAGAGTGAAATGATTAAAACAAACATAATGTGGAATGATTTGGCTACTCAATGAAACACAGAAAGGGCTCTTTGATGTATGTTCACAGAATTTGTTTTTTATTTAAATAATTCAAATTTTATATAAAAAACATTCTCAGAGAAAGCAGATAGTTTAGTGAAAAAAAAAGACAGATAGATATGCAAATAATCCTGTCATTTTTTATGGGTACTATGCTAATACAGATTGAATATCCTTTATCTGAAATTCCAAAATCTGAAAGTTTTTCAGGTGCTGACATGACTTGCCACAAATGAAAAATTTCAGAAAGTACTGGGAGTGTTCCTTGGTGATGTGCAGCTGTTGTAAGTGACCTCATCCACCCTGGGTGGGGGGTCTCCAGCTCAGCTACATAATCTACGTGGGTGCCAGTTTTTTGTTAGTGATCATCTCAGCAACACATTTGTTTGTGGATTACTTACCAGGTGTTTCGCGCTCAGTAAAGATATTCAAAATGTCAAAAAGTCCTGCAGATACCCATATGAGTAGCGAAAAGAAAAACAGAAAGCATTTATGTTTATGTATATCACAGAAAGTCAAACTGTTGGAAAAAACTAGACAGGGGTGTAAGTGTGAAGCATCTGATTGAGGGGTTTGGTGTTGGAACCACCACCATATACGACCTAAGGAAACAGAAGGAGAAATTGTTAAAGTTTTATGCTAAAAGTGATGAACAGAAATGAATAAAAACTACAAAAACACTGTACAGAGCAAAAAAAATGATCTTAATCATGTATTGATGGAATAGATTCATCAGCATTGGAGAGAACATATCCCACTTATATAAAATTACCTTCAGGGTATTATGTATATGCAGTGTAATGAAATGGAAAGTGATATCATGTATACTTGGGTTCTATTTCCAAGCTGCTCCATTTTATAGATGCTATATATATATGCCTGTATTCTGAAAACTGAAGCACATCTGGTCACAAGAATTTCGGATAAAGGATTCTCAACATGTACTTTCATATTTTTTAATTTATATCATCAAACAAGGTAAATAACTCTATCCAAATAAGAGTAATCCTCTTGATAGGATAGAATCTTGTAGTGAAATAAAGTGAATTGCTGTCTTTAATCTATTAATCATAAACATTATACAGTGAAAATTTCAGATCAAAATTCAGCTAATAATTGTGTCAATCTATGGATTTATTGATCTGTCCTTAACAAGTATCAAATCAAGTTATTATTATTATTTATCACTTGACAGTCTTATAAAATTCAAAATATCCCAGGTTAATAAATCTTCACTCTGTGATAAGTTTTATAGCTCATCTGCTAAAGGCAGTTTCTGATTGGAACTAAAAATACACCAGGACATCAGACTAATCCAAAGATCAATAGTTAATACTATTAATGTTTATTGCCTATTTAGTCTTATTGATTTTGATGGTGGTAGCGTTTAACACTGCCACCAGGTCGAGCTACTTAGTCAACCATCATTTTTTTCTTTCTTTTTTTTCTTTTTTTTTTTATATTATTTTCTCATGATTAATCCTTACCTGAGGATTAATTTTTTTTTTTTTATGTATTTAAGTGGGGAACAATCTTTTATTAAGCTGCACACATCTCTCTTTCGATTTTTTTTTTTTTTGCTTAATCTTTCATCTTCTGTTCTTTCTCTCCATTTACAGATCTCCAATGACTGGGTAGGAAATTAATTCCTTCTTGAAAGCTTACTGTTCATAGTTGGTTGAGTAAATTATTAAAAATGAATTCACACTTGTATTGTATGTGGGCATGCGTAAATGCACAGACATGCAACAACATACATGCTTATAGTCATGTACTTTCAGCATTTATTGTACATATGCATAAACATAGAAAAATAGCAGCATCTATTTATGTATCATGAATTGATAAATGTGTACTAATATTTATATGTATCTGTGTGTATATATATATATATATATATATATATATATATATATATATATATGTATTTAATAAAAATATAGTTTTATATATGCTATATTTATGAGTAAAGTGCTCAATACCAGAGATAAAGCATATATGAATATAAAAGTGGACACTGATGTCAACATCAAGTGGCAATAGTCTGTTTCAGGTTGGAACACAATAAAGTAAGTGGCCATGGTTAAATATAAATGTTAGAACTGCCCAACAACAGAATTGACAAAGTTTGCAATAAAAAGAAAAAAGAACTGGGCAAAAATTAATATTGAGCAAGCAAATGATATATGCAACACAGTAATCAGGTAAAATGTTTACAAATGTAACAGTAATCAGGTAAAATGTTTAAGAATTGGTGTTGACATACAAGAGTGAATTTGGATAAACAAACATAGCTTTTGAGAAGTTTTAATTTTATTTGTTCACACACACACACACATAATAATAATAATAAAAACATTAATGGTCAGAGTTAAATTAGACAAGGAAACAGTAGTATTAAAAGGTATAAAAAAATCAAAATTTAACATGTAGAGCTTTTAAATATAAAAAAATAATGTCATAATTTTCGATCTCTCGTTCAAAAGGTTTTGTTTTGGGTCTATAAATGTTATATCTAACTTTTCTTGTTGACAAAGGTTGCAGATATTACTCTCTGTCTTTCTCTCTCTCTCTCTCCACACACACACACACACACACACACACACACACACATATATATATAAGTATTGCATATTATTTGCGGGTGGTAATAAAACAGTGCCCAATGTAATAAATTTTAGCTGTTATTATACATTATTATACATTATTTGTTATTATACATTTTAGCTGTTATTAATTTTCTGTCTGAATTTCTGGGATGAGTTATTATTTACACTATTTTCAGACTATTGTCCTCATTTTTGTTTTTGTTATCACAATGTTTTGGTTGTTGTGTCCTCCGGTCTTCCGCAGGCCTAGGGTATTAAAGCGTTGGTTCATGAATTTGGTGACATAGTGTTTGTGAGTTCAATCCTTGGGCTGTGCAGTGTTCACTTGGACTCAATGGAAATGGGCTAGCAATAACTAAGCAGTACTAAGAGATAGACGAGATATCCCTAGACAATGGCAGTGGAATGAGAACACTCTACCCCCCAGATTAAATAAAGGGTACAGTTCAGAACTCCCTGTAGGTTACCGAGTTCAATATAGACCTGAGGAAGGCCGGAGAGCACAGTGGCTTAAATGCTGTGATAACAACAACAAAGATGGGGACAATATTTCACATATAAATACTCTAAAATTTATACTACTAATAAATATACATCTTCCTTGGTGGTAGCACAACTCTGAGTTTCATCCACGATGTAATCATCAGGTGCACATTGTTTTTCAATCTGTACCTAATGATTACATTGTGCATGAAACTTAGAGGTGTACTGGTGAGGAAGAAAATATATATATATATATATAGAGGTCTCATCATATTATAGTTGAAATGACTAGATATAACCATAAGTTCTATGTTAAGAGTTTCTTCTATCACAGTTCTTGCTTGGAGAACTCTCTGGCTTATTGCTTCCCATTCAACTTTGATCTTCAAAAATGTAAATGTAATGTTAATCATTATTTTCTGCCTTCTTAATTTTTATTCTTTTATTGTCCTCACTCCTTAATAGTAGTTTTTCTCATATTCTCTAAAACTCAGTAACCTCTTGCATCCTAGTGGCATTATTGCCTTTCTTGGGGTAAAATGATTAGAAAAAATGTTTAAGTGACCACAGCATTCTGACTTCAAGACAAGAAAGAACAAAAATATGGTGAATGTGACGTGGTCTATTTTATTGGTTAGGAAGAAATCCCAGCATGCATTTATATGATGGAAATGTTTTTGCAGTCATTGCTATATAGAATTGCAACCAACAGACTTTTTTTTTCTGGCAGAACCTTTCTGTTATGAAGAGGATGGAATGGCTGCTATCATGAATAATGGAAACTTCTTGGCATAAATGCTTTCTTTACAGAGATTTTAAAGTAGGAAACCTGAACCTGATGTAATATTTGACAGTTTGGAATGAAGAATCTGTTCCACAAGATTGAGAAACTGTTTTCATGGCAGTTTCTTATAAGAGAAGGATGTGCAGGTGGTGTAGTGGTTGGCAAGTTGGGACGAGAAATTATTGACCTGAGTTCAAATCCTAGTCAAGTTTATTACATTCATTTTTGTCTTTTATTACTCTAAACATTTTAGTGGATAACTGTTTTATTTTTATTTTTAAACTATGAATTTAAAAAAAAAAAATTGCCCCTGCTCAAACACAGGCATGCACTAAAAATAATGTTAGCGTCAATAGAAATAATGTCAGATAAAAGAAATCCATTAATTCCTTAGAATTTCACTTCTGCGCAAATACTCTTGGAAAATTCATGAACCTAACTGTTCTTCCACAGCTAGTAAGACAGATTGGCCTCTTTAGCCTTGGTTGGCAACCAGTTTAAGAGAAGAACAACTCTGAATTAAAAACTGGTTGGGCATTGGGTTAGGAAATACATCCCCACCCCCATAAAAAAAACTATTTGTTATAGATACCAGAGCAGCAACACCTAGCTGTATGAGAGTTGTGGCCTCCATTCCACAGTAAAGTCTACAGAACTAGAGTAAATGAGTGAGTGTGTGCGTATTGTCAGGTAGTAAAGATAACTGTGAAAACTACCAGGGAATCTTGCTACTTTCTGTCACTGAATCATGCTTGACAGGTTGCTCACTCAGGTTGCTGATGAGTTTTTGCCACAGTTTTGATCTCATTTCACAAATAGTAAACCTACTTATGACCTTTGTAGAGGGGCAAATATATGAAAAAAGCATTGAACAATGAGTGAAGTAAGATAAGTTTAGTATATGCATATATATAAAAAATTGATTGGTTATAATTGTTTTCATTTATAGCATACTGTCAGTAGTTGATTGTTATCTTTGCTTAATTTTACTTTAACTTTCAGTTTACTATTCACCAAGAATTGAACAAGAAAATGCAGAACAATTTAGAGTCTTATAAAAGTGCAAAATTATTTAGTTCTTTGTACTTGAAAGTTTTAAAAAAAACGATGTTTAGTATTTAAATATTTTTTAGATGTAAAATAATTTTATTAAAGTGATTTTTTTTTTTTCATCTATGTAACTGAAAAATGATTTGATGATGATAAAAAAATAATAATCAGTATTTTAAAGATTTTTATCTTAATGTTTGAATGGGTATTTTTCACGGTTTTCTATTGAGATTTTCATGGAGGTATAAATAAATAATGCTATTTTTTTAGCAGAACAGGTAAA
>OZ038502.1:85768291-85770791 GCA_964036315.1 Acanthosepion esculentum | reverse complement strand
TTTCTCTAAATAACAAAACAAACTGCATTATACAATGAAATAATAAAATATATTCATGCTTTTTACATAGAAAAAATCTAGTGGTTTTCATTATGTATGAATAAATACAATTTGTTGAATTCAAAATTCTTTCACTTTTTGATTTTCCTTTATTTATTCATATCTAAAAGTTATTAATTTTTTTAGGTTTGATAACATCTATGGAATTTAATTAGCCTCACTTTTAATTAACATCAGAAGTGTCAATGTATATTGGGTCAACCAACTATTACTTTATCATTGATTTGCATTTGAATCTGTAGTTGGCTATCCAGGTCCTTTAGCAAATATTTTGCACCCCACATATACTGCAGTCAATTTGTTTGTGTGCTTGTAAATTTAACAACAGTTCAAAGTGTTAATATGTACTCTACTGAAACATTATAACATATTTACATAAATGTGTATACAGTTTTAATATGGGCATATGCTTACACAAATATGTATCATTCTAAAGTGAAATGATTGTGGTTACGTATGCCTGAGATGACTGAATATTTTAACTGTAATTCATCTGGTGTGTGTGTGGGGGGGGGGAGTGGGTTTATCTAAGTGCAGAGGACAGTGAGATGCAAACGATTGAAATCGAGTGTGTGGGCGGATGTAATTGATGTGATTAGATCCGTGCCACAAATCAATTGATTTTTCAGTGATCAAATAGTTCCTGTGTTTAGCAGCATCCACGGCAGCAGTTATCTTTGCATCTCTGTGGGGTGGGGATTCCTCAGTGCATTTTCTTCTACATGCATTGGCACGTATAATGCATTTTGTGTGTGTGTGTGTGTGTGTAGGAGAGAGAGTCATTATACTTGGGGGCTCTTCGTCTTGTATCTGTGACATGTGTATGTATACAATTGTGTATGTTTTGTATGAATGTATATGAGTATGCTTTGTATATTATGTGAAGACATTGTTTACCTATCCCCACATCCCAATAAAATGCCGATGTGTGAGAAAGTATTGTATAACTGATTAAACAAATATATGTGTAATTCATTACACATATCTATATGTTACTATTAATTGATTTTATTTATTACTAGCTTAAAAGCTACACTCCGTGTGTACTTTTAAGCTAGTTAGAGGGCTAACTGGGTCTCCAGCCTAAAACTAAAGGTACCTCTGGTCCAGCTTAGAAAATAACAATAATAATTTTTAAGAAATAACTTTGAATTCCTCAATTCACTCCATGGAACTTCAAAACCTCATTTTAACTCTGATTCGGGTTATAAGTTCCTTTTCGGTCAAAAAGACCAATTTTTGTTGAAAATGGAGTTCTTCAAATCATAAACTCCGTGGAAATACAATTGCCTTGAGTTCTTCAAATCACAAACTCTGCGGAACTTCCAAAACCTTGTGTCATGAAACCTCTCACTTTAATTCGGGCTATAAGTTCCATTCCGACCAAAAGTGTGATTTGGGCAGAAAATTGAGTTCTTCAAATGACAAACTCTGTGGTACTTGAAAAATTCACTTCATGAAACCTCTCACTTTAACTCCTTGGCGTTTTGGATGAATAAAATTGATTTCCTCAATTCACAGTGTTTTGGAGATATTTTAAACTGAATTTAAAACAAAACTTTTTAAAATTTTCGTGTTACTTTTTCAATATAAATTAAAAAATTTTTAAATCACTGATTTTTTTTTCATTAATTTTAAAATTTGAATTTTTGACTGTTCCCTCATTATGTAGACAGAAATTCCAATGCTGGATGTTCAAGCACCAGATGAAGGTGAGATTTACAATCCCAGGTTCATCCTGATTCCAAAAAGTTATATATGTCTATGTAGAGCAAGTGTGGCCCAAGTTAGAGGGGGTTTCAGACACATGAACAGACAGAGTAGAGGCTAGTTCAAGAAATTTAAGAAGAAAAGTGAAATACACAGTGTAATTAGCCAGAGAGAGATGGCAAGTTCAAATAAGGAAGTGGCTGAAAAAATTGTGATTGAGTCTACTGACTTGATAAAGGAAGGAGGTTATCTCTCCCAACAGGTGTTTAAGGGGGATTAAACAGGATTATTTTAGAAATAAATGTGAAATAGGACCTATATTACTAAGGAGGAAAAAGCATTGCCAGGGCATAAGCCAATGAAAGATTGACTCACTCTTTTGCTATGTGACAGCACAAGTTGCAATTTCAAGGTCAAGCTATTGCTTTTTTACCATTCCGATAATCTGAGAGTTTTCAAACAAAACAATGTTATGAAGGGTAAATTGCATGTTATGTCGTGGGCTAATACGAAGGCTTGGGTAACCAGACAATTTTTTATTGAGTGGATTCATGACGTTTTTGCCCCGAGTGTTAAAAAATATCTGTAAGAAAAAACTTGCCACTAAAATGGCTTCTCATATTAGACAATTGCTTCAGCTCACCCTCCAGGTTTGAAGGATGACTTAGTTGAAGAGTTTAATTTTATTCAGGTGAAATACCTGCCACCTAACACAATTCCTCTAATACAA
>OZ038502.1:85700791-85755791 GCA_964036315.1 Acanthosepion esculentum | reverse complement strand
TTAGAGAACAACATTAAAGAAATAGACACACTTAAGACCACATTTGAGAAAAACTCCGTCCTTAACTTCACTTATGAACTTAGCCAGAAAAACAAACTTCCATTCCTAGATGTCCTTGTTGAATACAGCAATAACACTTTCATTACATCCTTATACAAAATACCAACCAGCGAATGTCCACTTAGTTATAAAATAGCTGTAATAAAAACTTTCTAGAAAGAGCACACCAAAATTCATCCTCCAGACTACTCTTCCTCAAAGAACTTAATAACGCTAAACAAACCCTAATCAACAACGGCTTCCCTAACCATCTTATAGACCAACAAATAAGACTATTTCTCCCTAAAGTAAGTAATAATGAAAGTGAATACACAGTCAAAAATCACATACACATTTATTACAAAAACCAAAGTCATAAGAATTACAAACAAGACGAATCCTCACTAAGACATATTATAAAGAAATACTCCACCCCAATCGACTCAAATAAAAAAATCAAATTAATTATCTATTATAAAAAATTTAAGACAGCTAACCTCATCCTCAAAAATAACAACACACCTGCTAAGTCAAAATTGCAAAGAACAAACATTGAGTTCAAATGCCCCTTAAGGAACTGTGTTCCTAACGAAACCGGACTCATAAATAATTACATCGGTTACACAACCACATGCTTATCCAGACGTCTTACGTTACACCTATCCGATCACAGCTCCATTAGAACCCATTTAAACACACACAAAAATTTACCAGACTCCATTAGAAATATACTAGTAGAAAACACAAATCTATTAATTGCTTCCACCTGTAAAAAAAGGTTAAAAATAATGGAGGCTTTAATAATAAAAAAGAAAAAGCCTACCCTTAACAATATTAACTACGAACAAATCCACAACGTGCTAACCGTATTTGGAAATTAAAACACCACTACTACACACTAAGACATATACATAATGCACACACTCAATTAAGCTGAAAATCAAATCATCCTTGATAATGGCTAAAGGTATAGCCGAAAGTGCTCGGAAAAATAAAATATTTGGACAGTTCTTATACACCCTTTGTCCAGCAAAGAAAGCTCTTGTTCATACACAAGAAAAATTAAATAAAAAACTTAACTGTAGTACCTTGTCTGTCATTTTTAATGAAATTTGCATATACACACACACACACACACACACATATATATATATATATATATATACACACACACATATATATACATATACACACACACACATATATATATATATATACACATACACATATATATATATATATACATATATACACATATATGTATACACATATATACTCATATATATATATAGACCTATATGTATACTTATATATACACCCACACACACACACCCACATATATATATATGATAATACATACAATCTTACAAATAAAGAAAAGCAAGTTCTAGGAGGCTCAAGGAAGTTATATCACTACTATTCTTATATACGATTTTAGAAATTTCATGTTTTGCCTTGGACATCTTTTTTAAAAATAAACTGAATTAAACCCGTGTTCATTATTTTTGAACAAAAGTTTGTGAATTATGATACAGGAAATCTATTATTTTACAAAGCTCAAAAATTCATAGCCCTAACATATATAGCTTAGCGATAGGATCTCTGACTGATGCTAAATCTGTTGAGTTTCGACCATGGCTTAACGCAATCAGACGTCTAGCCACACTGAAAAGCTGTGATACATCAAAACAGTCTGTCTGTGGATGACTTCTTTCTTCTTGGCTTGGCTTCGTGAACAAAGATTTATGAAGTCGGCTGTCCACATCGACTGCAGGCATGCTGAAAGCTGACGCAGGGCAAGCAAGCCTGGCTACAGTGACTGCAACTAATGGTCTGGTCTGGTCTGGTCTGGTCTGGTCTAGCTGCTGAGACTTCCCAGTCCTTCCTCCCACAGTGTTTCTACTTCAGGTTGGCCCTGCGACAGTCCTCAAAAGTGGTGACAGCCTGGTGGTCAATGCGGCGCTAGGCTTGATGGTCAGCAGCAAATGTTGACCACTGGCAATGGTCAGTGTGGCAGGTACCGATGGACTTCTCGAGGGAGTCCTTATAACGCTTCTTTGGTGCCCCTCTGTCACAGTGGCCAGGGTTATCTTGGGCAGGCCATGGTCCCCCATTCTGGAGATGTGCCCTGCCCAGCATAGCTGTGACTTCAGTAATCTGGCTTCAATGCTGGTGATTTCCACCTGTTCTAGGACCTCATCATTGGTGATGTACTCACTCCAGTGAATGTTGATGATGGTACGGAGACAGCGCTGATGGAAGCACTCAAAGAGTCATAGGTGGTGGTGGTATGTTACCCACAACTCAGAGCATTACAGCACGGTGGTGAGTACAATGGTTCTATAGATGCTTGCTGTTCCAGACTCTTTTGTAGAGTCTTCTGAAAGCACTGTTTGCCTTGGCCAGTCTGTTGTCTACTTCCCTGTCAATCTTGTCATTCAATGTGATGGTACACTCCAGGTAAGTGTACTGGTGAACTGCTTTCAGCTCAGTCTCGGTGATGTGAGGAGGGCAGTCCTATCTCAGAGTGCAGGGTGCTGGAGGACCTCCATCTTCTTCAAGCTGACCTCAAGTCCAAAGAGCCAGGCAGCCTCTGCAAAGCAGAATGTTAAATGCTACAGGGTTCTTTTGATGTTGGCAACAAGGGCAGCATCGTTGGTGAAAAGGAGGTCATGAAACAGCTGCTCAAGTTTCTTTGTATGGGCCTGCAGTCTCCTGAAGTTAAACAGACTGCCATCAAGGTGGTAGCGAATGTACACAGCATCGTCATCATCAAGGTCTTCTGTGGCCTGTTCAAGCATCATGCTGAAAAAGATGTTAAACCGAGTCGCTGCTAGGACACAACCCTGTTTCATGCCATTGACCATAGGGAAGGGTCGCTGTTCAACCTGACTTGGCCGCACTGATCTTTGTGCAGTTGGATGACCATGCTGAAGAACTTTGCGGGGGCAGCCAAGGCACTCCATGTTCATCCACAGTCCTTTTCTGCCAGCTGTATCAAATGCTTTGGTCAAGTCCACAAATGTTACATACAGTCCTTTGTTCTGCTCCTGGCATTTCTCTTCAAGCTGCCTGAGGATGAACACCATGTCTGTGCTGCCACTGTTGGCTCTAAAACCACACTGGGTTTCTGGTAAGTGGTCTTCAGTAATGGTCGGCAACAGTCTGTTCAGGCTTTAGTAATTTCTTCCACAGAGGGTAGTTACCATCAGTTCTGCCTTGACTGGTTGCAGGAGGATGCAGAGAACTGCCAGGTCCTGGACGATTCAGTCAGTGTTGAAGTGGGCCTGGAAGTACTCAGACAAATAGCTCAGGATGGAGGCCTTGTCTGTGAAAAGCACCCATCCATCCGCACTGCAAAAGGGACTCTAGACCCGGTGAGTCAGGCTATACACCGTCTTGAGGACTTTGTAGAAGCCTCTGTAGTCACCTAGATCTGGGCATAGCTGAGTTCTCTCGGTGAGGATGGTCCACTATTCATTTTGGATCTCTTGAAGCTTGTGCCGGAGATTGCTGCAAATGAGACGGAAAGCAGCCCTTCTCACATAACATGATTGCTAAGCTAGACGGGCTTGGTGGGCTGATCTCTTCTTCGCCAAAATTTCCTGAACCTCTTGGTTGTTCTCATCAAACCAGTCTTTGTTCTTCCTGATGGTAAACCCCTGAACTTCTTCAGATGTCTGCAGGATGGCAGTCTTTAGTTGATCCCAGAGTGTTTCAGGAGAGGGGTCAACTGGGCAGTTGTCATTTTCAAGATTGGACTGTAGGCCTGCCTGAAAGTCAGCTTTCACTTCAGCTGACTGAAGCTTGGCCAGATTGAACTTTTTCTTGGGGTGCCCTCCTTTCCTTGGTTTGGGTTTGAAGTGCAGTCTAAGTTTGCAGTGCACTAGGCGATGGTTGGTGTGACATTCTGCACTGGGCATCACTTTTAGGTCTCGCTGGTGTACAAGAATGTAGTCTATGAGGTGTCAATGTTTGGACCAAGGATGCATCCAGGTTGTTTTCAGACTGTCTTTTTGCTGGAAGATGGTGTTAGTAATGACCAGTTCCTGCTCAGTGCAAAGTTCCAGCAGCAAGCACCCGTTGTCATTGCAGTTACCAATGCCATGTCTGTCAAGTACTCCTTTCCAGGCATCTGCATCTTTGCCCACTCTGGCATTGAAATCACTAAGGATTATCACCTTGTCATCTGCAGGGGTGCTTTGGAGATGGTTGTGGAGTTCTGAGTAGAACTTGTCTTTTT
Organism: Acanthosepion esculentum; assembly: GCA_964036315.1. Classification (NCBI taxonomy): domain Eukaryota; kingdom Metazoa; phylum Mollusca; class Cephalopoda; order Sepiida; family Sepiidae; genus Acanthosepion; species Acanthosepion esculentum. The sequence continues at coordinate 85,751,509 of OZ038502.1, read as the reverse complement.
CTGCAGGTTCAGCTTGTAGAGTTAGAGCATATTGGTTGTTCTTTAGATGGAAGCGCATGGACATCATGTCGTCGGAATGACCGGTTGGCAGATTTTCCAGCCTGGCGGTGATGGATGTGCTGACCATGAAGCCGATGCCTGAAAGACGCCCCTCTGTTGCAGGTTTCCCTGACCAGAAGAGAGTGTATCCGGTGCCATGCTCCTGGAGGCTGCCTTTGCCTGGGAAGCAGACCTCGCTAAGGTCAGCAATGTCAACATTTAACCTGGACAGTTCACATGCAATCAGCGCTGAGCGACATTCAGGTCGGTTGCCGTGAACTGTGTCAAGCATGGTTTTGACATTCCAGCATACAAGTTTCATCATTTTTGCACCCTTTAAGGTGGGTGCGTACCTTCCTTGTTTTGGTGTTGTTTGGCCACTTGAGAAGATGTCTGTTGACTGCGGAGAGCCAACTGGGGGATGAGAGACAAGCTTTGGTTAGGCCACCTTTTCTAGGCCACTCTTCTTGTGAAGCAAACAGTGCTGTCCCTAAAGAGGGCTGCTTGATTGTTCAGGGAGCTGCTGGGTGATGCTGTCATCTCAGCTCAACATCAGGCAACCAATATCCTGAACCGCCTGCTTACAGAACCAGGTGTTCCCAAGTGGTCCCCCATCTAAGTACTGACCTGACTCTATGATGCTTAACTTCGGTGATTAAATGGGAACCAGTGTGTTCATTATGATTTGACTGTAAGATGTGGATGGCACACACACACACACACACATATATTATGGAATGGACTAAGTCCGACAATTATCTTAATATATTTTTTGTTTATACATTATTTTTATAGATAAGTAGGGAGTACCTGCCTATTTTAAATATCATAATTTGAAATTCTGGATTTTATTGTGGCTTAAAAGTTGATTATTGCAGTTCGTGGTAAATATCCAATTACTTCAATCTTAAAGCAGGTTTTTATATATATGTAAGTGTGTATATGTTTGTGGAAAAGTTTCCAGTGTCCTCTTTTTTGGAAATTAAACTGTTTTTTTATTTAAAAGCGCTATAAACTTTTTCACACACCTTGACGTTCCACACTACAAACAATGAAAGAAGCCCCACTCACTACTTGAAAGAGCAATAACAGTTACTGGACTTGAGAAACTAGTTTTATTGAATAATTGTTTTAATAGAAAGATTCTGTAAATTTAAACTTGTGGTAGCACTGACTGAATGATTACTGAATGTTTCCTTATCAGGAAACAACTGTTACCATTAAATTGGTTCATAAAATTGGTTATATAGTAATTGTAAGTTTTATCGCTGGGATAGATAGTACAGTCATTTTTGTCTAGCCTGTGCGTTTTGTAACAATAGTAAGAAACCAACTAAAGGTGAAAGAAACATATAGTTTTTGCCACAGGACAATACCCTAGTGGATTAAAGTGTTGGCTCATGAATTTGGTGATATAGAAATTGTAAATTCAATCTCTGGACCGGGTAGTGCAGACTTAGACTCAGTGGAAAGCAGATGAGCAGTAACTGAGCAATACTAAATAAGAACAAGATGAGATATCCACAGACATGGACAACGGAATGAGAAAATTCTGTCCCTGTAGATTAAATAAAGTGTTCAGTTCAAAATTTCCTGACAGTTATTCTGATTGACAGACATGTGAAGAAGGCTGGAAGGCACAATGGTTGAAACATTTTACAGATTGAGTATCCTTTATCTGAAATTCACAAATTCAAAAATGTCCAAAATCCAAAAGTTTTCCAGGTGCTGACATGACTTGCCACAAATGGAAAATTTCAGGAAGCACTGGAAAGGTTCTTAGATGATGTGCAGCTGTTGTGAGATGCCTCAGGTGCTGGGCAATAAACCCAGCCTCCTCCTGAAGAAGAGATACTGCCTGGTGGGAAGGCCTCTGAGGTTTGGACTTAATATTTTTGATACTTCCCCGGCATGTCCTAGATAAAACTGATGAAAGAGAAAATCAGGTCTTACCTCAGTTCTCTGTGCTATCTGTTGAAAAAGAAAATCAGAATCGAGATTGGGTCAACTTTAGCAAGCCTCAGAATACGGTAATTGTTTGTGTTCCCCTACCAGTCTCAATTAATCACAAGGTTTCTTACTCCCAGTAAAAGAACGCTACTTTGGACCACAGGATGAGTTGGCTCTTCATGGGTGAACAGGTATTTGTGTGTCACATGCTCTGATATAAATTTTTAACCTTTTTGATTTGCACTGCTGGTATTTTCTGATGTTGGACTTGCGAGATAGATTTTTGATCCTCGGAATTACAACCACGGACTTATTTTTGGGATCTGATCCTTCCTATTGCTATTCAATTCAGAGTCATTCATTAAGACAGCATTTATTTCTAAGTTAGTGAACTCTCAGTGTCAAACATCAGTTTTTTGTTTCTTTTCTTTTTTTTTTGTTGTATTTTCACCTAATACAAGGCCCAAGAGCCACTCAATGTAGGGTTACTAAATGAGGTTTTTGTAATGTTGTACAAGGAAGAAGAAAGAGATGCATATTATGAAGATATATATTATTGATAACAGTTGGCCCTAGACCTAAAAAGGTTAAGACTGTAGTGATCAAGGAAGCATCCTCTTGGGAGTTTGTTCCACAATGCAACAGTTCTGGATAAGAAGCTGTCTGAGTAGAACTTCTTCCTACGAGTGAAATACAAAGGGAATGTGCATCATTTGACCCTGTACATGTGGCACAGCAGGTTTCTTGCTGTAAAAGTATGAACTTGTGGAACTAATGAGTATTGCTTGCCAGAATATTTGCCATGGGAATAGCAACAGAGTAGTAAGAGATTAGCAATGTTTCATCTGTGGAAAAGGATTTGTTGGGTTGCAAATAAATTCATCACCCAAAAGGCTGCGTAAATGTTTAGAACTCTGTCAGTGCTGGAAAGTGAGGATTGAGCCACTCCCTTGGCAGCAATACTCCATTTTTGGTCTGATTTAACTCTTGTAAAGATAGAGCATGGCACGAGGTGTCATTCTGCCTATTTTTCCCCCACATCTTTAATGATGGAATGTCGTATACATGCATTTTAATTGAAGTCTTTAGTCCCAATAGACATTCAAAGTAAGGAACCTTATTGAGAGTACAGCCATTCATCATGACTAGAGAAAATTTAGGGTCTTCTCGGTGATGATATTATGTTACTAACTTGGTTTTGGAGGTATTGAATGTGACCAGTCAGTTGTTCTCACATGGAGTTGTTGGAACTAGATCAGAGAAGAGATCAGCTGCCAGGTTATCTAAATTGTTGGAGGTGCACCTATAAACTGTGGCACTATATGCATAGATATTAACCAAAGATCTAAGTATTATTCTTATATAGATCATTAATATAAAGCAAGAATACGGTAGGAGTGAGAAGAGAGCCTTGGGACATAGACCCCATGAACTTCGGAAGACTGGCTATTAATAATAATCCTCATGGATCTACCTGATAAAAAGTACTTGATAACTGCAAGAACTGAATAGATCATTAAATCAGTTAATGTGTAACAGAAAGAACACAATTTACATATAGTTAGAGATAACAAATTAAAGACAAATTTATACAATTATTGGGAAACATATATCTCTAATTACACACCAACTTTCATCTAGCTAAGTCACACACACACTGCACTCCACTCAAATCAAATTTTAAAACAAACACAAATATACCAGAGTGCTGGCCATATAGCTAAGTCACACACACACACTGCACTCCACTCAAAACAAATTTTAAAACAAACACAAATATACCAGAGTGCTGGCCATTATCGATGTGACTCTTGCTTGCCACAGATGTCTACAACTATGCCGTGCATTTCCCTTGTATAGGCTATAAGAGAAGCAGGACAGGCACACAGAGAGACTTCATGCACACAATCTAACCATAGAGGCTACTCAAGAGCATAGCTGACTGCCCGTTCAACCATTAGGCAGTGAAAACGACTTCATGTGAACACAGAACTTCATGTGAACACTATCAACACGACAATCCCAAACTGATAACCAACAAGTAGTCAGCTGGATTAAGCATAATCCTTTTTCACACTCTCATTTTACACTTATACACCATATATTTGAACACTACACTATATGACTTATCAGAGACATTATCATATCTTGTAAATGAAAATAAATCTTTGGTCATTTCTACAAACCAATGTCTAATTTGCTTCTTTACTCCAACCAACTGTTCACCTTGGATCAAATTAATTAAGTTTATGCCTGTTCGAATGTGATTTGTCAGCTAGGTTAAATGTCTTGTGATCATTTTATAAATTGGTATTGACTCCAAAGTTACATTTTAATCAAAGCTTTGATGAGTTGTCTCATGCATCCAGCAGTTTTTTATGTCAGATGATAAATCATTGTCAAAATATTTGTATTAACCTTTTAATATCCATTGTTCCAATAGTGGGACAAATGGCATTAAAAGGTTAATACATGTTTTCAAACATGTTTTTAATACCAATCAAGCATTAATTCTTATTATTTGGTACTACTTAAATAAAGTGGTCCACGTGTAAAAAAATAAATAAAATAAAATAAAGGGAAATATTTTTTCAGGTAATAATTTTTCTACATTCATTAGACCTTCTTCAAGGCATGGCATTTGTCAGGATGAAAAAATATTGATGCTTTTATCATTTTAGAAGTAGGGTCCTGTTCATAATATTGATACAGTGTAAAATCGATCCCTGACTTTTTACAGAGTTATCTGGACTTTGTTATTCTGCATACAAAAACATTTTCTTTTAAATAATGAACAAACAGATACACTTTTAATTAAAGAACAAAAATTTACATAAATTAATAAAAGTATATATTCATTGAAGATAAATAATTATTATCCCCTAGTTTTGTGCATTTGCTTCCAAACAATTTTAAAAAATGCAGATATTAATGCACAGTTTCAAACTTGACATTTGTAAATAACTACTTTGTCCAATAACTCTGTAAAAAGTCAGGAATCAATTTTATAATTTATTGATATTATATATAGAATCCCCTCTTCTAAATCAATAATAAATAAATATTTTTTGATTCTGACAAATTTTGCACCTTGTCGAAGGCATAATGAATGTTAATCTACAAATATAATTCCCCCCCAAAAGTTTTCAATATTTTTTACGAGTGGGCCAGTTTGCTTAAGTAGAGCTGATTATTTTATCAATAATACACATGGAAAAGACTAAAATACATGTGCTTAAACATCATGTCAAAATACGATTAATGTTCATCTGGTATAAAAAATAATGTCTTAAAATATGTTCAATATTGAAACAATGGACAGTAAAAGGTCAAATGTCACATTCCAGGATGATGAAGTGATTTAATGTTTCCGCAGGTAATGTTTCATTTCATTGCATTTCAGGACATTGTGTGCTATATAATGGAAATTGAATTCTGTTCTAAATTGCATCTTCTGTGTTATTTTTTTGTTTTTATTAGGAATGCCTGACCATATTTGGCAGTAGTTCCTTAAGTGGGGTGCTGACAAGCCTGAAGATGTGTTATAAGGGTTATGGACATAATTTAATACTTATGTAAGTGAAAAAAATCCAATTTATTTTTTTCATGTTTCTTGTTTTTTAATCAACATACTGGACTTTTTTCTATTTTTTTTTTTGCATGTTGGATAGCTTAAAAAGAATTAAAACTACAAATTAGCCAAAAAAAGTCCTTGCTGTTTTTGATTTATATTTTATATTATATTATATTTTTTTTATATATATTGTTTATATGTTATTTCTATAGATACAATTTATTTAAGTAAATGCTCTGTTTTTAATTAAACAGTATTAATTACATTCACTGGCCTGAATGTTCAAGAAATTTTGTAGAAAATATGCACTTCTCCAACAGGAATTGAACCTGTAACTTTAAATTATATAAATTATATATAAATTATATCTATAAAAATAATGTATAAACAGAAAATATATTAAATAATTGTCAGATTTAATCCATTTTATAATATATGTCAAAAGTGCATCTAAAACAATAAAAGACTTAATCAATATAAAACAAAACAACAAGCCAAAACTTGAAGGAGGAATTTACTCTAACACCTGCAAGGATTGCTAGAAAGAATATATTGGAGAAACCTCAAGAATTTTAAATAAAAGATTATATGAACACAAAAGAGACATTTTAAAAAACAACACACAAAGCACATTGGTTGTTCACCACAACAAAAACAATTTTGACATAAAAAATGCTCCTCTAATTAAAAGAGAAAATAATTCACCAAGGTGAAAATGTCTACAAAGTACTTTAATCACTAGTTCATCCACAGTAAATTTACATCCTGGTTCTTATGTTTCACAATTCTTGGCAGATTTTCTGTTATCACAATGTGGGATATTTAATAACAAAGATGCTGGAAAGAAAAAAATATAGATGAATTTAGCTAGATTGCAAAAAAAAAAAAAATTCTTTCAAAAATTTTGAAACTACCAGCATCTCTCGTTTATGCACATATGTAGTCACAACAACATAAACAAACCCAGTTTAATGAAGTTCTAATGGATGAAATGCATTACAAAAACTTAATCCGATTTGTCATACATCTTTTCTTTCAAAACTGTTCTTGATATAAAAAAAATTATATATTGCTATCCCATATATATGTGTGTTTGTGTGTGTGTGACGTGCAGAGGTTTGGTGATGCTCAAGACCAACTCCTTGACTGTATGCCCTTAAGACTCAAGTAGGGTGTGGGGAGGGGGCAATAGGGTCTACTAACAAGTAATGTGAGAAAGGAAGACATTTTAAATAGGTAAAAACAGATTATTCAAATTAAATAAAAAAATAAATTTTTATTTTACTCTTTGATTAGATGCCCAGGGTCATCACACCCTCTGCCTACCTCCCCACCTTCTGAATGCTACTATATCATATCTATATGGTAAAGTTGTACAATAGATGGACACTGCAACCAAAAATCATCATTTTTTTTCAAAATTCTTTTTCATATTACTATACATTAAGCACTCTAAATTATGAATATTAAATTTTTTTTATTAAATTTTATAAAAATTAATAGGGGGTGTCTAGCTTGCTATGTAAATTAATTGTAAATTGCGCCCCCCATTTCCATTGCCCCATCCCCACGAAAGCCTAAAGAAAAAGCTCATATGATATGATTTCTTAAAATGTGCACAAACAAATAATCTTTTTAAATTCGTAATCTGGAGTGTTTAATCAATAGTAAACTATGAAATAAGAACTCCAAATCTCAAATTTTTTTTAAAAAACGCTTTTTTTTTACATTTTAAGAAATCAATTTGTATATGGGTATATTTGATTTGGCTTCCATAGGGGGATCAATTTACAGTGAATTGACATGGAAAACTGGACCTCCTATTAACTTTTAAAAAATTGAATATTTGTGATCTGGAATGCTAAATCTATGGTGATATGAAAAAAAATTTTGAAAAAAAAATGAAAATTTCTGGTTGAAGTGCCTATTGTACTACTCCAACATACACACACACACACACATATATATATATGGGTTGATTGAAGATCAACAAAGTTTTGCTATAGTTTGGACCATATTCCCAGGCATAATTTGAGCACAAATTGTTCAATGTCTTCTCAGTACTTTTGGCCTTTTTGTGTTTATAGGTTTGCGTCTATGTGTATACATTATGTTTTACTTTTTGGTATGCCACCCACCCCTCTAATTAGAACCAACAATAAAATTAATTAAATATCTTAAATTCAAGTTTAGTTTTATTCTGCAGAACTGGTTCAATGCATTACCAATGCTGCTTTATTGATTATTGATTTTTTTTTTGTCTATCAATAACCATAACCTTTTAGTAGACACATTTCTAAGCACTTAAATGCTTTCCTTGTTTTTGTCCTGATTATATTGAAGAAAAGGGGTGTACACCCACGCACACACACACACATATTTACAGAAGTTTCTACTTCTATAGTCTGAAGAGGATAAAAACAGGAAACCACATTAGGAATTACTTAGATGGAAGCCAAATTTTTATTCCTCTACAGTTTTTACATCCACACACACATATAAAGGGTGCAATGACTAAATTGTCACCATTTTAAAATTTTTAATTTTACGCATGCATGTTGTTCGTTTTTTATTTTGTTGACTGCACAGTATAGTAGGGTCAGTTGGGCACCGTCTGTGAAAAAAAGAGCACCATGACACAATTCACTTCACCAGAAATTTAGAAATGGTATTCAAGCTGGAAGCTCCAATACGAACATTTCAGAATGTTTGGGTGTCAATCTGAGGACAGTGCAGAGGATTTGGAAAGAGTTGGATGAGTCTAATGGTGATTGTGAAGGTATGGCAGCTCGGAAAACTCACTCTGATCATTCTGATGAGAAAAGTACTCCCAAATTTGTTGTTGAGGGCCTCAGATTCAATACAGGCTTATATCAAGTACCTTGAGGAAGTAGTGCAGTCCTAGGTCAAGAGGGTGGCTGCTGGAAGACCCTATGTCTGGCAACAGGACTCTGCACCATGCCACACAAGCAGGAGAACCCAGTCATGGCAATCTTAGTGTTTTCATAAGGATGGTTGTTTTGATTTAATATAAATTGTTTTGAGGAATTTTGACTGATAATTGGTACGTGATCTGCTCAAAACTGTAATATGGTATTCAGGCACTCCCCAATGGCATGCTGGGATTCTCGCTCCAGGCCGATATTAACAATATTAATCACTTCTTTAACAAATCAACCATCGTGATGAACCGAAATTTCATGGTCAGAATACTAGCATTCTAACTATTTGACCACACAGCCACTATTAAGGTCATTAAATCTGCTCAAATATCTCATCAGAATCAGTTGTTTCATGTTTTTCTGTGTTCGTTTATTATGTTGATAGAAATTAAATATTTACCTGTTTTATAAGTTCTATCACTATGTTAATAATATGATTTCCTGCATTAGTGTGTTTGTGTGTGTATATATATATATATGTAAGCAAATGTGTGGATGTAGATCCGACGGTATGATGAAAATGTGGAAAAGACAAAGCAAAATCTGAATATGTGAGTTTACTGTTTTTATTTTGTTTTTGTTTTTGTTATTCTGTCGACGTCAGACGTTTCGGTCAAATAGACCTTCTTCGGGACATGGTTAATGGAGACATATTTATATTAGATTTAAGTTTGATGGAGAGACGATATATACAGGACTGGTCAGAAACAGAAAAACTGAAATTTTAAAGTCAAGTATTCTTTCTTAGAGTCGGATATGCTGGCGTCGCGTGGGCGGCAACTACGAAGACCTGCGCACAGGGAAAAGATTGTGTCCTAAGTGGAAGGTGAGGGGGACTATTTAAAACTATAGCTTATCGGTACGTTTGTCACGCATTAATCTTGCCACAGAGCTCGCGATCTGAAAGAAACCAGGTCTATTATTTACTGTATGTGAGGTGGCTATCATGCCAGCCTCATAAATCTGTCTAAGGTTCTTATTGTGGATATATTTTAAGATCTTCACAGAGTCGAAATCAAAATTGTGATCAGATTTGGCTATGTGTATAACTAAAGCACTGCTTAGATTACCGAGGCGAATGTCACGTTTATGTTCGGAAATGCGAGATTTCAATGATCTACCTGTCTCGCCTACATAACTCAGGTTGCAGTCTCTGCAGGGCACCTGATAGACACAAGCATCGGATGTAATATGTTGTCTGCTGGTATTACTCAATATGTTACGTGATTTTGTTTACCCACAGAAACATGATCTAAACAAAATCACCGATAGATTGAATAGAGTAGAACCTACTATAAAATTTACCCACGAACTTGAATCGAATAATTCTCTACCTTTTCTAGACATACTACTCACCAGAAATAATAACAAACTAGAATTCAAAGTATATCGTAAACCCACATGCAAAAACGACTACTTACACTTTTACTCTCACAATGATACTAGGACTAAGAGAGGTGTTATTATCGGATTTTACTTGAGAGCTCTGCGAATCTGTTCAGCAAAATATTTAGATGACGAATTTGGTTATATCGAGGATACCTTCTCCAGCCTTTCGTATCCGAGACAACTAATACTCGGCGCTAAACATAAAGCCTTGAAAATCCACAGAGTTCGTCCATCAGTACATAACAACATACCGACTACTACTACTACATCAAAGGTGGAGAGAGGCACACTCTCAGCTGCCCCTGATAATCCCATTGGCCGCATCTTTCTACCGAATAACCCTCTGACCGAACACATCTCCAACAATCTAAACGCGCTAAAAATTAAAACTACTACATTACCCACTAAATCTATACGTAACATATTGAGTAATACCAGCAGACAACATATTACATCCGATGCTTGTGTCTATCAGGTGCCCTGCAGAGACTGCAACCTGAGTTATGTAGGCGAGACAGGTAGATCATTGAAATCTCGCATTTCCGAACATAAACGTGACATTCGCCTCGGTAATCTAAGCAGTGCTTTAGTTATACACATAGCCAAATCTGATCACAATTTTGATTTCGACTCTGTGAAGATCTTAAAATATATCCACAATAAGAACCTTAGACAGATTTATGAGGCTGGCATGATAGCCACCTCACATACAGTAAATAATAGACCTGGTTTCTTTCAGATCGCGAGCTCTGTGGCAAGATTAATGCGTGACAAACGTACCGATAAGCTATAGTTTTAAATAGTCCCCCTCACCTTCCACTTAGGACACAATCTTTTCCCTGTGCGCAGGTCTTCGTAGTTGCCGCCCACGCGATGCCAGCATATCCGATTCTAAGAAAGAATACTTGACTTTAAAATTTCAGTTTTTCTGTTTCTGACCAGTCCTGTATATATCGTCTCTCCATCAAACTTAAATCTAATATAAATATGTCTCCATTAACCATGTCCCGAAGAAGGTCTATTTGACCGAAACGTCTGACGTCGACAGAATAACAAAAACAAAAACAAAATAAAAACAGTAAACTCACATATTCGGATTTTGCTTTGTCTTTTCCACATTTTCATCATATATATATATATATATATATATATATACACTACAGTTTAAAAGTTTGAAGTCACCCCCAGAATAAGCATAGCATGTGATGCCTTTAGAGTCATACAATTGTCAAAGTTATACTTTGAGAAACTTTTGCAACAAAATTTGTGCTGCAGTAATCAAGGCTAAAAGAGGATATTTTGACATGAGCAAAATTTAATCATAAAATCCTTTTTTTTCTTTTTGTCATAATAAAATTTCTAATAAAAACATCATGTCTCACTTTTTTTTAACCATGTATAAAAATTTTCTCTTAATTAAAGTATAAAACAACTACTTTTTGGGTCAATTTAAAGATTACCTGTAATAGATGTGACAGTGACTTACCAGGAACAAAATGAATTCGCTGCCTCTCGTGTTGAACCATTCTCTGAGAGTCGGTTGCGCGTGCGTACGCCTACTGCCATTTTTTTGCAGCAGGCTTATTTGCATAAGAGAACAACGTTACCTGTTAAAAAAACGAGGTGAGTGGTCGTGGCGGACCACTGCTCTTCTCGGCTTCGGTGAGACTAGACGTATTGCTGAAAGAAAGCGACATCAATTTCTGGACAACCGACAAGCTATTTCGGCGGATATGGACGGCCGGTTTGATTTAAAAATTATTCCCGAGTTTGACGGGACTGGATCTGTTGTTGAATGGCTCGAGAAGTTGGAATTGGTGTGCGACCTATCGGGAGTGAAGCGGCGTGATCGTGTCATCCCTCTTTGCCTAACCAGGGGAGCATTCGCGGTTTACCAGCAACTATCTGCGGAAGAGAAATCGGACGCGTCTCGAATCAAGGGAGCATTGATGACAGCATTTGCCCTTGATAAATTCACAGCGTACGAACACTTCGAGGGACGTGTATTGCGTCCGGGTGAGACCGTAGATGTATATTTGGCAGATCTACGGAAGCTGTCCATCCTCTTTGGAGGAGTACAGACAGTGCGATGGCATGCGTGTTCGTGCGGGGGCTTCCTGGTCCTGTGAAAAGGCTCCTGATATGTCTCTCGAGGAGCTATTGGCCCGAGCTCGGGCAATCGTAAAGGACGAAACAGCAGAGAGGGAACCAGTCGTCGCTGCAGTGCAGCCCTCCCAGACTCCTCGATCTTCCCCAGACCTAGGCTCACTTGTCACATGCTATGAATGTAATAGGCCCAATCACTTCACGAGTGACTGCGTGAAGAGGCGAAGAGCAACTAACGCGCGTTGCTATCGATGCAACAAGACTGTTCATGTGGCCAAAAATTGTCCGGGAAACGGAGGTTGGGACGAGACTTCAGTGCCGGTCCACTCCCCAAACATCCAGTAAAATTGGTGCTACTCATCATTACTGTGTGTGTTGACGGCACACCATGCTCACCTCTCCTTGACTCTGGATGCTCACGGTCAATCTTGAGTGCGAGTTTATGTCGGTCTTGGTCGAAGCAGGATATGGCGGTATCTACATTAACCGTAGCTACTCAGGCTTGCTGTGGAAGGGGCACCGTCAGAATTCGCACAGCAACCGGTAATACTGCTACAATCGATGTGCTGGTTATGCGAGGGAAGCCCCTGGATTTCGACCTGTTGCTTGGCATCGACGCCATTAAGGCCCTCGGTGGAGTTCGCATCACGCAGCATGGAAGCGTGGAGTTTGAAAAACCACAGTCCGTCTGTGCAGCGATTCATATTAGTGAAGCCGATTTCAGTGCGAAATTCAATGAACGGCAGGGAGTTTGGGTCGCAGCCTGGAAGTGGTCGGCAGGTCATGCACCAGGGAAACTTCAGAATCGGATCTCTGAATATCCGGTATCCAGCAAGATGAGAGAGGAGTACGAGCATGAATTGCAAACATGGATGGACAATGGTTGGTTGGTGCCGTACAGTGACAAGGAGTTTGGCCCGCCCAAGGGACTGATACCGCTGATGGCCATGCTGCAGACCAACAAGCATAAGGTGTGTCCTGTGATGGACTATTGGGAACTGAATACCTACGTTGACACATTCACAGGTGCCACGGATGTTTGCGCAGAAAAACTGCAAGACTGGAGACAGCAGGGTGCAAACGTGTCCATTCTGGACCTCAGGAAAGCATACCTACAGATCCATATTGAAAAATCTCTGTGGCCATACCAAACAGTTATGTTTAAAGGGAAGCGATATTGTTTGACCAGGTTGAGGTTCGGCCTGAATGTAGCACCCATGATAATGCGAGCTGTGCTCAAGGCGGTGTTAGCACAGAATGAAATTATAAATAGAGCAACATCGGCATATATTGACCTGGCGTCGGCGGAATTTGTGAGGAAACATCTCGAGCTCTACGTACTGATGAGCAAGGATCCAGAGAAGTTACAAGACGGAGCCAGAGTGCTGGGGCTAGAAGTATGGAAGGAACAAGGTCAACTGCGATAGCGACAAGGAAGTAGAATGGTAAACGGCCCTAAGACTATGACACGGAGAGGTATTTTCTTCATGTGTGGCCAGCTGGTGGGATACTTCCCCGTGTGTGGATGGCTGCGAGTGGCGATGGGCTTCAACAAACGTTGAGCCACTGCCGTAACGCAAAACTGGGATGACAAAATTTGTGATGCTCCCCTGGAACGTATGATAATGGACACCCTCGCCTGGGCACAGCAACTGGATCCTGCACAGGGAGAATGGTGCGTGAATACAAAGGAGCTAGACGTATGGGTGAACACGAGTTCGCTGGCTGTAGGAGTAGCACTCGAGGCTAAGGGAGCCATCATCGAGGACGCATGCTGGCTACGGCCAATAAAAAACACCCAGCATATCAATGTGGCTGAACTAGATGCCGTGCTAAAAGGAATCAACCTCGCGCAAAAATGGCAGGCTACGGTATTACACGTGAACACAGACTCCCTATGCGTGTACCATTGGGTGACTAATGCCCTTACAGGAAAGTCTTGGCTGAACACCAAGGCTGCTAGCGAGATGCTCATAAGGCGACGACTTGAAACGCTAACTTCCCTTGTGAAAGAGTACAACCTTTCGGTTGACATAGCGCTAGTTAGATCCAACCAGAACCGAGCTGACTTGCTGACTAGAGTTCCCCAGAGGTGGTTCAACAATGTGAATGAACTCGAACCTGTTCAACCAGTATGTGCTTTTGCCGTAGGAACCCCAAGCCCTGCTCAGTTAACTGAGATTCATCAACACAGCGGGCACCCTGGAGTTAAACAGACACTATATTTCGCACGTAGGACCAACCCATCCTTGTCGAAAACAGCAGTGAGATCGATCGTTCGGAGTTGTGAACAGTGTCAGTCAATAGATCCAGCTTCTGTGCGATGGCAGAAGGGAGAGAGAGTGTGCGTGAAACGTGGAGCCGTCTAGGCATGGACATCACGCACTATAACGGTCGCCATTTTTTGACTCTGATCGATTGCGGCCACACACGGTTTTCGATCTGGCAGCCGCTAGTTCGGCAAGACGCTGCACAGAAGAATGGGGTGTCCGATTCCGACCGCGCTGCGCGTACAAACAATCTGTAAATGGTATTGTAGAGAGGTGTCATCGGACAATCAAACGGATTGCTGCGTGAAAGAGTTGCCCTATCATGGAGGCCGTGTATTTGTATAACATCACACCCAGGGATGACGTGTCTGCCTCTTCTGCGCCTGCCAATCTGTTGCATTCGTACAAAATTCGAATAAAAGGAATTGACGTTGTGCCCTCACCTAACCGGGCGACTTCAACTCGGTATAAAGAAGGAGACACAGTCTGGGTAAAAAATCCACACAGGCGCTGCACGTCAAAGTTTGTGAAAGGTCGTGTGACGGGGATAAACAGTCCACAATCATAAGTCATCAACGGGATACCGCGGCACGTGGGAGATGTACATCCATGGCTCACTTCATTGTTACCAGCAGATGATGGCAGTGACACAACATCAGGGAGTCATGAATGGCAAGAACCAAGCTCCAGTGCACGCAGCAGCGACGCCCCGTCTGAGAGCGAGGAAGGAGTAGACTTGACCTGTATTGATCCCCCGGAATATGATTCAGACCAGGACACATCTGATGATTCAGCCGGGGAGGAAGAGATGGTTATACTACCGCGAAGGAGTGCGAGGATGAAACGACCAGACCCTCACTGTCACTTATGTGATCATACGATCAGGGGGGAGTGTAATAGATGTGACACTGACTTACCAGGAACAAAATGAATTCGCTGCCTCTCGTGTTAAACCATTATCTGAGAGTCGGTCGCACGTGCGTACGTCTACTGCCATTTTTATGCAGCAGGCTTATTTGCATAAGAGAACAACGTTACATTTAAAAAACGAGGTGAGTGGTCGTGGCGACTACTGCTCTTCTAGGCTTCAGTGAGACTAGATGTATTGCTGAAAGAAAGCGACATCAATTTCTGGACAACTGACATTACCAAACTTTTGAACTACTGTTTCCTGGTCTAATTCAACTCTGACCATTAACCTTTTATGTATCATATATATATTTATATATATATATATATATATATATATATATATATATATACACACACACACAGACATGACAGAATTGAATAGACACTCACAGAAACCGTTTATTTTATTAAACAAGTAATTTATACAAATGAAGTAATTATAAATGGTCATAAATTTAATAACTAATACTTGGTTGACATCCCTTTTGCTTTTTTTAATACAACGACCCTTCTAGGCATGCTAGCGATGAGTTCACGAATATCCTCTTGAGGGATTTCTTGCCATGTTTCACGCAATAATCCTAAAAGTTCGGGCTTAGAAGATGGCTTCCTGTTCTTTTTGCGAAGTTTTCGATCTAATATGCCCCAAAGGTGTTCAATAGGGTTAATATCCGGGGACTGACTTGGCCATGGAAGTTTATTGATCCCATTTTGTCTCAACCAATGTTGCATTGCTTGAGCAGTGTGACATGGAGCTCCATCTTCCATAAATAGGTAGTCAACTTTGCTCATTCTACTACTTGAGAATATTGGAAGGAGCCCTTTCTTTAATATAGAAACATATTTGGTTGAATTAATGTTTCCTTCACACTCCACAAGCTCTGTGCGACCATCACTCCAAATTTCACCCCATACCATTACTGAAAGGCCCCCATGTTTCACCGTTGGCTGCAGTCTTTTTAAATCAAACTCTTGACTACAGAGTCTCCATACCCATACTCTTCTACTGTCGAAAAATAATGCGAATCTTGACTCATCAGAGAAAATGACAGTGGTCACAGGTCTCTCCACCATCTCATGAGCCCAATCCTTTCTGCGGTTGATATTGGCTGGACGGAGAAGTGGTTTCCTTCTTGCGGCTCTGCCATAGTAGCCCAGCTTGTGAAGATACCTGGCAGCTGTTCTGGGACTGACATCAAATTGTGTTGCTATGTCAGAGGCCTTGCAACATTCAACATTTCTTTGAACAAGACGCATGGTTCTTTCAGAGGGCCCAGGGCTTCTGGATGAGGTTTTGTGCACTTCTTGCCCTCTCTGGTGAATTGTACGATCACTCTATTAACAGTAGAAAGGGGTATTGAAAGATTTTCAGATATTTTTCTTTGACTAAGACCACCTTCATGTTGGCCCATGATACGTCCTCGCTGAAATTCGGATAGGTCTGATGCTCCTTTGGTGTCTATTCAATTCTGTCATGTCTGTGTGTGTGTGTATATACATATATATATATATATATATATATATATATATATATATATATATATATATATATCAGAAAAAATACTTTTAGATTTGATTTTTCTTTTTCTTTTTCTTTTCCACCAGGCTTGAAGAAGATGGTGTTCTTACAGATTGCAGCATTAGAACAATGGAACCAGATGAAGTCCTTGATTTTGACTTCTGCAGTACAAATGTCGTTAATAAAATTATCATGAAGGTAAATTCTGCTTTCTTTCAGGACAGAAAAGTTTTTTCAGATTGCTGTCAGATCAGAAATTGTACTTGTTAAAATCTGGGAGATATCATGAGCAGAATTTCCCACCACCTATTCTCAAATCATCAGTGAACTACGATCATCTACATCAGTGTTTCTCAGACTTGAATAAATTATTACAAATTTGGTCAATAAGACATCAAAGAAAACACATGAAGAATTTTTTTAAGGGTGTGCGCTTCCATTACAAAGTTCAACTTCACCCCTGAGTTTATAATTCTGTAGCAGTAATGAAATGCAAACAGAGAAGCTCCCATTGATCAAAAAGAGACAACATTTAGTGTGCTGTCTCTGCAAGAACAGAGTCAGTGTGAACCCCAGAATGTCTGCTTGTGAAGAAAGAAAGTGTTTATCAGCTTCATGATAGTTGGGAAAGTGAGCTGAGTGATGTTACCAATGCAAATAATTCATTTGCTAGCCAACCTCTAAAGTTTTAGGCTCCATTAAAGCATGTATATTTTTTGAAGAAATAGTTTGGCAGTTTGCCATGTTGACCATATAATGGGATGGCAGTGTGTTACCAAGGATTTCTGGTCGTGTTACTCAGCGTCATTTGAAAATCATTCATCCTTGTTTGTGCTTCTGGTGACATGGCTGTGTTCATTCCATACTTGTGGTATTCCTGTGTGGAAGTCTTGTTCATGCCCTGATTGTTGTGATCTAGTGTTTGATCCTGGTGCTACCTGATTTTTTCCATCCATCTTCATTGGCAGATACCCAACCAATAAGAAGAAATTAGAATCAAACCTTAATTTTCATCTTGTTATACTATGCTTCAAATTAGAGCTCTTTCTGATTCACTCTACATGTTGGCTGGATGTGAATGCTAAGAAAGCAAAACCAAAAATAAAAAAAGTTGTCATCTTTGCAGAGGCTCTGAGTCCAGCCCACAAAACAAATCTCATGAAAAAATATAATATCCAATATAAACGTAGGCAATCACAAACATTGCCACCAAAGGAAAAAAACATGAAAAAAGATGAATTTATGCACCACCATATTTGCTTTTAAGAACACCACTCATAACAACTGAAACAGTATTGTGGTGAACATGCAAGCTTCAACAAATCTGCCACTAGCAACCTCTCAACATCACTATCAGTGACCTTGGTCAACTGACTCAACACACACATCAACTCCAGGCCCTACCAACTCTATCCTTCCTCCAAGTCACTTCCCTTGCCCACAAAGAGATATTCTGCTCACATCCTCCATATTGGCAATACAAAAATTTTATATTAACAATCCTTTTTTATCTAACATCTTACTGGTTGTACTTCTCTCACTTGCTACTATATGCATGTTTATAACAATTTTTTTCCAGTACAAGCACTAACAAACATGCTTTTATGTTAGTGTTTATCTACATTGGGTAAAAAGGACTTTCAATTGAATGTTTTAGGGTAATGAAGATAGAGAATTACTGATATAGATCATCTGTTTTGTGGGTTAGAACTGTGGTTCTTAACCTTTTCTTCTCCAACATCCCTTTGCAGATATTTGCATTTTTATATATGAGAACATTTTTGGACAAAGTTGTTTGTAACATGAATGAATCCAGTCAAAAGAAAAAGAAAAGTGCAGGATAAACAAAAAAATGACTATTTACAATAAAAAAAATACTGTGTTTATTCATTTAAGGTTACAAGATTTGACATTAACTATTTCATGTTCTCATTGCTGTGGTTTTCTTGACCACACCCATTCAATTCTCATATGGTCACTGATTTATTGGTTTATAGGAAATGTTTTAACAGAGGACAGAACATGGAACACTGAAATCCAAAGGTGTATTGGGGTATTAAGAAGCAGGAAAATTTCTTTAGAAAAAGAAAAAAAAGTACTGAACTGTTATATATATATATATATATATATATGCCAATGAATGTTGTATAATCAATCTCCTCACAGATGAAGAAGAGATGAAGCCACAAAAATATGGTTCTACAGAAGGATGCTGAGAATACCATATACTGAACATGTGAGCGATGATGTTCTGGAGAAAATGGAAACAAAAAGGACTCATACTTAGAATCAGAAAGAGACAATTGAAATTTCTAGGGTACTGTTATAAGCATTAACTTCCCTCAATTTGGATTCTTCCAGAACTAACCACCTTTTTCTGTACTCTCTCTCTCTCTCTCTCTCTCTCTATATATATATATATATATATATATATATATATATATATATATATATATATTGATGTAATGGAATAACCTGTCACCCCCCTGAGTGACTACACTATATGTAGCTGTAAGTCAATGGACTACAGAGACTAGCTGGGATCTGTTGAGTACGACTCAGACTTACGCAAGAACTACCGACCTTCCAATAGTAGCACTCACTACTGGATTGACTTGCGACGACCTTGTACATAACTGTAAACTTTATTCTTATTGTACTGCTTTTTACAATAAACCTTTACTTATTTTATACACCTTGATTTTCAAGTATATATTCCTATTAGCTCAGAATATAACATATCTATACATACATATCGTCTTTTACTTGTATTTTTTGTATTCTTATTTGCTCTTAGCCTTGTCGTGGGCCACTCTGTTTATTAAAGCCTTCGTCAAGGTATTTCTTTAGTTCTGTTCCTTATTACAAGTTAATAAACAGAGTGGATTGAAGGATAAAATAGAAAAACTTTTGAAACCCAAGAGAAATGTATCTTCTAACTCGCCCTCTGTGACTGAAATCTTCAATTATTGGTATCGGACATTCACTTTGTTCCTATGAAAAACTACAAATGATACTGGACTAGACAAATTGGATATCTTAATTAATAGCATTTCCTCAGATATCTGCAACCATATTGTTGAGTATGCTACTTTCGAATCTGCTGTAAATCATATCAAAGAATTATACATGAAACCCACAAACAAAATCTTTGCCAGACATGTTCTATCAACGTGTGGACAAATAGACGAAGATATTGATGAATGTGTTCAGGGGTTACAACTACTAGCTAACGAATGCAGTTTCAAAGTGATTAACGCTGCTCAAAACCAAGACAGCTGCATTAGAGATGTGTTCATTACTAGCTTGCACTTTAATTCCATTCAACAGCATCTTGTATAAAACAAAAACTTTGATCTACACACACCAGTTAATCAAGCCAGAGCTCTATACCGAGCACAGAAAAACTCTGAATCATATTCACATCCACTCTCACCAACTGTGGCGGCCATAGCATCAGAAAACAAAGATTCATTTGTCAGTGATGCATGTGTCTTAACAAGCGCTAAATGTTATATTTGTGGTGGATCACATCACAGTCATAAAGTGTGCCTGACCAGAGAAGCCATGTGTCACAAATGCAGAAAAAAGGGGCACTTATCCAAAGTATGTCAGTTGTTTGGTACTTCAGCCACCTCACTTACTCAAACATAATATAGGTAACCTCCGCTTTTTTGCGGGAAAACAGATAGCGTAATGAAAAAGGCCACATACTTAATAAAAATAAAGTTTTATCATCAAAATGTCTATGTTATTATTAAGATGAAAGACCAAAGTAGCTTTTAATTATTTTTTGAAATCTTTTAATTGTTTCTAACATGTTCGAAATTTTGGTTAAAATCTTTTGTTTGAATCATCATGGTGGGTGGCTAACTAATAACATTGATGTTTTTGCACTTTTTCTCCATTGAAAACACATTGATTTGGAAATTCTTGTAAAAATCAAATTGTCCGTTTTTAATGAAATTTTCAGAATTTATTCACAAATGAATGAAATTATTTTTTTAATTTTTTTTTTAGAAAATTTTGTTAAAAAATCTTTTTTTTTAAAAAATATATCCCCCCCCCCACACACACACACACTTAATTTCATGAAATTTTGCACAAAACCTTTCTATCTCCTGAAATTTTTTTTTTTTTTGTTAAAAGTAGGAGTCCTTGGAGATTGTAAATCATCTACTTTTTTTTTTCAAATTTGAGCTATTCTAAATGAAAATCTGCTCTGAATTGAAAAATAATGAATCCAATAAAACTATGACATTATTTAATTAGAAAAGCTTTTAATTGCTTTTGTAAATAAGTTATATTAAGGACATTATTGTCTGAAGAAATAAAATTTTTCTGATGAATAATGAATTTTTACAAGAATTTTTTCATTTTTTAAAAAATTTTAATCATAAAAAATCGTGTAAAATTCTGTATTGGGCTATTTCCAGGATGTGATATAGTAATTAAGTGGAAACAAAATTTACAAATCCAAAATTGAAAACATTAATCAACTTAACTGAGCTATTCTATTTTTAAAATAATTTTTTATTTTGTATTTTTTTACTTAATACGTTCCTTATTTTCATGTATGGTAGACTGAAATTGCCATTATTATGATCTAAAAGTTTTGTCCCTTTATTAAGTCGCTTCAGTTACGTTTCAACAGGTTTTCAAAATTTCCATCCAGCTTTAAAAGTTTAAAGCTTAAACTAAGTTTTACTTTTTTCAATTACTATTTCACTAAATATTTTTATTTTATGTATTTACATTAGTGTGAGACATGTTTAAATTGAATAATCATAATATTTCATTTGTTATTAAATTATAAAATTAATTGAAGAAAATTTTATAGTATTTTAAATCTTTTTATTTTTGCTTCTTCAAAAGAAGAATAAATAAAAGTCCATAAAATATTAAATAATTGCGGTTCACTTGTAAGAATTACTAGGTAGTTAAAAACAAAAAAAATGCGTTCACTTAGATTTCTGGCAATTGGGTCATCCATATTAGCTGTCATCGCTTCATCAATCAGCAGTCCATCAAACGTTGGATCAGATGAACAGAACCAATCATTAATAATTGGTTGTATATGATTTTTTTATGCTATAAGTAAGTGTAATTTATTTCAAATCGAATCAACTTTAACTTTAAAATTCTAATTTTAGTAAAATAACGTGTCAGAAATATATATTTATTTTTTGAAAGAATTTTAAAATAGAAAAATTTGTTTTGTTTACAAATTTCTTAAAATGAAGAAAATGGCCGCTTTTAAGAAAATTTTAAGAAATCAAAATTAAATTTGATATTCTAATCTATATAATTTCTATCTGAAATACACCAGAATATTTTACTTAATGGAAATAATAAATTTAATTATTAAGCTTTCAATTAAAGCTAAAATGAAATCTTCAAGAAAGATTTTTCATTTTTAAAATTTAATTTTAAACCATAGGTATCGAAAATTTATGCCAAAAAACTGGAGGTGCCTAATCTTATACATTGCAACTACTATGCTACCTAGTTTATTAAACCAGGCTACAGTATACATATTGATTGGCAAAAATCAGGCAACTGCTCTAATAGACACCAGTAGCTCTGGATACTATATTTCAATCAACTATGTGAAAAGACACTAGATAAAAATAAAACCTGCAGTGGGGAATGTGTCCATGGCTTTGTTGTCCATTAACACTTCAATAAAAAGGCAGTGCACTGTCAATTTAAATTTATGAGGTGAATGGTATTTGAATGTTACACTTTGTGTCCTTCCCAATCAGTGTAGTGATGTAACTCTCATGCAAGACTTCATGAACCAACATTGTCGTGTATCTTTTGCATTTGGCACTCGTAAGAAAAACCTGTCTATTTCGAGTTCACTGCTTGTAGCCTACCATCTGTGATGGTAGATATACCTTCATTATTTTTTAATCTCTGTCCTAACTGCAAACCTATTTCTAAAAAATCTAGACGATTTGGAACTGCCAATAACCACTTTATTAAAACTGAGGCTCATAAAATGTTAATAGATAGAATAATTGAGGAAAGCACATCTCCTTGGTGAGCTCAAATTTTAATTGTTGATAATGAATGGCATAAAAAGAGATTAGTTGTGAATTATAGTAGAACTATTAATAGATTCACTTGACTCAATGCTTACCCCCTACCACGAATGAACATTCTGGCTTCAGAAATCTCTAAATATAAAATTTATTCTTCTTTGGATTTGAAGAGCACATATCACCCAGTACCCATTTGAGGGAAACACGAACTATATGCTGTGTTTGAAGCTAATGGCAAATTTTGCCAGTTTTGCCGTATTCCATTTGGGGTCACTAGTGGAGTATTTTACTTCCAACACATGATGGACAACATTATTATGAGGAATAACTTGCATGGAACAATACTTATGTAGATAACATAGTTGTAGCTGGCAAGACTTGAGAGGAGCGCAATAAAAATTTCTTGAGGTAGCCAAACTACATAATCTTACTTTCAACAAAAAAAGTCCTCCCTATCAACCACTTCTATTAATTTACTTGGCTACACTATATCTCATGGGATACTTAAACCTGATGCTAACCAACTACACCCACTTAAAGAATTACCTATCCCTAAAGATAAAGCTGCTCTTTGCAGGTTCCTTGTTTTGTTTTCTTATTATTCCCAATGGATATCAAAGTTTTCAGGTAAGAACAATTATGGCTGACTCGTTCTCTTTAAATAGTGAGTCCATGGAAGCATTCCAAAAATTTAAAGAAGAAATCGAAAAGGCCTTACTTCACGTTATTGAAGAAAATGTCTCCATAGTAATTGAGTCAGACACTTCTGATACAGCAATTTCTGCTGCTTTGAATCTGGCCAGACGTCCAGTGGCTTTCTTTTCACAATCACTAACACCGTTGATTAAGCTATTTAGCCTGTAGTTTGAGATTTTGAATTCAGAGTTGTCCTCCTAGACCAGTTGCCACCCAAGACTATAGGACCTTGTCTGTCCTGTTATTTCCCCCATAGCTGGGGAGAGAAGAGATGGATTCATACCATTCTCAAGGCTATTTGCATGTAAGTGAATGTAACAAACTCAAGTGGAATTCATTACTCCACCGTGCAAATGTCCACTTAGATATAAATTAGAGGTAATAAAAATTTTCCTAACTGGAGTGCACATGATCTCATCTTCGGGCGAGCTATTCCTTAAAGAACTTAGTAACATAAAACAAACATTATTATTAGCTTTCCAAAGTACATTATTGATAACCAAATAAAATTGCTTCTTTCAAAACTAGGCAATAATAAAACAGTTCACAGAGACAATAGCAGTAATATCAATATGTTTTATCGTATCCATCTACACGAAAATTAACCAAAAGGATGAATTTACTTAATGAAGAAACATTATCAAAAATTATACCACTCCTATTGAAGAAACCAAAAATTCAAATTATCTGCTATAAAAAAAGATAAATGCATATATGAAATTTTATGATGTATTCCAATCAGAGATCAAAGGGTTAAATATCTTACTGCCCTATTAAAATTATAGTGTAAACTGGACGTTCTTGAACAGTTACTGTTGAGAGTTCATAGCACAAGGAGTCATTACCACCAAAAGTGAGAATCACTGTGTTACATTCTTACCATCAATGCCAGTGGTCAGCTGATGCTGGACCTTCATACCAATAGCCTGTCATTTTTCTGTAGCAATAGTAAGACATGAAAGCCCAGGTCAAAGCCAATATCTAAAATGCTGATTTTCACAGCAGGCCATCAGCCTGTCACTTATTCTGTTACTACCTCCATGGAAAATGTTTAGGCAAGCTCGATTCTTTAGTGCCACCAGCTCCTACTTTCATGGGCAAGATCCATCTTGCTGCATCCACAGAGTCGAATCACTCTCATTGCCCACATATTCCTTTGCTAAGAAGGATGTTCAATTCAGAAAGCTTCTTCCCAAGAACAGCTACTTTTTGTAACAGACTATTGTGTAGATGCTTCCCTGAATTCTAACCTCTTTAAGTCTAGCGTCAATCATCATCTATCCTCCATATCTTCATAATCTTCACTTCATCCTTCCTCCACTTTTATATCACACACATCATTCAGTTGCTCTCTACCTTGAGTGGCTCTATTCAGTCTTTATAATTATTTTCATAAATTTATCTGCAATATAAAATTTATTTCTTGTGATGTTAATCAGATCAAATCTTTATGCTCATCAATATTTTGAATGTTCTGGATAAATGAAATGATATTTACGTAATAAATTCAGTTAAATGCTTTGGAAAAAAAAAAAAGGTATTGTCAGTGGTTCGGAATTAATATATGCACTACTGGCAAAACTATTATGAGGTCAAGTCCTAAAAAATTTGTTTTCAATTCCTAAGTAATTTTCTGTTTTTTTATCAACTTTATTCTTGAAAATAATGTCTTTCACAAAAATAGAAATTGCCTATGACTCAACTTTACATCATATATATATATATAT
The DNA here is from genome assembly GCA_964036315.1 of Acanthosepion esculentum. NCBI lineage: Eukaryota > Metazoa > Mollusca > Cephalopoda > Sepiida > Sepiidae > Acanthosepion > Acanthosepion esculentum. The sequence continues at coordinate 85,726,338 of OZ038502.1, read as the reverse complement.
ATATATATATATATATATATATATATATATATAGGTACTTGCTTGGAAAAACCTTAGGTATTTCGGCTTGTAATTGAACAAACCAATACCCAAGGAAAAATGAGGAATAAAAAAAGAAAGAACTAAGAACATGAAATTGAGGCGAAAACAATTGTCCAGAATTCAAGCTCAGAGTCCAAAGAAAAAAACCTCCAATACGAGTAAAATTAACCCTCACGATCCATTTAGGTGAAACCTAAATAGGTTTACCTGGCTCTTTAGGTTTATATTATATTATATATATATATATATATATATATATATATATATATATATATATATATATATGATGTAAATGCATTGTTAATAACTGAAAAATAGAAAGGAATTGTCAATGGTCAGGAATTAATGCAAGCATTATTAACAGACTTTCATTCACTCAAGTTCCATAGACTCCACTGAGATGTATGGGGCCACAGCTCTCAGTATGCTAGCTGTTGCCACCCTGGTTTTCATTGCAAGTAGGTTTTTAAGGGATGAAGTTACTAGCAACTTATTTTGAATTTAAACTTGTCCTTCTCCTAGACTGGTTGCTAACCAAGGCTGAAGATTCCATTACTAGAAGAGGACTATTAAATATATATCTCTGTCTATAAGAGGCAGGATGTGTTTGTGTGTATAACGAATGCATGGCTGCAATTTTCAACGGATTTGCACCAAAATTTACATGCACATGCTCCAAGTTAGCAGGAAGGCCAAGACCGACTTTGCATTTCTCAACTCCCATCGATTGGAAATAATCAGTTTTTTCATGCTTCTATGGCAGTTTTCATGTAGTTTGCAGCCATTTTCTACTGGCCAGTGTGAGAGCCTATAGCTGGCTGCCATGAATAGGCAGGAAGATTCTATTGGTCAGCGTGAGAGCTAACAACTGACTGACATGAATGTTAACTAGCATGCAAAAAGATCGATAGCTGCATTCGTCACAAGTGGGAAAAATTTAAATCTGCATGGCACTTTACTCCAATTGGCTCATTTGCTTGCTTAAACTCAACGTTGATTCTGATTCTTCAGAACTGTGTTGGGTGTGAAAAAGTATTTGTTGTTAACATACTTTTTTCATTCGGTTTTTCCAGTTATGAGTCCTTTTTTAAAGCTGATCTTTTTGTGTTCATCTTGTTTAGTTCTTTTTTCGTAACAGATTTAATGTTTAGTATAGAGCTTAGAAAAAATTTGCAGTGCAAGAAATAAGGCATGTAGCAACATCAGCATGGCAAAGGGCACTCCTTTAAAGGCAAGGAAAGGCAAAAATATTTTATGTCAAATGATAGTGATTGCTGTATTAGTTGTACGATTTTTGAATCAAGCATGGGCAACGCCGGGCCATGCTGCTAGTATATATATATATATATATATATATATATATATAGAGAGAGAGAGAGAGAATAGCAAGTTTACCCTGAAGATCTGTTTAGATGAAACCTAGGTAGGTTTGCCTGGTTCAGGATTTATTCTAGTTTATTGATCTACTTACCGTATTGAGCACTCTACGTTTTAGTCTTTCTACTCGTTTGGGTTTTTTTATCTTTAGACTAAGGACTTAAAGCACTTGGCGATTTGTTTTGTCTTGTTCTAATGTTTTTAGTTCTTTCTTTTTTTTATTTCCAATTTTTTCCTCGGGTACCAATTTGTCCTGACATATCTGCAAGTTGAGCTATCCAAGGTTTTCCAAATGAGTACTACTATTAATATATATATATATATATATATATATATATATATATATATATATGAATTGCTAATTATTATAGATACGGAATGAAAATCAGAAAGAAATGGATTGGTAATGGTTGGGAATCAATACAAACATTTTTGGTAGAATAACACTATTATATGTGTTATATAAATGTACTATTCAGAATTTTTCTATAAAAATGCATTGAAAATTAAGAAGAAAGGGATTGTTAATGGCTAGGAATCAATGTATGCAATATTGACAGATCTAAGCTATTATGTATATAATTCTATATTTTACGCATCCCAATGCCTATTTTAGGTAGACAGCAGGGAGATCAGTGCAACAAAAGAATACATTTTAATCATTTTTAAGTTTGATTTTGACTTTTTTTTCTCTCTCTCTTCAGTCTGAGTGTCTTCGAGAAGCATTCAATGAATTGGACATGACCAGCAATGTCTTGGAATTCCTGTTATCGCCGGACCCACCCCATTTCCGACTGTCCACTTTTGGAAATGCAGGAAGGGCACACGTGAGTTCTGTTTTAGTCAATAGTAACTTATTGGTTCATGTTATGATACCTGGTTTTGCTATTGAGAGACATATTTTGGCACAGATGATTGGACATTAAATCCGTTTTGGTACAAGTGCACTTTGTAATGGAGATTTGGCCACTAGAAAAAATTTTATTTTGGAAAATTCATTTTTATTCTACATATTTCTAAGGTCAAATATCAATACATAAAGTAATATTTTGCAATTTGTTCATCACTCCATATCATGTCAGAATAGACTTTGCACTCAGTTTCACACCTATCATGAAAGCCAGGTGTAGAATTAACCTGGTATTACTGCCAACCAGGTATAGGGATCTGTAATTCACCCATTATTGGTGGTGACTCTGAGAAATAAACATCTGTGGGCAAGGCTGCACCTGATATGTACCCATGTGAAAAAAACCTATTGGACAGATGGATATATAGACAGCTGCTCCAGAGGCATTTGGCAGTCTTGCATACAGCCCAGATGAGAATATAAGGTCCACATATCAGATCAGGGGATCCATGGGACCATAAAGACAGACTTGCTGAGAGTAACTGACAAAGAATTGAAGTGAAATAAAATGTAAGGTTAAATAATGAAAGATTCAAGTCTTCTGTTTTTCATTAGTATACATGTTATCGTTTTGATTGCTACACCTATATTATAGTATACAATTTGTATGTAGTTTTGAAACTAAACTGAACTAGTACATCTCACTACTACTACTAAACTACTAAACATTATTTAGATATTAGTTTAAACTCTAGATTGCACTTCTCACTTGTGGAACTCTCTTCTGGCTTCTTGTTTCCCAGTCAACTTTGATCTTTAAAAATTTAAATGCAATGTCAATTGTTATCTTCTGTTTTTTTTTTTAAATTCCTGTTCTTTTATTGTTCTCTCTTGCCTTAATAGTGTTCTTTTTTTCTTCTCATACTGTGACACTCAGAAACTTCTTGTGTCTTAGTGGCTTTATTACCTTGCTTGGGGTGAAACAATTAAAAAAATAAAAAGATGACACTACTGTTCCTACCAACATATCTCTAAGTTTTTTTAATCATTTCGCCCTGGGCAAGGCAATAAAACCACCAATATGCAAAGGGTTACTGAGTGTGAGAGAATATGAGAAAAATATGCTATTAAAGAGAGAAGAAAATAAAAGAACAAGAATTAAGAAGATAGACGATAACAATTAACATTGTATTTAAATTTTTGACAATCAGATTTCCACAAGTGGCAAGTGTGATAGAAGAAACTGTTAGCATAGAACTTATGGTTACATCTGGCAGCCATTTTAACTGTAAAATGATGAAACCTATCTACCAATCTGGTGTGGCCCTGTTGCTGCGCGCTTTGCTGAATGCCACTCTTACTTTGGTCTATGTCTGTTGGTCTGTCAGTGGTATTCTGTAGCAATCCTGTGTCCACACGTTGTGTTTCTGTATCCACAGGTACATCGGTGAGGAACTATTGAAGATCAGGCTTGACCCGTCTCTATCCTGTCTATGCTTGTGAAAGACTAGTCATCAGTGTCACCAGTAAACTTAATTCATTTCAACAACACTCATTAACAAGGGTAAAAATAACAACTTTTATTAATGGTACTATGATTAATATCATGAATACATAGACAAAAGGGATTTGAAGAAGTTTCCCTGTATAAGAAATTCTTAAGCTGAGGGGAATAGGTTGACTGGTGGTTGTAAACAGCTCAGAGTTGTTCTACTATTTAAATGAAAGCAGCAGATCAAGGGATTTCAAAAAGCAGCATAGAGGACAGGTCTTTAGCTGATTAAGGCACCACAGTCATCCGACAGGCACAGTGTTGGTCTACTAGCAGCAAGACCAGTTCTATCTTATTATTTATTCGTACAAAAGTACAAAATGTGCCACAAGGGCTAAAATGGGGCGAGGGAGGACTGGTCTTCTCTAGTCTTACTTCAAAACTAGCTTGTCTCGCTCATTGACCCATTCGTACTTACAATTTTCCTGTCACCTTAACAACACATTTACTCTTCGCTGTTGCACCATGGTCACCAAATTACCTCATTTACTCAATGAAAGTCCATATTATTCAATTCATGGGGAAGGGTTAAAAATCAGGACCCAATGATTATATACAATGAGAAAAATATATATGTACAAGAAAATAAACAAAACAATATCAATATTACGACCCCTCACAAAAAGCAAAATGTGTGGCAGAAGATCTTGGTTAACTGGGTGAAAAAGACAGATTCGAAGAATATCTGATCTTGCCAGAGAACAAAGACGTCACCTAAAAAAGGTGGTGGGTGGAAACAAGAAACAAAAATGGGTGGGCCTATATATTTGCATACACTAGTTTAAAAGGAAAAAATGCCCCAAGGAGGCCAAAAACTGAAAATCATAATGTTCTAAATTAACTTAAACATGGGTTGGGATGACTGATGATTCAGTTAGAGGCCCAAAATCATCTTTCCTAAGTAGCATCCAACAACCACTCCAGGTCAGCACCTCTCACTCACGCCAAATGGGGGAAACTCTTATCCAACTTTTGCCAAATTTCAACAATGCACTATGTAGCCTTCAATCGTCTTAGTTCTGCTATTTCGGCAGCTGCTTTTATGCACCAATTGTACTGCTCTGCTTGGTTAGCCAATAGTAATGCTTGACCAAAGGTCTTGTATCATATACCTTGAAGGGGAGGAAGGAAAGACCCCAATATGATTGGGGGTCTAATCAAAATAATTGGCCCCTGTGTCCGTATGTATCAGAGGGGGAGCTGAGAAGCTCTATCCCAGTCCTTCTGTCATTGGTGGGCCAATCAAAATTGTGGCCTTGCATCACTCATATCCACCTTCACAGGAACATTTTTCATGTGTCCCCCCACCCAGTCTCATTTGATCTAATTATCACGGATGTCATCATCACCTTTCATCTGACAGTGTGCCATATCCCTGATCAAAACAACCTGACCTGTAAAGATTTGCTTTGTGTCACTCATTTCAACTAATAATTCCTTTATTAAATAAAAACAACACTCAAGTTAAACAGACCTAAGACTGTATCTAATGAGCAATCCCTCCCTAGCATGCAATTTCACCTCTCTCTCCATCAGTGACACAAACCAGAAAATTCATGGTATCACATTGTTTTAACATGAAAAATATTTTTCTTTCTTTAGAAATAAAAATTAGATTGACACTCGACCTTTGACACCAGTCATGGTGTCATATTAGTACTGTGTTTATATTCATAAAGACTAAGTACTAAAGAGGAAAGTTCATCAGAACAATTCCTGTTTGCTACATGTGCACTACTACAAGCTACATGACCCTTCTTTACACCAAAAGCTACATTTGTTTTTTAATGACTAGCCAAATATTTATTCTCTGGGCAGAGAAAAACAAATTGTAATAGAAGTTCTCTTTAATTCTATCGAATGTATGTCTAAGCAACAGTTTTAGCAAAACATCTATTTTCTAAATTTTTTTTTGTCATTGTGCTATATCCACTTGAATGACTTATTTTGAACATAGGGCTTATGGCCACATCACATTGAAACACCAGTTCCTGTATGATCACTGAAGTTAAGCAATATCAAGCCTGGTCAGTACCTAGATGGTGCTCTAAGCTTGGATGTGCAAGTGGTGTAATAGATAATGGCTTGGAATTGCTAATCGGAAATTCCAGTTGAGTTTGTTATATTCACTTACACACAAATACTCTCAGGAAAGGTATGAATCCACCCCTTCTCCTCCCAGCTATGGGTTAATTAGTAAAACTTGTATCACTAAATCATTATTTGTCTATATTTCTGAGATGAGGTATTGTAACTATTTACACTGTTCAGACTGTTTTCCTCATCTTTATTGTCATATTCACAATGTTTTGGCCATTGTTGGACGCTCTGGCCTACTTCAAGTGATATACGTTGGATGATAAAGGTGATGACAACCCGTCCACAGCAGTGGAAATTGAACACTTACATTACAAATAAATAAAAAAAACTCGAAGCAGATGAGTTGTAATTCTATCAACGGATATAGAGAAGTTCATGGACAGAGTATATGAAAAATGGAAAAGTTCTAAAGAGAATATGGTGGGGAGGTGACCCACTTCCCCAAAATCATTTTTTTCTTTTTGCTTTTGTTTTGAAGAGCTTCTTGGTCAAGCCAAAAAATTTTCAGCACCCCCTTGTATAAACTACAAGGAAACTACTGATAAAGAGACAATTGGAATTTTCAAAAAACATGATGAGGAAAGTAGGCTTTGAGAATTAAATACCCTTAGGAGACATCAAAGACAAGGAAAGTAGTTTAAATGTATTGAGAATCAAGCACAAAGGTATTATTGTTGAGAACAATAAAACACAGGAAGCTGTGGGGGTCGCCTACACCCAGCAGGAACAGAGAGGGAGGGGAGTGATAATCTCATTCACTTACTGTATAGTGCCTGGCCCTGATTTAATAAACAGAAAAATTTGTTTCTATCAAATGAGTTTCTTTGAAACTTAACAAGATATAATTTAAACAGTTACATTATAATACAGGAAGGATAAATATAGCTTTAAAAATCGTGCTTTGAGATAATCAATATCTGAATAAGAAACAAGAAATTGATTTCATTCATATTAATTTGCATCATTCTAAAAATGACCTCAAAATGAATGAGTTTTGTTGTGAATGAGTACTTGACATTTTTTTTTTTTATTTCAGTCAGACTTTCCAAAAGATTCAGATATGATAGAATCATTCCATTGTACATCAACTCAGGTGAACAGGCAAGTAAATTATCAGGAATATTTATTTACAATAATACTGAAAAGTTCTCAACCTGACCAAAAAGCCCTCCCCCTCCAAAAAAAAAAAATAGAATCTGGTGTTTAGTCATTGGATCAGGAGAAATGAGTAAGGTTGGGAACTTTTCAGCTTCTTTTGACTACAGTAACATTATTACTATTAGTAATTAATATCATCAGTTGGGCATAGTATTATACCTGGCTCACCCCACCACTTTGGTATAAACTAATAAAAGGAAGAATACAAATGTTGAATTATGTTTTTGCAGATTTTTTTTTTTCCAAATCTTATTTTAATTTATACTCTGAGAATTTTTACGAGTCAACACCAGATAAAAATTTCAGCTAAAGATGGCTGGAAAAGTAACTGGCCAAAAACTTATAAAAAAAAAAAATCAAAGAAAAAAAATCATGTTAAACATGAGAATTTTTATTTGAATTTCTTACAAATGCTGTTACTATTATACTTCGGTACCTTTTGACCAATTTCCTTATCTTTGTTATCTTTATCACAATATTTTGTCCACTTTATCCTTTGTCCTTCTTTCCATCTGAATTGAACACTATTTATTATACACCTATCTATTTAGAACAGTTTCCCTATCTTGATTCGTCCTGGGTACGACGTTAAACTGCATCCAACAGCAAGGCCTCTGATCAGGAGGTTTTGAGGAAGCGTGGAACCACCTCTTAATTGCTGGTGTTCCCAGGTCCACCCTGACATGGGGTGGTAGCACCTGTTGGGGTCCCAGCTATGGGAAAATAGTGAACTTCCAGGTCTTTTCCAGCACATTGAAACAATGATGTTGCCAGGGGTGCGTTTTTGAAACAATGATGTTGCCAGGGGTGCGTTTTTGAAACAATGATGTTGCCGGCTATGCGTTTTTGAAACAATGATGTTGCCGGCTATGCGTTTTTGAAACAATGATGTTGCCAGCTATACGTTTTTGAAACAATGATGTTGCTAGCTATGCGTTTTTCAAAAAATGATGTTGCCGGCTATGCGTTTTTGAAACAATGATGTTGCCGGCTATGCGTTTTTGAAACAATGATGTTGCCGGCTATACGTTTTTGAAACAATGATGTTGCCAGGGGTGCGTTTTTGAAACAATGATGTTGCCAGGGGTGCGTTTTTGAAACAATGATGTTGCCAGGGGTGCGTTTTTGAAACAATGATGTTGCCAGCTATACGTTTTTGAGGCAATGATGTTGCCAGCTATACGTTTTTGATATATTTAGTAAATCCTGGATCTGGCATTAAATAACCCATTGTGGTTGATATGCCATAAAACCCCAAACAACCAACCAACCAACCAACTTATCTTGATTGTCTTTCTCATTGTATCCTTCTGGATTTCTGAGATGCTCTTACATTAGACTAATTTCCTTGTTTTTTTTTGTCTTTATCACAATATTTTATCTTCTGTAATGGCTGGCTACTCATTTCCTGGCATACCCATCTGCTAGGGCAACTAGTCAGTCCCTGTTGCAGACGCCTGCTCAGGCATATTTTTGCTTGTTCAGCACCCAGGGAATCCACTTGTGGTTTATGCTGAGCAGACCGTATTTCTGGGAGTGAACGCACAATCTGGCATGATCAACAATTTGAACAAGTCCAGAGTGCTAGCACAATCATTCATGGCTTCCAAACAGTTTTGTCTACCCAATTTCACTTACACGGCTTGGGTCAACCTGTGGCATGGGTTTTCAGGCACTTTTCAATGGTACCACACACTGGGATCATCTTACCAGACCAATATCATCAAAAAGTCACCTGCCTGACAAATCGACCATGGTGAGATTTGAACCTAGGTCATTCTTACTTAGCTGCGATACCCTCCAGCACCCCTCAGGTGTCTTGTCATATTTAATAAGAAGAGCCTTTTTTAATTCACATTGTCATGTCCAATATCCTTTCTGCAGAAATTAAAAATTTAGAAGCATCAGTTCTTTGCCACTTCAATTTTCATCATTTCTGCCCCAGGGGTTGATGTCGCAACCAGATGAACCTTAGCCACTAGGTCTTGTCTCAGAAGGCACTTCATTATTATCTTTTTTCCTGTTTTAAATCTCAATCAATTTTCTTATGAAATAATTTCCTGCAGAATGTAACAGACACCTAAGCAAGGCTGGAGAGTATATCAACCAAAATGTCATAAAAATACCAAAGAGAAAATGAATCCAAATGACTCTGTGTTTCATTGGAGAGTCATGCTTGAATTCCATTTGAGTTCATTACATTTACTTACACACAAATAGCCTTGAAAAAGGTATCAACCCATCTCTTTATCCCATCTATGGGTTAAATAAAAGTACAGCAGATGATGTTCTATAGCCATGGCACTTAAGGAAATAAGGTTTATCTTGAGATTTATATCTTTCTTACTCCATTATTCCTCTTCTTTTTCATTACTGTCTTTTCCTCTTTCTCTCTTTGTTTTACTTTCTTTTTCTCATTTTTTTTCTCTTCCTCTCTCCTCTTCCTCTCACACTTTCTGAATAATTTTTTTTCATTTTACATCATCCTTTCTCTATTTACTCTCTGTCTCTCTTCTTCTTTTCTTCTTTTTACTTTAATCTCTTTTCTCTCCTCCTCACTCTTTCTGCTTTATATTTCTACTCCCATTATATCAGCCTGTCTTCTTTTCTTTCCTCATTCATATTTATTTTTGTTTTTCTCCTATCAAGTCTTCCTCTCTTGATTTTTTTCTTTTTCTTATTCTGTCTTCCTCTTATTTAATTTTCTTTAATTTCTTTCTCTTCTTTTCCTACAGGTATAAGATTTCTCTGTTGAAGCCATCAGTAAAGGCCCTATCCATCTCATCACGCGTCTCCATTCGAATGGATAACAGGGGATTTTTATCACTTCAGTATATGATCAAGAATGAAGATGGTCAAGTGTGCTTTGTAGAATTTTATGTAAGTTTGTCCAATCAAATTTTTCTACTTAAATTACTTACCAACATTGGTTCTTGTTGTTTAATTATGTAAGTTTATAATTAGTTACCAACAGGGCTAGTGCATACTACCCCCAAACCCCTGATCAGGGTGAGGCCAAGCCAGATTAGGGGCCCCAGGCAGTGATTTGGTATCCTCACTATCTTATAAACATTTGCTTTTTTCTACCTATATTTATATACATTGAAAATTAGACTAAGTACAACTGACTATTATTAAAATATTGAAAATTTTTGCAGATTTTTACATCATTCTGCACTCTTTTTTTGTGTCCAAATCCATGAATTTATTTTGCTCATGCTAAATCTCAAAAAAACACTATATAAAAAAAAACACTATATAAAAATCACTATTTACATCCATAAAGTTCACTGTGTTAAATTATTCAACATTTTAACAAGAAAAATCTCGAGTTGATGTTAAAAATTGCCACAAAGCATTGTTGATTTATTTAAGATTGAACGAACTATTATGACATGTCTCTAATTTGTATCAGGTTGTCATACATGAAATGACACATTTTTTGGTTGGTTGTTGATCCAGTCGTCTAACAAAGTAACCTCTTTAGTATATAAAAATATCTTGTCTTATTCCTGACTCTTTTTCTTTCCAGATAATTTTTCTTTCAATATGAAAATGATTACAATGAAACAATGTTGAGTAATCTTACTGTGTGATTACAAACTGGGTCATTGTGCCTCTGAAGCATTTTGGAATATCAAGGTGACCTTTGGTAATAGATCTGTTGAAATCAGAAACTGTACAGAAATTGTTTCAGAAGTTTTGTTTGGGAGATTATTATAGTCTTGAAAATAAACCGAGGGGAAGACCACAATCGGTTATCAGACATGATCAATTGAATGCTTTAGTTGATCAAAATATGAGAACTACAATCTGAAAACTTTGATCAGAACTTGAGACATCTCAGTACTTGAAAGCAATTAGAAACATGAATTGAATGAAACTCAAAAAAGCCCATCACTTTGAGGTGCTCTGCTGCTTTCCCAACTGGAAAAAGAACCATTATTGCATGAAATCATTACATGCAATGAGAAATGGATACTCTTTGACAACAGTAAGAGAGTAGGCAAGTGGTTAGATGCAGGAGAATCACTAAAACAACACCGAAAGCCTCCACTGCACCCTAAAAGGTTAATGGTTACTGTATGGTGATCTTTCAAAGGGGTTATTCATTCTTGCCTCGGGGGAAACAATAACAGCAACCTCGTAATTTGGAGAAATTGAGTGTGTGCATGAAAAATGGAAAAAGAAATATCCTAGCCTTGTGAATAGGGATGGCCCATCTTTGTTGCATGATAACGCACAGCTGCACGCTTCTCCATCAACTATCCAAAAGCTGCTTAGCCTGAATTAAGAAATTTTTCCTCATCCTCCATATTCACCTGACATCTTTCCTACTGATTATCGCTTATGCATTTTGAGCTTTTCATATGCAATAAAACATTCTCCAATAAGGAAGAGTTAATCGAAGCATTTGAACTGTTTATCACATCAAAGGATGAGAATTTTTTTTAAAGATGGGGTCAAGAATTTAGAGGTACATTGGAGAACAGTCATTCAACATAATGCCTATTTCAACTAAATAAATTAGTGATTTGATATTTCAGATGCGTTTTATTCATTTCCTATAAAGTGCATCATTTCATGTGTGACAACCTAATATTTAGATACATTGTATTTATTTTCAATTTTTCTAGTTGAATTTTTAACCTATATTATATATGATCCATTATTGTACATAATTAAGTTACAATAAAATTTGTATTTTATAGGAATACTATCTTAGGAAAATTGTGATGTAGTAGAGTGGGGGCCCAGTATTATAGATTGGGGGGAGGGGCTATAAGACCTTTTCACCAGCCCTGGTTACCAACATTGGTTCTTCTTGTCTCCAGACTCTAGAAATGTCTGCTAGAAATTCCTTCTCCCCAAATTTATAGACAAATCCTATAGATGCATGCTGGGATTTTTTCTTAGTCAATAAAAATGGACAATTCTTGGTTTTACTCATACATTTTTTTTTCTTACCTTGAATGCTATAATCACTTGACTGTATCCCTTTTGCATATGAACATTGTTTCTTTTTTCTGTCTTATAATTACTTTGCTATTGTCTTCTAGCTTCTTTGCCTTACATTATTCATTGCTTGTATTATTTTGCTCTGTTCTTCCCCTACTTTTTTTTTGGATACTTTGTTGACCTCCAACCTAGAAATAGAAAGTACAAGAAAATGGTAGTGGATTTTGAGCTGTGATATCAAAGGAAAAAAGGTTTCAAAGAAAATTTCATATGAATCTTAGCATTATTTTTTGAATTAAGAAGAATAGACTACCCAATACTTGGCTGGTATTAATGACTCATATCAACTTGATGCTTCTTTTTGAGCTGCTAATAAAATGATTTCTTCTTCTTTTGATCTTTACGATTGTTATGATTTTATTTTCTTGTCTGCTTGATGCCTCGTGGCACATAAAGCCACTGGTTTCTGTAATTGAATTGTCCATGAGGTGTGGCGATAGCATTCTACAACAAATATCAATAACCTCAACATTCATTTTCAATTAAATTTTCTGTGTCTGTTAGGCTAATTTCTCAGTTTTAGCTTCACAAAGGGTGAGAACCACAAAACCTATTGTGAAAACAAGGCTCATTCTATAACAGCCATTCTACCTCCTAAGTAGCTCACTCCCAACCTCTGAGGTTGGTTTTCTGTCAGAGTTTTGATTCCTTTAGATAACCACATCTTTCCACATTAATGAGTCCTGTCTACCTAAGTTTAGGAATTCAAAGTTTTCTACCTGCTAGACTGTTTACCAACAAAGGCTATTTGTGATATTCACTTATGTGCAAATATGCTTGGGAAAGGCATGAATCCACCTTTTCTCCTCCAGCTACAAGTTAATTAGTAAGACTTGTATTACTAAACCATTATTATCTCAATAAAAATTCTTATATTCTAAAAATATTTCCTGGCTTTAAATAACCTGCAAAGGGTTGTTAATAACTCATAGAAAACAAACATATCAATCAGTCAATTTTGAGTATAGCCATCAGCAGACATCATTAAAACCTCTGGCACAAAGTTAGCAGACATGAGACACATATATTTTGTTGTCATTAGGTTTATTTTTGTGAATGTTTATGCATCATTCCAGCCCACTAGTTAACTTGAACACTTTTCCACAAATTCCATGAATTCTTAGTATTCAATACTATTTTGTAGTTTGTCTATACTCTGGTACAGTGACTCAACGTGTGACTCAGTTTTTTATACACATACGCACACACATATATAAATATAAAAGTGAACATTGATGTCAACACTCAGAGGCGACAAACTGTTTCATGCTAGATGTCAGGCCACATTGCATCTAGCGTGAAACTGTCTGTCACCTCTGAGTGTTGACTTCAATGTTCACTTTTATATTTACATACGCTCTATTTATCTCTGATATTGAGCACTTTATTCCATAAATATAGTACACCTTAAAACTATATTTCTTCATATATATATATATATGTGTGTGTGTGTGTGTGTGTGTATATTGATGTAATAGGAAAGAACAGTTAGATTAATGATCCAAAGTTCTTTAGTGGTTATGTTTTAATTTAAAAAAAAAAACAGTCCTCGATACAAAAAATAGAGCTTAAAATTATAATTATCTTTTTAAAATATGATTCCATCGCAACACAGAAATTACTATGTTTTGAAACTGAAACTCAAGTTCAGTTTCAAAACATAGTAATTTCACATAAAAAATCACCAAAAACAATCGCAGTAATGAAAAATTGGGAATCCAAAATTTCTGCAACATGACCTATTGAAAGTTAAAGATTTGTGTCCCTATAATTGAAAAAGTGTGACACAGTGACACACTGACACTCACATTTATCATATATATATATATATATATATATATATATATATATATATATAACTGCCACCTTTTTCATGTACACCTCTAAGGATGACTAGCTAATCCCTGTTGCTCTGCGCAGACACATTTATCTTTCTTTTTGTGGTTTATACACTAACTATGCTGAGCAGACCTTAATAAAAGTTTTTTAGAGAGAGCACATAATTTGGCATGATCAGTGGTTGAACAAGCCCAGTACACTGAAACCTTCAGTCATGCTGAACTGTGAATTTCTGCTAACACAATAATTGGCAGCTTACAAACATTTTCTTCTTTCCAATTTCACTCACAAGGCAGGCCACAACACATGGGGTATTTTTTCAGTCACTACCCAACCATGTCATACCCTGAGATCTTCTCCCTAGGCTTCTGAAGCAGTTACTCAATCTCTTAGTCAAATAGTAGATTTCCCTTTTTTCTCTAGTAATTCTAACTGACACATTTCTTTACTTGATCTGTTCCTTACCACCTCTCCAGACTCTTGTCACACATCGCAGTCTTGCCCTCTTGACAACTTGGATCACGCAGGAGTATCCAGATATTCCTTTCCACTCATTTAATTAGGAAAGAACCCCCTATTCGCAAAACAAAATTTTGTTATCAATGCTCTGATTGGGACTCATTTCATGATTTTCTTCATGACACCCCTTGGAGTGAAATCCTTAATCTTCCCACTGAAAATTGTGCCACCAAGATTTTTTCTTGGGTAAAAGCCAGTGCCAATGCTTTTGTGGCATCATGGAAGTACAAAGTGAAACTGCAATCTACTCCTTGTTTAACTCTTGACTGTTCAGCTGCTATAACCCACTTTTTTTTAGTTATACCAAAATGTTAGTTTGGATCATAACAGATACCCCTTTGTACCTGCTCGTAATAATGTGCTCAATGAGGCTAAGTCACTGTTTACTTATAGAATGAGACACCATATAGCCTCTCACGTGTTTGCTTCTCATGATTACTGGCGGTTCTGTAAGAGTTCAATCCCTCCTCTTCAATAAGTTTAAAGTGCTCTCATCTAATGTTGAAAAAGCAGAATGCTTTGCATGTAAATCCCTTTCCAATTCTACTCTCAACTCTTCTGGAGTATCTTTGCCTGATTTCCCACCTACAACTGAATCTCTACTATGCAATACCCATATAACTCCATCTATAGTGTCTGCTATCATCTCCAAACTAGATCCCCACAAGACATGCAGGCTTGATGGTATCCCTGCCATTGTCCTAAAGAAATGTGCTCCTGAACTGGGTCCTGTTCTCTCTAAAATCTACAACATTGCTGTTTCTTGCTAAAGGCTCCAAATTGGTTAAATATCTCACTTCACATGGACTTCTTTCAGACAAACAATATAGCATTCACTTTTCTAGGTCCACTGCTGATGTATTAATGGTTATCACTGAAAGAGTATGTCAAGCTTTAGGTAAGAATGGCAAAACTCTGGCTTTAGATATCACAAAGACGTTTGGCACGCTGATCTTCTTCATAAGCTCAAAGGGTATGTTGTTGCAAACTGAATTTTCAATTTGATCCAAATTTTCTTAACAAATCATGTAATGAAAGTCATGTTGAATGGCCACTCTTCTAGGTCCATCTAAATTAATGTGGGGTTCCTCCAGGGCTCTATCTTTGAACTTATTTTGTTGCTTATCTTCATCAATTACCTTCCCAATGTCATCAGTATTTTTGCTGATGACACAACTATTTACTCATGTCTTAATAGTAAGTTCAATAGGTTTGAAAAAGTAAAACTGACAGCTGATCTCAAAGATGACCATCAATCAGTTCTTATTTGGGGCAAGAAATGGCGTGATTTCTAAAATCTGACCAAATCAAACATATTTTTGAAACTGTTTGGTCATACTGAGAACTTTTCAGTACTCCCACATATGTTTTCCCTCTCTATCCAAAAGTAAAGATTACAAAGGTTTGATAGAAATGTTTAAGGGACACATTAATTTATATGAAAAAAAACTTTTGAGTGTTCCCAGACCACAAAAGTAAAATAATCTTCACCCGCCCACCTTGATTGACAGTTTCACAATGATTGCTGAAAAGTATGTTTTTAATTTTGAAAGAGCAATATAGGCTTGGAGAATATTTTGGGTGCCTAAAAGGAACTGTAGTATAATTTTTTTTTTAAATGTGCTTGACAGCTATTTTCTATCAAATCATTCAATTTTAAAAAAATAATTCCCAGCACAGTTTTTCACAATCTCTGAAAAAAATTCTCATATTCTGATACTAAAGCGAAGGAAAAATCTTAAATATTAGCTCTGTA
Organism: Acanthosepion esculentum; assembly: GCA_964036315.1. Taxonomy (NCBI): domain Eukaryota; kingdom Metazoa; phylum Mollusca; class Cephalopoda; order Sepiida; family Sepiidae; genus Acanthosepion; species Acanthosepion esculentum. The sequence continues at coordinate 85,710,126 of OZ038502.1, read as the reverse complement.
TATACAAGAATTCTTAGAAATTTTATTTATGTTTCTCTTAAATGGGATAAATCCTATTAAATTAAGAGAAATTTTAAAAGAAGCAGCAAATAGATAATTTCTGGCAGATAAAGGCTTCCATGGTTTATGAATATGACAAATCTATTAAATTATTAGCCTTACAAAACAAGACTCTTATCCACCAGAAATTGTGTATATATTGTTTCTTTTTACAGTTTCTCTTAATTTAATTGGATTTGTCCTGTTTATTAAGTCTTGCAAAACAAGTATCTTATACACTGAAGATTAGATATTTACCTTTATTACTTATAAGGTTTCTCTTAATTTATTCAGATTTGTCCTGTTTGTGAGCCTTGCAAGGCCTGCATTTTATGCACTGTAGATTATGCATTTATATTTACATTTATTCAGGTTTCTCTTCATTTAATAGGGATTCTTCCTTATTGCTTAGCCTTGAAAATGTTGCTTCTAAGATACTGGAAAATTTAATGGAATTTCTTTTCTTTACAATTTGCTTTGATTCTCACTAGATGTCTCACAATTTTAGCCTTGTACCAGACTAATCTAAGTTTGTTAAATATATTTTCTGATATTTTCAGTGCGTTCCTGATGAGGAAGAAGAGGAAGAACAAGATTGAGCTTTTTAAAAATTCTTATTCCAACCTCCATAAAGAAATGACTCCTATTGTTTGGGTATTTATTCTTCAGGTAAACCCTTCTCCCATGAACATCATCTTTCTTAAAAATAGGGAAACTATTTGCCTGTAGTTATATCTTTAATACATGATACTTATTACTTTAAATGTTATTTTTAGTGGATATATATGTTTGATTTGATACCCTGTTCTTTTAAACAGTGGGAATTATATCTACCAGCCTACACATTCAAGAAATTTCAGGGTGTGCAGGTGGTGTAATGGATAGTGGCTCAGAATGAGAAATTGGAGATCTGAGTTTTAATTCTAGTTGAGTACATTACATTCACTTACAAACCATGGTAAAATACAAATCCATCACCTCCTCTTAGGTATGGGTTAAATAGTAGGACTTGCAGCAGGAAAAATCATTGTTCTCAAAAAAAAAAAATTGTTAAAGTGATATCCACTCAAAAAAAAATATCATTCTTAAAATCTAAAATAAGTTTTGGTTTTAAATAACAAAGGGTTTGATAATTTGTTCTTACAAATCAATTGATGCTGAAATTTTAAACTTTTAAATTAAAAATTTATTTTTTTAATTTCAACATCCCAACATTTTCAGTGTTTCCTATCTATGTATAATTATAACCAATGTTTATATTCCCTCTCTCCTTCATATGCATATATAATTACATCAACAAAAATATTACTTTATTTCAATGAAGTCCTGAAAGATGAAACACGCATACACACAAACTTTTTTTCCACTTTGTTATTAATTTTCCTATCATTGTTCTGATTTATGAAAATCTATATATCGTCTTTTCCTATATCCTGATAATTAATAATATAATGGAATCATAGATAGTCTTCAGATGTGTACAGGAAATAAGCTTTAGAGTAAAGGTCCGTAAATAATAAAAATAATTTTGATACACTCTAATAGTTTTCATGAAATAATGTATGAATAATTATATTCATTGTATGTGTTTAATATCATTTTCATAAGTACAGTATTTTCTTAGACCAAATTGGATGTGCAGGTGGTGTAGTGGATAGTGGCTTCAGGTAACCAACTCTGAACTCAAGTATGTTAAATTCACTTATGTGTAAATACCATTGAGAAAGGTATGAATCCATCTCCTCCCCCAGCTATGAGTTAAATAGTAGGACTTTTAGCAGGAAAAATCATTATTCTCCCCCAAAAATTGTTAATGCAATATTCATTCCAAAAGAAATATTATTCTTATAATCCAAAATATATTTTGGCTTTAAATAACACACAAAGGGTTGATAAGTCATAAAAAACAAATCACTCAGTGAATTTACAAAACCAATTAGGGTTCACTTATTAAGATCTATCTAAATATGTTTTATCATTAGATGACTCTGTGATTCAATTTTGTAGTTGTCTAAGTAAAATTTCAATTTTCTATTTGCAGATGTTCACCAAATGAATTCAGTCAGTTGCCATGTTAACAGAGGAAGAGAATAAAAAGACAATTACAGAAATCACCTATTTTCAAAATTTGCATTTAAACTATTTCCCAAATTCAAGAGCATTTCTATTTAAATAAAAAACATTCAGTCATATTGAAAAAAAACAAAAAGTCACCTATTTTTGAAGTTTGCATTTCAACTATTTCCCAAATTCAAGAGCATTTCTATTTAAATAAAAAACATTCAGTCATTGAAAAAGACCAAAAAGTCACCTATTTTCAAAATTTGCATTTCAACTATTTCCCAAATTCAAGAGCATTTCTTTTCTTTTTTTAATTATTTTTTACTAAATACTCTTTATAAACTACAAAGCAGGTAATCAGCTTTGGGAAACGGAACTTTGGATCTTTTCAATGATTCTCAGATTTTCCAAGTCACATTTCTCATTTTGTATTCTCATCTAATAATTTTTTCACCTTTATTCTTATATATTCCTGCCTTGGGAGACAAGTTCCTCCTTTTTGGGAATCATTGCTAGTAAAAAAAGGAAATTAGCAATATAATGCAATCTTTTCTCCTAGATTAGCAACTATTGCTATAAAGCTAACACACTCACAAAGTCATATTCCTTCCCTTGTGACCCCAACTTTCCTCAATTCCTCCCCAATTCTGTATTATCATCTAGTAATATTTCTTTTGGCTATTATGTATTTAGAGTGGTAATTATCAAAACAGGTTATGAAACCAAATTGCTTTATTGATTGCAATCAAATAAAAAAGAAAATTTCCATTAAATCAAATCCACAATTCCTCTTCTGGGAGCCAAGTGGCTCCCACAGGAGAATTAGATTTAATCACCTATTATTACGGATCAATTACATCTTGTGTGCATTTAAATAAATTAGAATTTGATGATTTTTTTTTTTCTACTCTTTTAGTTAAATTACCAAAGTTTAGGGGATGATAAAAAGGATCAAACATAAAAAACTAAATATTTAAGATTTAAAAGAAATTTCAATGGCAGCCATTTTTTTTTTTGCTGCAAGATTGGCATTATTTACTTGGAGTAAGTCTCATCATTTAATCATTGCAACTTGTAAACATGCAACATCATTAAAATCCAGGAAGACATCTTTGAGTAATCTCTTCATTTTTGTTGTAGATTTCCAGAAAACTGCTTAGAGTTCATTAACGTCACTTTGCTGATGAAAGGACTTGAAATTGATTCACAAAGAGAGAATTTTACTTTTTGTGTAAGGAAAAACTTTTTTAAATGTCTTTTTTAAGATTCTACTTCATAAAAAAATATAAACATTAAGAAAAAATGCTTTTACTACCTCCACCCAGTTGTTGCATTTAAGGTATGTAATTCCCATTTGACAAAGACTTTTTATAATATTTATCCCATAATAGTTGTTATATTTTATGTATGAAATCCATATGCAAATATAGCAACTATTATGGGATAAATCATTCATACAATAAACAAAGTAACAAATATTTTTTTTAATGTTTTATTTGACATAATTGTCAAATGGAAACAAAAAGGACACTTATACTTAAAATAAAAAAGAAACAGCTGAAATTTTGGGACAAATAATGAAGAAGAAATGCTTTTTTTTTGTTTTTACAATGAGATTCCTCCCTGTATTAAGGATCTTATGGTCACATCACATTGAAATACCGGTTACCATACAATCACTAACGTTAAGCAATGTCGAGCCTGGTCAGTACCTAGATGGATGACCACTTTGATATACGAGATGTTGTAAGTTTGGATGTGTGGATAATGACTCGGAATTGTTTATTGGAGAGCAGAGTTCCAATTCCGGTCAGGTTTGTTGTATTCACTTACACGCAAATACTCTTAGGAAACGTATGACTCCACCTCTTCTCCCCCCAGTTATGGGTTAATTAGTAAGACTAAACCATTAAAAATAAAATAAATATTGTACAAAAAATATTTAGATTTTAGCATTAAATACCTCATAGAGGTTGATATGCCACTAAGCAAAAACCACCAACCTGTACTAGGCCCAGGAGCTACTCAGGGTAGAGAGTTACAGAGTAAGAGGTACAGTTTATATGGATATATGGGGTAGATAACAATTAACCCTAGAGAGGAACAGGTTAAGAGTATAGTGATTGGGAAAGCATCCTCTTGGGAGTCGTTCCCACAAGGCAGTGGTTCACAGGAAGAAGCTACTTGAGTGGGACTTCTCACCAATGAAATACGGAGGGGATGAGGGTTAGAATTGGTGAAACCAAGGAATGTATTTCATCTGAGCACTTTCCATGGAAATAGTGATAGAGCAGTGAGAGGCTTGTGACATTTCATCTGTGAGAGAAGAGTTGCAGGGTGGAAAATAATTTGTTACCCACAAGGATGTTTTTTGTCATCTCACACAATCAAAACAGAATAGTCCATTATCCACGAGTTATTGGCATGGCGTAACGGTCGTGCAAAGTATCAAAGGGTGGGAGAAGCACAATTATTATATGATGCTTGAATAAAATACTAAAATAATCCTCTACTTGATAGCTATTTACAGCAAAAAAAATAAATATTGATAGAGAAAATCATAAAATAAGTTTCTGATATCATTAATGGTGCAACACCTCAACCTGATTCAAATTATTTCATTCCACACAATTATCAGAATTTTCTGTCTTGATGGTGTGTCACCTGGAAGTGGTAGGATGGCTTGCGTGCTTCAATGACCCCAGAAGTACGTGGGCGAGGGCTTCGGCCTTTAGCAGGTCCAACCAAGCTCAAGGTCTGTGAGGTAGGAGCTAGATGATAGACACACCCTGGTCGTCCAGATTGGGGGTTGTGCAGTAGGCTAACAACCTACTCACTTAAAAACTAGCTTTTTACAGAAACCTCAACAATATCTTCAAACAACAACATGGCTGAGGAAGAGTCCTTCAAAGTGGAGCAGGTAATGTATACTGGTGAAAATCACATGGCATGGGCCAGACTGAAGAGGATTGCCTGGAACCGTGTCTGTTAGAGAGGTGTTGTTGTGGCCCTATGTTCCCCACGGAATTAAGAGGAATAATGAATGATGATCAGAACTTTGGGTAAGATTGACAAACAAGATATTATTAATTTTTGATTAGCATTTACTTTTGTTTTTACTGTTATTTGCTTTTGATCACCTGATCAATACTGAAGAATTGATGATTAGAGGAAATAAGTTGCAAGAAAAGGCAACTAAAAACGAAGATCCAATAAAATGTTAGTAAAAAATTAAGAATATTGGTTGACAAGGTTTCATCTAATAAAAAACGAAGATGAAAGTAAGTCATTTTTTATGTTTATACATTCTTTTTATAGATTCAAATATTTAAGCAAATGCTCTGTTTTATAATAAACAGTATTAATAACATTTACCAGCCTGAATGTCTGAGAAATTTTCATAGAAAATATTCGTCCTCCGACAGGAACTGAACCTGTATCCTATACGGAACCGTCATATAGCCTGACGTGCCTTAACCGATTGAGCCATGTAGGATCATTCAAATAGCAAGGTCAATTTTATTGAAGTTTAAAAGCAGTAAAATCAACCTTGCTAATCAAACGATCCTCCGTGGCTCGATCGGCTAAGGCATGTCAGGCTAAATGATGATTCCGTATAGGATACAGGCCGGTAAATGTTATTAATACTGTTTATTATAAAACAGAGCATTTACTTAAATATTTGTATCTATAAAAAGAATGTATAAACATAAAAATGTCTTTAAAAAATTGTCGAACTTTGTCCATTTCATAATGTGTGATGTCATTTGTTTACATTTGGATACGCTTTGAGCAGATATGAATGTACATGAGAGATTCATGGAAGATTGAAGTTTAAAAGCAGTAAAATCAACCTTGCTAATAAAACGGTCCTCCGTGGCTCGATTGGTTAAGGCACGTCAGGCTATGTGACGGTTCCGTATAGGATACAGGTTCGATTCCTGTCAGAGGACGAATATTTTCTATGAAAATTTCTCGGACATACATTCATAATGTATGAAAGTAAGTCATATTCTTCTATGTGCCTTGTCCCTTCACGACATTGACAATCATGGCTCTCTACAATTTCTTTTGTAACTCTTAATAAATTTTGTCTTTTTATTATTTCTCCTAAACCCTGTTCTGCCAACCATTTCAAAAATTAAAAACAAAATGGGGTTTTGTGATGGAACAAAGAGACATGTTGGAAAAAAGGGAAAAATAAAACTTTGAAAGGATATCTGGAATAAAAGTGGGTAAGCTGGGAAAAAATTCTAAATTTAAATAGTTTGGCAGGCAGCGTCTATCCCAGGTGTAAGAGTACAGTTAGCAGTGACATCAGAGAAACGCCTGATCCTCTGTTTCAAATACTGAAAGAAAGTGTTGTTTGTAACTGCAAGACAAAAACAGCGTGTTTTTTTTGTTGGTTTTATTTATTTTTTAAATTTCCAGAAAAAAAAAAAATAGAATTTCTTGATTTGATAGATTGTAGTTTAAAAAAGCATTGAACAAGAATTCTGTATGTTTCCAGTTGAAGCTGCTAGCCAGTAGGCTCTTATGACAGGACAACTTTGTGAGAATGTTATTTAGATTAAAAGCATTCTTGAAGATAACCTTGACATAAACGAATGAGAGACAAACCAAGAAAGAAAAAATGTTAGAATGAAACCTGCTCTTGATGTTACTGACTACTTTATATATATATATATATATATATATATATGTATGTATATATGTATGTATGTATGTGTGTGTGTGTGTGTGTGTGTGTGTGTGTGGGTGCACTCACACACATCTATATATGAAGAGATGCTGATAAGTTTTCAGCTCAACCAAGAAGCCATGAAAAAAAGACATTCAGATGAAGAGAAGAGGTGCTGAAAAGTTCTTGGTCCAATCCACTTTGTATTATTTCCAATCAAAGCATACAAGATCAAATCTGTGTTTGATTTATTGATTTATTTTTTACTGCTTATCAACCTTTGCAGGTTATTCAAAGCCAGAAAATATTTCTTAGATTGTTAGAATGTTTTTGAGATAATAATGATCTACTGATACAAGTCCTACTAATTAACCCATAGCTGGAGAGAGAAGAGGTGGATTCATACCCTTCCTAAGAGTATTTGCACATAAGTGAATATAAGAAACCCAACTGGAATTGGAACTTGGTTCTCTGATTTCCAATTCCATGCTGTTATCTATTGTACCACCCATACATCCAAGTTTACAGCACCTAAGATTGAATCCATGAAAACCAGATGGATGTTGAAATTTTTAAATTATTTTTTTGTTACCATTTCGTTTTATATAACCATCTTTTGAGAGAACTGTAAAAATCTAAGGAAGTAAATTGTTACCATAGCAACCCCGCTACTTATAAATGCTAAGATTAATTTGAAAAATTATAACAGCAAATACAAGTTAAAAATAAATATTAATGAAAATCAAAATGTCACTGAGATTTGTATATAGGAGATATATTAAAATGTAAATATGGCAATAAAGTTATGTTGAGAAAAATAAATTGTGTCCATCCAAAGGAAATAGTGAATAATTAAGCACTGAGATGTAGAAATACCTGGGTTGGTGTTTCAGCATGCAGTAAGCCCACTGGGAGTGTTGGACCCTTTAGCCTTTGTTAAGTTAATCCAATGAGAAGGAAAACTGATGCAACACTAGTGGCTTGGCAGTGTCCAATGATGTTGAATGTTTTTTCTTTTCAGCTACATATTGATCTTGCTCAGAGAGTGGGATTGACTCAGTGTAACATCTTCCTTCTTGCACATGTTTTGTTTTGACATTGTAATATGTCAAATTTTGTCAAGTTTTGTTTTGACATTGTAATATGTCAAATTTTGTCAAGTTTTGTTTTGGCATTGTAATATGTCAAATTTTGTCAAGTTTTGTTTTGACATTGTAATACGTTTTGACATTGTAATATGTCAAATTTTGTTTTGGCATTGTAATATGTTATTGTAATATGTTTATTTTTTTTGCATGCTGAATGACTGACCATATCCCAAAAAAAGGCAATCATGTAGGATTGTGTTAAAGGCTTTAAAACTTTGTTTAAAGAGCCATATTCATTTAAATATAAATTTAAATTTAGGAGGCAGGTGGAGTAATGGATAGCAGCTTGGATTGAGGAATTGGAGAGCCGAGTTCAAATTCCAGTCAAATCCATTACCTTCACTTATGGGAAAAGTATGAATCTTTTTCTTCTCCCCCCAGCCAAGTTAAATAGCAGGATAGACTGGGTTCTATAGCCTTCGATGGCAACTGGTCTACCGCAGAAAGAAATGCCAACCTACTGCAGGAAAAAATCTCCCTCGTCAGTCATCCATCAAAAGCGTGTATCAGGCATGGCACATAACTGATTCATTTAAAGCAACAATGTATGGGTACACCTCACAAAATCTAGCTGACCAGAGTCTGGCAGCTGATCTCTCCTTTGACCAAGCTCTAACAGCTCAATTGGGGAAAAACAAGTTTGATTAAAAAGAACTGAAAAGGTTTCATATTTCTTGAAGTTGACAAAGATGCTCAAAAGTACTTAAAACAACAATAAAACAATGTGAACTCCAGACAGTTTATCTACAATTTTGAGCACATTATTCAAAAATTGAATTTAACAAGTGTTCCAATTATTTTGTCCAACCCGTGTATATGTATATATACATATATATATAATGAACTCTCTCATTGATTTCAATGTCTGAGGATCAAACAACCTCATTCAGTATTTATGTTTGTGTCATATGTGACATTTCAGTCCCTCTAGTGACCTGCATACAAGCCCACATATTGTGCAACAGCAAGGATCATGGGACATAGCGACAGGAATATTTGCTGATGTGGTTTTTGCTGTTGTTTGATAGATTGTTCTAATTCCACATGCCACGTCAAAAAAAAGCATAGCATGTGGAATTAGAACAATCTATCCCAATGGACTAAATAAAAGGTTTGGTTCGAAATTCCAATGTATATCACCTGAAGAAGGTTGGAGCCTACAATGGCCAAAACATGAATATGCCAATAAAGATGAGGACAACAGAGCAATGTAAATAGTGTCAATAGTTATAATACCTCATCTCAGAAATATATATATATATATATATATATATATATATATATATATATATATATATATGAGATAAATGTGTGATACAGAGCTACAATAAGAGAGATGAATTCTTTGCAAGAGTGAAATATGATCCTGGTTTGATAAGAACTGTTCTTTTGGCAGATAGTCAAGA
>OZ038502.1:85625791-85695791 GCA_964036315.1 Acanthosepion esculentum | reverse complement strand
ATGTGAATCTATTTTAAAAATGTATTTCAACTCAGACTTTTGGCATTTTTGTTGCCATTTAAATGAAAACACTAAAACAACACATCTAATGTTATCAATGGTATGGCCAGTCGGTTGAAATGTGCAGCTGAAGTGAAATTGATGTAATATTTAATATATTTTTTTTTAACTATTAATTAATTAATTAAATTAATATATTTATATTTAATTATTTATTATATAGTATTATAAAATTTATTCTAAAGGCACTTCTTCATTCACTTTATTTTCTAATTTTAAGCGTAGATTTTTACTTTTATTTAATCTTGCGTTTGATTGGTTTATTATATTTTATATAAAATGATAAATATTAAATGTTTTTTCTTGTAGATGGGAATTGTTTAATATAGGTTTTATTTAAAATATGTTGATGTTAAATTAGATACTTCATCCTAAGAAAAATATTATCATTTCAATATATTAATTTAAAAACTTTTTTAATTATATTTTTTAATTATTTTTTCTGATATATTGTTTATTTTAATATATCTTTAACCCTGAATTATCTCTTTTTCATATAAATGGTTTTATCTCTTATTATTAAATATATTATTAATTTTGCTAATAGGTTTAAGAAGGTTTTCTTTAAGTCTAAACTACCTTCAGATTGGTGTCTAAAATAAATAGGTCATTTTCCCCTTTCTTTCTCTTCTAACCACCCCTCCTATCCAGACTTAAACTACTTCCTTTTTTTTAATTTGTTTTCTTTCTTTCTTGCCTTTTCCTTTCTTTTTTTCTCTTTTCTTTTTTCCATTTTTCTTTCTTTCTTTCTTACTTTCTTTCCTCTGTCTGGCCATTTTTATTTCAATAATTTATTATCCTTGACTGGTTTGAAAATCATTGTATATTATCTCAATTTACAAGGTGATAAGGATCATCACCTATATGTAATCTTAATTCCTATTCTATTATATATATATATATATATATATATATATATATATATATATATATATATTATATATATATGTGTATGTATGTATATATATATATATATATATATATATATATATATATATATATATATACATATATGGTTTGAGGTGTGAGTTTGTAAACAGTGACTATTTAAGCACGACTCTTCGACAGAATTGAGTCACTGTCAGTCACTGTGTGTTTATCTAAATCTAAAAATAAACACGCTGAAATTCACCTTCATCCCTGCCGTGCGCCAACGGCTTACTGGTAGAAGTTCTGACTGACGCAAATTCAGTCGGGTTTCGATACTAGCTAGAGGCAACCGGACGTCTAGCCACACTGATGAGCTGTGAAACAGCGAAACAGTCTGTCTGTGGATGACAAAAAAAAAATATATATATATAAATCAGAATCCAGACGGGCAGTGACTGGTCACGATTGCTAGTTTCATGCGTTTGCACGCAATTGTCAAGCAGCCAGTGGTGGGTTTGGTTTGTCCGTCATATTGAATTTGACTGGTGGCATGTAGGGTACCCATTCTACAAGCTACAGCCACTGGCCACCTGATGATTGCATGCAAATGCAGTTGTAGTCAGTCACTGCCTACCTGGATTTTGATTTAATCCTCTTCTAATATATATATATATATATATATATATATATGCACATACCAATGATGTACTTTAATACTAACTATGTCATCCATTGGTATATTCCCATGTGTCATTATATGTGTTTCGGTTGCACATATATTCAGGGACAAAAGGTGCCAACTGCTCTATGTATCCTCACATTTTTCATCTGACTTGTAAATAATTTGGTCTCATCCATTGTCCTGTATAAAGGACCTTTTCCCATGACATCTTTGCAGTTCAATGCCAGATCTGGTCTTTTAGACTCTGTCATTGACCACACCCAACATCCTACTGCTGATGTCTTCATCATGATCTTAGCAGAGGTGGCTTCTGGGTGCTATTCCTTGCCAAAGAAGCAACCAGTGATTTGTTCCCAGGGCCGCATACTGTTTTTATTTCAGAGTTGTTCTAGACTGGCTGCAAACCAAGGCTAGAGAGTTCAGTTTGTCCTGCCATTTCACCCAAGGCTGGAGTGAGAAGGATTCATATCTTTCCCAGTGGTATTTGTGCGTAAGTGAATAAACTCAACTAGCATTTGAACACTCCTCTCTGATTTCAAACATCCGGTTGCAATCCATTACACCACCCTCAACATTTTTACTTTTTAAAAGAGAAGTTAAAAAACTCTTTAAATTGTATTCAGTTTCAATTCTCTTCCAACGCCAAAATTGGGTATTGCAAACATTTACACCCTCTCCATAGGCACACACACACACACACACACACACACAGAGCTTATGTCTACGTCACACTGAAGCACCGGCTCCAGTACGATCACCAAAGTTATGCAACATCAAGCCTGGTCAATATCTAGATGGGTGACTGCTTAGGTATACCAGGTACTGTAAGCTTAGCATCCTGGGTATGACGATAAACTACATCCGCATCCTGGGTAAGATGATAAACTACGTCCAACAGCAAGGCCTCTGATCAGGAGGTTTTGAGGAGTGTGGAACCACCTCTTAATTGCTGGTGTTCCCAGGTCTATCCTGACCCAGGGTGGTAGCACCTGTTAGGGTCCCAGCTATGGGCAAATAGTTAACTCCCAAAGTGGGGCCAAAACACTATGTAAAAAAGTGTAAAAATAGGTTTTAGTACCAAACTATACATTTTTGTAAAAAATTACCAGCAATGAATTTTTGAAGGAAAAACTTATTACCAGCAATACATTTTTGAAAAAAAATATTACCAGTAATAAAAATCTTGTCAGCATTAAATAAGCCATTGAGGTTGATATGCCACTAAACAAAACAATACAAACAAAAACTGTAAGCTTGGATGTGCGGGTGGTGTAATGGATAATTGGTCAGAATTGTTAATCAGAGAGCCAAGTTCCAGTTCCTATTGTGTTCATTATATTCACTTACAAGTAAATACCCTTGCAAAAGGCATGAATCCACCTCTTCTCTACCCCCCCCCTCAGCTATGGGTCATTTGGTAAGTCTAAACCATTATTATCTAAAAAAAAATTCTTATAATCTAAAAATATTTCTGGCTTTAAATAACCCGCAAGGGGTTGATAAACCATAGAAAAACAATCAATCAATAAACACGCATATATTTTTATTACTTCAGAAGTTATTTTTAGTGGATACCCATATTTGTGTATATGCTCTATTTATTTTAAAAAGTGTTTATTTCACCACCTGGTCTGCATGTACCCTCTGACAGGATTTGAACACTCACTTGTTCAGATTTTTCTCGGAATGTATATCTGTCCAGTTTTGTATCCAAAATGTAAACAAAGCAATTTCTAAAGAATTATTGGATTTTATTTTTTAATCCGACATATTTTTTTTACTTCCAATATTATTTTTATTGGATACACATATTTGTGTAGATGCTCCACTTATTTTAAACACTATTTGAAAACAATGCTCAGGAATTAACAAGGGCAGTGAATGTCTGAAAAACTGGATGTCAAAACTGCTACAACTGAAAGAAATAGAAAAAGTATAAAACAAATAAGGGAAAAGTATAAAGTGATAAGAAAAACGACGAAAAGGAAAAATAACCATGACATTCTTCATGGACGCACATACGCTGAGGCAGGTGCAAGAATGCATCCACACTCAAACATACACACACACACATTATAAAAAAAATCAACCTTGCACCAATGAAAAGTGCGTATACAAAAGAAAAAACAAGAAATATAAACAGTCAATTGCAGATAGCCCCTGAAGAGTGGATGGAGTGATTGCTGGAGGGTCCATCCACAAATCTCTGTAGTCGAGATGCTAAAGGTAACATCAATCAGCTAAGTGACAAACTTTATATTTGTATTAATCGCATGTGTATATATATATATATATATATATATATATATATATATATATATATATATATATATATATGTAGTTGTATATTTAGGCAGCAATCCTTCTTTTATGCAAGTTTCATTAAAAACGACAGACAAGGTACTACGGTTAAGTTTTTTATTTAATTTTTCTTGTGTACGAACAAGAGCTTTCTTTGCTGGACAAAGGGTGTATAAGAACTGTCCAAATGTTTTATTTTTCCGAGCGCTTTCGGCTATACCTTTAGCCATTATCAAGGATGATTTGATTTTTCAGCTTAATTGAGTGTGTGCATTATGTATATATCTTAGTGTGTAGTAGTGGTGTTTTAATTTCCAAATACGGTTAGCACGTTGTGGATTTGTTCGTAGTTAATATTGTTAAGGGTAGGCTTTTTCTTTTTTATTATTAAAGCCTCCATTATTTTTAACCTTTTTTTACAGGTGGAAGCAATTAATAGATTTGTGTTTTCTACTAGTATATTTCTAATGGAGTCTGGTAAATTTTTGTGTGTGTTTAAATGGGTTCTAATGTAGCTGTGATCGGATAGGTGTAACGTAAGATGTCTGGATAAGCATGTGGTTGTGTAACCGATGTAATTATTTATGAGTCCAGTTTCATTAGGAACACAGTTCTTTAAGGGGCATTTGAACTCATTTGCATATATATATATATATATATATATATATATATATATATATATATGATAAAATAAAGAGTAGGAAACATATATCAATCTAACATGTTTCACTTTTATTAAAACTTTGTCAGAAATTGAGAAAAAGTGAAACATGTTAGATTAACATATGTTTCCTATTTGTTTATTATCCTATCGGATTCTGATCCATATTTGATCGATAACTCATATATATTACTGATTACTTCAGTCTGGCAGATGGTTAAAATTGTTAGGCACCCAGTGAGGATCAATTTCTCTACAGAGACTAGCTTAAGACATCCTATCTATATATGGAGACTTGAATTTGTCTTCGGACATTTTTCTATATATTTATATGCATATTCTTAATACAAATGCGAATATATGCACACACACATACATACATACACACATATATATATATATATATATATACAGGGTGCCCATAAAGTTTGTGTGCATTCGAAAAAATTTATAACTTTATTTGTATTTGCGATAGAAATAATCTGTAAAAAATGTTATAAATTTGAATGTACCTAGTTTTAAGTATAGCTAAAATAACTAATGTGATTTCAGGCATTACTGTAAATCAGTTGGCAAATGTTTTCCGTGAACTGCAAAATCGTATTACCCTTTGCATTGCTAATGATGGAGGACATGTGGAAACTTAAATAAAATTTCAATAAAACCTTAAAAAATATAGATTTACTTCTTTCTAATCCTTTTTACAAATTATTTCTATCGCAAATACAAATAAAGTTATAAATTTTTTAAAGTGCACACAAACTTTATGGACACCCTGTGTACATATATATATATATATAATATATATATATATATATATATATATATAAGTGGGCTGCTGAAATGTTCTGCACTGGAGCTGACCTACTTCCAGAAATCTGACCAAATATGAAAAATTTTAAGTCTTTTTGGTCAAGCTGAGAACTTTTCATCATCCCCCTCCTATATATCTCAGAAATTGTATACTCCCCTTCCAGGGTCATAGTCAAAGGTTAGCAGCAGGCTTAGGTCATGAGTGAACTGTGCTAAGTGAAAGGATCATTTAAGGGCAGACTGAGGTAAGGGGTGTATGAATTAAGAAGGAAGTCTAGATCAGCATTCTTAGTACAGATCTGAATGCCCCCATCTGGTAAACATCTTAGCTTTTATCTCTTTCTCATGGTTGCTAGTTGTTTAGCACAACATGCAACATGACAAGCACAAACAACTTAGAGATTGCCTCCTATCAAATTACACCAGAGAAAGTGTTTCTGAGATTACAATTTCTTTATATTTCAATCCTCATGCCATTTCATATCTGAGAGGTGATTTCCTGAAACAATATATCAGGTCATCATGGTCTGAATATTCTTTAAGGCATGAAATTGCCAGTCATCAATAAATGAAGATTTCTATGTCCACAATGTTTATATCTACAAACATTTTATCCTCAATATTAAGCACTGTTCCCCTATTAATATTGAAAATTATATCGCATATCCTCCTTGTGTCAGTTTAAACTGACACTTTATTTTTCCATATTTTTAACCCTTTGAACCCTGACCACCACTTTACCCGGTGGTAGAGAAAAATGACTTAATGCCCAGCCACCAGTTGAACAGTGGGTAAATACTTAACTATTTTTATATCTACCCTGAAACATTACATACCAATTATTTGCGAATTTTGACTCAGGAGTTCAGGCAGAAGGGTAAAAATTGTTCAGGAATGCAGGGCTCAAAGGGTTAAGCTATAATTCTGTGACAAGAAATAAAAAAAATGAAAGCTGAAGTGGGATTTTCTTTTCCTGTGAGGGAATTTGTTTTTGTTTTTTCAATATGTTATATTGCCAAAGAGATCTGATAATTTTGTGCTAGTTCTTTGCCACGACTAGGGTTGTAGAGGGTTTGTAGAAAGCTTTCTGTGGAAATGGTATTCTTTGTGTAAGCTTAAATTCCTGTTTAATGCAAGAATATGTGAATCTATTTTAAAAATGTATTTCAACTCGGACTTTCAACATTCTTGTTGCCATTTAAATGAAAACACTAAAAGAATATATCTAATGTTATCAATGGTATGGTCCGGTTGGTTGAAATATGCAGCTGATGTGAAATTGATATTGTTGTCTTTGCTAGATTTTTTAGGAAATATTTTTTTTTTGGTTGTAAGAATTTTTTTTTTTTTTTTTTTTGTAGTGGGGAGATAATGTTTTTAATGATACAAGTTTTACTAATTAACTCATAGCTTGGGGAAAGAGGTGGATTTCTACCTTTCCCAAGGGCATTTGAAGTAAGTGAACATAACAAACTGAACAGGAATTGAAACCCAGGTCTGTGATTAACAATTCCAAATCATTAAATAACAGTCTCTAAAACTGAAGTACATGCTCTTATTGGCTTTATGATATTACCATGATTAGACATCAGACCATTGCTCTGGGAAACTAATGTAATGAGATCAAGCAGCACTTGACAAGGTACGGCACAAGGATCTATTTGAACTGCTACGTAATTTTGATCTATTTGGAAAAGAAGTGAGAATAATCAAAACTTATACCGGGAGCAAACAGATAAGAAATGAAATAGGTACAGACATATAGAAAGCTGTAAGACAAGGATATGTCTTCTCCCCAGATTTATTCAACCTCAATAGCAACACTATCCGAAGGGAACTGAATACCCTACCAGGGTTTATTATTGGTGGATGAAATCTTAACAATATAGAACATGCAAATGACACTGTGTTGATGGATGACCTGGAAAGGAAACTGCAAGACTTCCTAGACAAGGTTGTAGAAGAAAGTGAGAAAAAAGGACTAACCATCAACTGCAAGAAGACAGTATAGTCCTCAGCAAGAGAAAAAGCCCAAGATACAAGGTGGGTGATGAATTATTTTTAATCCCACAGCCCCTTTTCTACAGACAAAATATCACAAGCCTATCACTACATTATCACTATTTCTATATGAAATGTTCAGATGTTACATTCCTTAGTTCTCTACTAATTCAAACCCTTACAGCTAGGACCCACTATACCACATCCACAGGGTCGAATCATCCTCATTCCCTTCATATTCCATTGGTAACCAGGAATTTACACTCAGACAGCTTCTTCCCGAGAATCATTACTTTAGGAAACAGATTCCCGAGAGGATGTTTCCCTGATCACTACAATCTCAACCCCTTGGATTAACCATTGTCTGTCCTACATATCCTCATAATCTGCACTTTATCTTCTTACATCAATACAATCACCTCATTCTGTAATCCTCTACCTTGAGTAGCTCTTTGGCTTTGTATTAGGTGAACATTTAGTAAAATAAGATATTTTTAGTCAAACTGTCCTGTGACGCATTTCTTAACCTTTGATATGTGCATAAATTATAGCTGAGTCAAGGGCAGATAATCAGAAGTAATATTAGACATGAATAGAGAAAAAAATAACTTTGATTTGAAAATTTGTTACCAGACATCATTAAATGTAATTCTGACATTACTTGATTTAATGCAAACAATGAATAAATGTAAATTATATAAACTGTTAGAGCCCATGAAAATTTCATGGTTTTCCTATTTTAATTTTCTGAAGAATCATCATTCTTAATGTAAAGATTGAATAAGCTCTTTGCAAATTCTGTGACCAAATAAATAAATAGTGTTTATTATTTTTGTTGTAAATTCTCAAGAACAAAAAAATGTATGAATTCACTTTTATATCATAAGGCACCTTCAGATTTTGATGTTTCATTTTCCATTTTATGCTGAAACACTTTCTAGATATTTAATTTTTTGTACTTGCTTCATTTTGCTATCTCCAATTTGTAATTCACATCTTGAAGTGTCCATTTTACTACCAGCCATTCATTCTATTTTCTTACTGTTAAATCCCCTGCTAACAGGAATATATACTTGAAAAACAAATATATTCCATACATAGAGCATTACATAATACAAGATGCCAGGTCAGAACGAATAACAGTGCAGATTCTTCTTTGGATTTTATCAATGTTATATTCCGGGCTAATAGGACTATATACTTGAAAAATACACTGGATAAAATAAGTAAAGGTTTTTTTGTAAAAACCAGTACGATAAGAATAACAGTAACAGTTATGCACAAGGTCGTCGTAAGTCAATTCAGTAGTGAGTGCTACTATTGGAAGGTGGTAGTTCTCCCGTAAGTCTGAGTTGTACTCAACAGATCCCAGCTAGTCTCTGTAGTCTGTTGACTTAAAGCTACTTATAGGTAGTTACTACATATAGTGTAGTCACTCATGGGGTGACAGGTTATTCCATTACATCACCTCCCCCTGAGCTGAAATTTTCCTCTAGAAAATTTAGCTTTCTAATACTTTCTCTTTTTCAGTTCTGGACTTAACCGCACTGTGGGTTTTCTTTTCCTTGTACTCTTTCAAGGCGAATAACATCTCGATCCTATGGGATCAAAGCTGATGTAAGAGATGTATCCATGTGTTCTGGTATGTTAGTGGGTGGTGGTATTTCAAACGTGTTGTACAGGACATCCATCGGAGTTTCTTCATCATCCTGTTGAACGATTTCAGAGTATCTTAGTCTTAACTGGTTTACATGCCTTTTGCATACACATCTTTTTCCTTTCACCATATAGATTACTCTTCCAATTCTATTTGAAATAATTCCATCCTCCCAAAAACATTTTCCACCTCGGTAGTTCCTGAAGAACAATTTGTCACCAGGTGTATACTTCTTTGCACAGAAATTCTCTTTTTTATGCATTTTCTTTTTTGGACAAGGCAACAAGCTCTTGAATATTGATCTTATCTTCCTTGTAAATATCAATTCAGCACTTACAATTGATGTTTAGTCCTTTCTTGTTTCCTTTACTACATTCTGTAGAGTTCCTGTATTTTCCTTTCTATGTTTGCTATCAACACTGTGACATTTGTATATATAATGTTATTAAGATTGTGGCCACAAATAGTAAATTCTGGTAGGACTTATAATTCTCTCAGGATTGCTTCACTATAAAGGTTGAATAGGTCTGGTGAGAAGACACATCCTTGTCTTACACCCCTTTCTATTTTTGTATATTTATTGTATTCATTTTTTAACTGTATGCAAGTGATTTCCTCCCAGTATAAGTTCTGGATTATTCTACTACCCTCATAAATAAATCAAGCTTATGTAGTAGTTCCAATAGTTCTTTGTGACATATTCTATAAAACACTTTTACATAATGTATAAAAAAATAGGTACACATCCTTTTGTATTTGTATTGCTCTTTCTGATATCATTCTGAGCATAAATATTGCATTTCTTGTGCTAATGCTTTTAATGAAACCATACTCTTCTTGTCCTGTTTTGGGTTTAATTCTACCGCACACTTTATTCACCAGAAGTTTTGTTATGTGGCTCATTAGGCTGATTGTCTGATGGATTTCACATTCATTTGCACCTAAAGCAGCTTTATGAAAATGGATTTATTTAGGTCTTTTGGTATATCAATACTGTTGTATATTTCATTTATTATGTCTTTAATCTTGTCAATGACAAAATCATCTAAGGCTGTCGGCATCTCTATTACAATTCCATTCAGTCTTGCTGCTTTGTTCCTGTTCATCTTGGCTCTTGGCTGATGTCATTTCAAATTTTAATATTTCTGTTCCTTTGATATTTCTGCACATTGCGGCTTGTTCTTTCATCATGGAAGAGTTCTCTGATGCATTTGTTCCATCTTTGAAGTATTTTTTCTTTCTCTCTTAACAGTGTCCTGTCCTTGGATTTTTTGCACCTTTTGATGAACCTGCCTTTTTTTCTGTTAGTTCTCTTATTCCTTTATGCATATCTGCTTTATCTATGATACTCATTCTTTCTATTTCATACAATTTTCATTGAGCACTTCCTCTTTAGTATGCCAGTTTCTAATTTTTGGGTGCAATGTTCTATATTCTGTGTCATATCTTGGCATTGTTTGTTGTCTCCTTTTCACCATGTCAAGAATTTTTATCTGTCATACATTCCTTTTTTCCTTGTCTAGTTCTCTTTACTGATGTTACTAAAGATTCTCTTAATGTACATTCCTTTGAATTTCTCATCTCATTTAGTTTGTTGTATCTGCTTTTAACACTGTATATTATATTATTATATACCCCTTATTGATTGTTATGTAATCAGTTTGGTTCTTTGTTTTTCCTCAAGGTCTTCTCCATTTCATATATGTTATGGTGACCTATCTACATTAGAAGGAACTTGTTGTGGGATATACACGGAGTGAAATATATCAGAAGGAAAATTAAGTAAGATGAAGGTTATGCGTGCTTATAGCGTCCATATCCCACAAAATATAGGTTATACAAACAATTTAAGAACAAATTACATGGCAAGAAACTACTAAATACTGTTGTTAAAGATTTAACATTAAAGGAATTTTATATCAACAATAAAATATACATGTATTGTAACAACAATTACAATGTTTGCGGGATTTACTTGACCTCCCACAAGGCCAGGTTGTGACACAAGGTCGTGGGAAGGGAGGGGGAATGGACCCGAGTTTTCACCCGGGCCGCAGTGCTTTAGCTGGTCATAGCTAGTCATAGCTGGTCTTGGCTGATCTTAGCTGGTCATAGCTTGTCAGACGTAGCCACGATACTACCAGCGCAGGGACGAATCCCTTCCCCATAGGCGATCATTCAGCGAGTAATCTGCGAACAGATACTACACTTTGATCTTAGCCTTGAGGCTGAGTAGAGACCGAAATCTCTGCATTCGCTCCACAACAATTACAATGTTTGCTGTTGTGATAATAAGACAATGTCAAGGAATGTTTGTGCAGGAATGTTGTTAAGAAATGTTGGTACCTTTTTATCATTAAGAAATTTAAAATGATTTGGTTTCTGTAAGAAAAAAGAAAGTATGTGTTCATTCATTTATCAGTGAGTGTACGTGTGTAATTTACAAGTAAGAATAAATGTTATCAAAAGTTGCTTGCCTTTGTCTGTGTAGGCTAAGTTGGTGAAATATACAATTACTATTTAGTAGTGAAATTGGTTCACTATTCAAGTCAACTGTAGACGTTGGTTAACATGCGAACAATGGTTGATGAATGTTTGTTGAGTTTTGAGATTTCAATGTGGTGTGTGAGTCAGTGAATTGTCACGCATGGAGTTTGGTAGCATCTCGTTGAACTCCGGTGGCTGACTGACTGAATTGAGTCAGCTGTGGTTAATTTATAGATTTTTTGTGTAGCAAAATCGGCTCAAAAAAGCTTGGGGGGAAATAGGATTTGTTTGGAATTTTGCTACACTTTGGTGCTTATTAACCAATAAAAAGAGTGGCAAAAACGAGATGATGATTGGTTAAAAGCTTTTCAGAGAAGAATACATTTTTCTGAAGAGGGTTAAAGGCTAATGTGGAAGATTCCACAAACTCTTCCTTCTTCATAAATACTAACCTGCGAGACATCCTAAGCAGGCAGTCAGGATGCAGTGTAACCTAACAGTTTGGACGGATACTTCTATCTGCTGACTAATAACACAATCTTATTTTGTATATATGTTCTGTTATTTCAATACACTTGTTCAACCTACCTTCTTCTTTCCGTGTCTTTCTTTCTGGCCCCTAACAGGCCACAACAATATATGTCTTGAGTGTTCTTGAAATCAGGTGTCGGCTAGTACATGATCGTCCACCGTGAACCATTGGATACATTTTTCTCTATGTTCATTACAAGTTTCTAGTCTAAATTTGTCAACTATTTCACCATAATACTACTACTAATGTAGTATAAAAATAAAATTATTTATTCTACCACGTTTCCCAAAATCATATAGAATAAAAATTATATTCTTACACTATTATATAAGGTTAAAAATAAAGTATTTTTAAACATAAAATACATTACTTGGGAATTGCACTGCTTGTGTTCTGTATTTCTTTGAATTTTTTTTTTAGCTTTTTTTTAAAGATAGGGATTGCAACTGACATTTATAATCGTTGGCCTCTAACTACCGTGCGTAAACGTTATTTTCATTGTTGTTAAAATGTTAAGCAAACCAAAAAGAAAGTATTCCAAAATCCAGTTTTAATTAATCAACAAAGTTAAAAGTTTTCTTTTACTTCGGATTAGCTTTAGACTACATTTCAGATAAGACCAAAATTTAAAACTTCAAGGAATACATTTTTTTAAATAAAAATAAAATTTAGTTATTTAAAGCGTTTTTCTTTCTTTTCTTTTTTTTAGGCAATCCCTAGTGGTACCTACAGGTACCACCAGGGATCGCATAACTAATAATGCGATTTATTCTTTGTATCTCAGACTTTTTTTTTTTTTTATCTTTTTGATCCCATTTTTACACAGCGACTGGGGAACAAAATCTTCTTGCAGGTCTTAGTTTTTTTGGACTGAGTGCTCCAAAAAGTCACAAGGAGAAAAAAATGTAATCGGAAAAAAGTTAAAAAACTGTCACAGAAGTCATGAAAAGAGAACAATAACATCAAAATTTAAATAAATGAGTCAATTAAATTTTTTTCTTCAAAATGTTTTTGAATAAAATTTTAATAAATGAACATTGGTTTAAGTTTATGACTTTAAAAACATATGTGTTGCTCAACGGGAAGGCCACAAGTCTGATAAATTTTCTTTGTGGGGTCAGTTTGGATCGTCAATATTTACTCATTAAAATTAAAATATTATTTTATTATTCAGTAAATGTGACTTCTGCGATTATTTCCTTTACGTTTATTAGTCCCTTCAAGACGAAAACACAAAAGGTGTCTCAAACAAAATTACTAAATTATACATGAGAATTTGTCTCTAATTCAAACTAATTTTACTAAAAAAAAAATAACTAAAAAATCAGATAAAAATAAAAAAATTCGATAGCTCACCCGTTTTTACAAGAATCTAATAAATTCTAAGTCAAACTAAATCAAACAAATATTAAAATATTATATAATTTTTATTGAAGAAAGAAACACAAACAAAAATTTAAGAAAGGAAAACTAAAACAAACAAATGAAAATAGGGTTAAGAAAGAAAGAAAAGAGAAACCCTGATTCTAAATTGCTAGTTTGGTTGTGAGTGAAAACAAAGATAGTAGTAATCAGAAGAGGGGCCTGAAATATTCCCTTATTTTTCCCCCCAGTCACGTCAGCATTTTCAAACAGACAAAGCTTTAGGAGTTTGAACACTTAACTGAACTTAATTTGACACAGAAAATCCCCACCTTTTTTTTTTTAACCTTTCTTTCTTTTCAGTTTTCTTCATCCTTCCCTATTGTCCTTTTGTGACCCACATTAAACGGTCAATTTTAAAGCACTAAAAAACTAAACAATAAAAAGTCACTGGAAAACTACTATTTATTTGTAATAAATACGGTACAAGGCCAGACAAAAAAAAATGTGGAGGCGGAGTGATGTTGTTCTTCCGACTTGACAATTCTATTGTAAGCCATTTTTTTTATGCTACTTTGCCTTTACGTGCGCATCCTTTCTTTTTCAAACTTTTCTTCATTCACCAATTTACCGCATTTGTTTTGTCAAGCAGGGCATCACAAAATAAAAAAAAGGATGAGGTGCTAAATCAGATGTTAAGTTTTTTTTATTCTATGATTTTTTTTTTTACCTACCCTAGACAATTTTTTTTATTGACTTTTAAAAATAAAATACACATTTTTTTTTTTAAATGAGACAATGAGACCTATATAGACTCCCCCACCGCATACTTAAGTTCTAGAAGCTACCATTTCGGGAAAAAAAAACGAAAATGAAGTTTTTTGCCTTATTTTAAAAATTATAATGACAATAATGACTTTGGCACTACTTAAATAAACTGGTCTGCTCGTAAAAAAAAAGTATGGAAAATTTTTTTTTAAATCATTTTTTGTAAGTTAGCATTCTTTAGAACTTCCTTTAAACCACGACATTTGCCAAAATCGAAAAATATTGATTTGTTATTGATTTAGAAGGGGGTTCCAATTTATAATAATTATTATATATTTATAATATCTATCCCTGACTTTACAGATTGGACATATAGCTCTTTTGCATATGAAAACATACTTTTTTGGTAGGAGATAAAAGGATTACTTTTTGGTTAAAAGAACAAAAATTTACATAAATTGATAAAATTATTTGCATTATTCAGACTGTTATCCTTATCTTCATTGCCATATTCACAACATTTCAGTCGTTGTACGCTCTGACCTTCTTCAGGTGATTAGAATTTCGAACCAAACCCTTTATTTCGTCCACCGGAAGGTCATTTCATAGAAACTGCAGGTACTACTGCACACTGGACTGAAACTATTTTACCTTCTGAATTATTAAGCAGCAGAATTCAAGACCATTTTTTTTTAAATTCCAAAGTTATTTCTATTTGACTTGGTTGAAAACTAAATAATAAAATATCATCTTTACTAATGACTAAAAAAAGTGGCTTGCTGGGAGCATTCTATGAATGATAGACTGCTGGCTTAACAAAAAAAACTGGGAGACAATACAAAATCAACAAGGCATGCACATATGATCTTTCATACAATAAAAGAGGGATTCCTATAAATCCTATAGAAAATACTGATGCATTCATTTGGGTAAAGTTTCTACTACAAATAGATTAATTCTGGTTAGTTTTGAAAATTTGGCAATGTTTAACATTTGTGCCCACAAAAAAACACTGTGTGAAAAGGACAATTATCCCCTTGACACAGACAGCTATTACTGTAAACACTTTTGACTCCCTTTTGATAATAGTACCATAATATTGGTAAAATGTCAAATTGATCTCTGATTTTGAAGAGTTATTGAAGTCACGTATTTTTTACATTTTTAAAACGTTTTAGCATTTTTCAAGAACTTTTTTCAACATTTTAATTTTTTTCTCTTGCTTCAGAAGCACATGCACAAACTCCAGTTCATTGATATTTTTATAAAACTATGAATAAAAATCTTGTTTTCATAATTATTTATAAAATAGTAAATAATAAATATTGCATTGTAGTTGGTTTACGTAGTTTGATAATTTTGTTATTTTTTTATACATTTTTAAATAAAAATATTTCTTTCCAAATTTTTTTTTTATATAATGGTAAATAATAAATCTTTATAAAAGATAAATAATAAATATCGCATTGTACTTGGTTCACATATTTTTATAATCTTGTAACTAATCATTACTAGGAGGAGTTAAAATTGTATAAAATAATAGCAATGTCAAGGGAATAATTGTGGCCACAAAAATTTGAATAAACATAGGACATAAACATAAATTAAAAGACTGTTTGGTTCAGAGGAAGAGATGCTCTCAACCTATTTCAGTGACTTTATGTGGCAAGAGAAAATGAAAGAAATACCCAGAAAATTCATTTTTCTAATGATTTTTTCTTTTTCTTTCAGATTTAACAACTTAAGTCTTTGGCAATTTCAACCATGGAAAGATTAACAATCAAATGTTTTAAAGTTATCAAAGCCTTCTTAAAAAATCTTTTAGTCAAAAAAAACATTATTTGGCTAAACAAACAACTGCTGTTGCTTGTTTAAAATATTTTCTTCAAACACATAAAACCTACAAAGAAAAGCAATGCCTAAGTTTAAAATGCATTTTAGAAAATTAAAAATTTTTCTTGAAGCTTATATTTTAGTTTTAATTCCAAGCTAAATATATTTTCAATAAGCAAAATGGTGTATTTAAAAAAAGTTTAAATTAATTGGAATTTTTTCACCTTATAAGTAAAATCTATAAATTTGTCTATATTGACAGATCTGTCAACACAACATAATTCTCTGTATTAAAAATCTTTCAAAAATAAAATATACTTTTCTAAAAAGTTATTTCGGAAAAAATAGATAATTTAAAGTTTAATTAATCTGAATTGAAACAAATATTATTTGCTTTTAGTTTAAAAAATCACAAATAAGCATTTTCTTTTTAAGAAGGTGGAGTACTTTTTAACATGTCTAATGATTTATTGACAACCTGATGTTTGGGAAATTTAAGTAATGGGAACATAATTTAAGTAATGGGAACATAATTGAAATTTAAATGACTTTTTATATAATTTTAATCAGTAATCTTAAAAATTTAAGATACTTTAAGTATTTTAATATTTTATTGAATTTTAGATACTTTAACTTGATAGCCTTACTTACAAAGTCGCTTTTTAGGAAAATGTTATAAAATTACCAATAAATTTTAAATTTACTATAGGTACCTCTCTTATTTTCTGATAGTTGGGTATGGATATATGTATTTATAAAAACTGACATATTTAAACACACATAAAATAAAATTCAAGATTCTTTTTAAAATACTGGGGTCATTGACTTGTACTAAGCTTTTCTATTTATGATTAGTAAATACAGTTTTAATTTAATAACAATATCACTTGACCACTCCAAATTAATACAGAATGTTAAATGATTTAAAGTTTATAAATTATACTAATTAAAGGTTTGAAAAATGAAAACTATTCTTGCAAAAATTATACATTGAAAATATTTTTCTTAAGGCAATAGTGTCTATAATATATTTTATTCATAAAAGCAATTAAAAGATTTTCTAATTAAATAATGTTTTACTTTTATTGCGTTTTTATTTTATGATTCAAAGCAGTTTTTTTGCAATGTGGAGGTCCTGTTTGACCACCAACATTGTATTATTTAAATTCTTCAAGGACTTGTCCTTATAACTAATATCAACATTAAGCAATACAAAAAAGAATTTCATGACATTTGATAAAATTAAATATATATAGATATATATATACAAGTAGGGCACTTTGATGTGGTGTAACGGTTAGCAAGCTTGCTTCACTAGATCTATTACAACTGAATAGTAAGTTCGATCCTCACTGGGTGCTCCACACTTTTGACTGTGTGCCACATCTAAGCTATGTTTATAAAATCATAGGGTCACCTCATCATGGTGTAATGGTTAGTAAGTTTGTCTCGCTAAAGCAGTTACGACTGAATAGTAAGTTTGATCTTCATTGGGTGCCCCAATACATTCGTCTCTGTACCACATCTAAGCTATGATTAGAAAATCAATATATATGTTTACAAGGATTTTATAAAAAGGAAGCATTTAAAAAAAAAATAAGTTCATTCATTTATGAATAAGTCCTGAAAGTTTGATTAGAATCCAACAATTATCTGATTTTTGCAAGAATTTCCAAGTCAATGTTTTTCACCACAACAAAGATGCTTAAATTTCCCATACAAATTAATGGTCCTTCATTGACACCAGAAAAACAAGATTTTTAATCAAAATTTTCAAAGCTCTAAAAAGGATAATAAAAAATTTTTTTATATCAAAAATTCCTTTAACCTTACCTTTTAATAATAATGATTTTGACAATAAAATTTTTGTTTTATTATATTCAGGTCATTTTTTTTCCTCATATACACTCACTTTTAGCAAATCTTTGATGGAACCTAACTTTGTAGGGGAATTATAAATCTGAGTAGAGTAAATAATTATAAACCCCTAACAGTTATTTGTACAAAATTACTCCTAAAAAGGAGAAACAGAAAACTGTGGAAACAACAAAACGAGTATTATTTATTATCTTCTATTTATGTAATGTTGGAGAAACGAGAGACAGTAATATTGAGTAAAATTGTGAGTTGTAGATCAAATATGGATGAGAATCTGACCGAATGATAAGATAAAGAATAAGCAAAGTGTATACAGTCTGTCGCATACGTTTTTTTTTTATAAATGTTTGTAAAGAGGGTCCAAATAATTTAGTTGGAAAAATACAAGAAGTGTCTAGAGATTTCTTACCTCAAATGTACCCCAAAACAAACTAGTTCCCTGAGATAACACACCAATGGTTCAATAAATATTGTGTGATAAACCCCGATTTTTCTTCTCTTTTTTAAAATACTTTCATCATTACAGCTTGTTAGTGATTATCCAGAACATGGTTGGTCTTCAAGTGATGTTTCACGCTTGAAAGGCGAATATGACTTGTGTTTTGCATCAAGCGTCTCCTTTAAAAGCTTCTTGAAGTATTACAGGTTTCAGCTGGGGATTTCCTTAAAAAAGAAAAAGAAAAAATATTTATATATATTTTCTTTGTTTTTTGTCAGCTCTTGTGAAAATCAACAGACATGTTTGTTTGGAAATACCAAAAAACAGCCAGAGGAAATTATCTGTCAATCCAGAACCACACCATGTTGCAAACAGGCTCAGTATAATGTCTACTCCTAACGATACACTCTACAATTATGTCCAATTCCTGTGCTACATTAAAATTCCTTTCTTTTATTTTGTACATTCTCGTATTAATTTAATGTAATGATAGTGCGATTGAAAATAAAAAGTAACTTAACATTTACAAGTCTGGTTGACCATTACCATTGAAGGGGTTTAAAAATAATTCCTTTATTACACTTTGTTTAAAAGTCACAGAGAAAAGAAGTAATATTTTAATTTAAAATCCCTTCCTTCTTAGATGCCATGCGTGATACATGTCTTTTTTTAATTCATGACTGACTTGGCAGAATTCCTGCAGTAGGCTGCCATTACTTTCTGCAGTAGACCGGTTGCCAAACAAGACTATAGGATCCAGTCTGTTCTGCTATTAAACTTATGGCTGGGGTGATGAAGAGATGGATTCATCCCTACCCAAGGGTATATGGGTGTAAGTGAATGTAACCAACATGTTTGGAATTCCAATTTGACTCTCTAATTTCTCATTCTGACTTGTTATCCATCACACCACCCACACATCCAAACTTACAGCACCCAGTATTCCCAAGTGGTCACCTATCTAGGTACTGACCAGACTCAACATTGCTTAAATTTGGTCATCAGACGAGAACTGGTGTTTCAACATCATATTGTCAGGAGTCATAAGTAGTGAGTCCAAATCTCATTGGATGCCAAAGTAAATTGAACATAATAAATTATAAAAAGGACTTTAGCGTTGATAATTGTTTCCCAATGAGTAATTAAATAAAAGTAATTTTATTCTCTGTTGTAAGATATTATTTTAGCTTGAGCCTTTATCTTGACAAGGTGCAAAAATAAAAGTCATTTAGCATGCTTTGTTTAACGAGCCAAAGAAGTAATATTTTAATTTAAAATTAGTAATAGTTTTATTTTAATTTAATATATCTTAATAAACTAAAAGTCATTTAATTTATAATAATGCAATAAGTAAACATAACTAAACTTTAGCGATAACAATTGTTTATTAAAATAGTTTTTTAATTTCTGCAAATGAAAAATAGTTCTAATTTACTTTTAAATTAAGAATTCTGTTGACATTTAGTTTTGTTTTTCTTTACTGCATAAATTGTTTTTTATTTTAAAATATATTGAATATTGCATTTCTATTTAAAAATTTAAATGAAAATGTTATGACTTTCTTACCCAAATAACTCCGCAAAATGTACTTAAGGACTTTATTTTATCTAACCACTAGAATGACAAGCCGAGCGTGACATCATGTCCCATCCACAAATAATGAATGGGAAATTGGCTTGCTGAGTAATAGTTGTAGTAGCCATACTACTACAATGTTCTATTTGTGAATGGTGGAATTTGTAAAATTTATTGTTCCCTGTAACTTTTTTCTTTCTTTCTTTAACTGATAACAATGTTGGTTGTGTCTGGACATCTGTCAGTTGAATATCTTTGTGAAGTTTTACTTATAGACATGTTACTGTATTCCTTTTCTTACCTTGTGCTCAAAAAATAAGTCAGTAAATAAATGAAATTATGGGATACGTGAAATTAAACTTATTTAAACAATAAATAATAAAAAGAAGTGATGTTTTCCCTTTTGACTTGTCATTCTAGTGGTTAGAGAAAATAAAGTCCTTAAGTACATTTTTCCAGGGCCTGTGCAGACTACTACTGACCCCCCTCCCCGCCGACCAAAGTTGTTTCAAGCCTGTGCAGTGCTTTGTGACTCTCAGTATCTTATCAATATTTACTTTTTTTTCCACCTACACTTATACATGTTACAAATTAAACTAAACACAACTGACTATTAAAGGATGAAACATTTTTGTGGATTTTGATGCTATTCTGAGTTTTTCTTTTTTCATCCAAATCTGTGAATTTGTTTTGCTCATAATAAGTCTTGAAAAAAACACCATATAAAATTCACTATTTCTTTTTAAAAAATCTATTAAAATTCATTATTTGTTTAAAAAACACCATAAAAAATTCACTATTTCTTCTAAAAAATTATTAAAATTCACTATTTCTTTAAAAAAAAGTAAAAAACCTATTAAAATTCACTATTTCTTTAAAAAACACTGTATAAAATTCACTATTTCTTTAAAAAAAACTATTAAAATTCACTATTTCTTTATCCTTAATGTTAAACATGTTAGATTATTCCATTTTTTAACAAGAAAAATCTCAAATTGATGTTAAAAATTGTCACAAAACATTATTAATTTTTTTCAATTTTTCTAGTTGAATTGTTCATCTATATTGTATATTATCAATTATTGTACATAGTTAGGTTACAATATAATTTGTATTTTATAAGAATACTATCTTATGAAATAGATTTGGTTGGGGGTGCACAAGACCATTGCATCAGCCCTGTGCTTTGTGACTCTCACTATCTTATCAACATTTACTTTTTTCTACTTACATTTACATATGTTACAATTAAACTAAACGCAACTGACTATTAAAAGAGGAAAAGTTTTGCAAATTTTGACATCATTCGGGAGTGGGGTGGTGGGAATCTGTGAATTTATTTTGTTAAAATTTATTTATGCTAAGTCTAAAAGAAACATATATAAAATTTACTATTCTTTATCCATAATGTTGAACGTGTTAAAATTAAAATTTTTAACAAGAAAATCTCAAAAATTGCCATAAAACATTGATTTAAGATGGAATGATCTATTATGACACATCTCTAATTTTTATTTGAATACATTATATTTATTTTTCAAATTTTCTAGATGAATTGTTCACCTATCTTGCATATGATCGATTACTGTACATAATTAGGTTAAAATAAAATTTATATTTCATATGAATGCTACCTTATGAAATAGACATTGTTGGGGGTGCACAAGACACTTACATCAGTCCTACATTTTCTGCTGACAGGAAGTGTAACACTTATATTGAATCAATTGCTAGGTCTGCTACTAGGAAAGTTTGTTTCTGTGTCGTGCTAGACAATTTTCGTGCCAGAATCTATTTTACATATTTATATGGCTACTATTCGTTCTTGCTTTGAATACTGATGCCACATCTGGTCTGGTGTTCCTACTATATATTTAGAGATTCCTGATTGATGTAATGGAATAACTTGTCACCCCCATGAGTCGCTACACTATAGATAGTAACTACCTCTAAGTAACTGTAAGTCAACGGACTACAGAGTCTAGCTGGTTTCTGTTGAGTACAACACAAGAACGAGTACAAGGAAAAGAAAATCCACAGTACAGCGAAGTCCAGAACCGAAAAAGAGAAAATATTAGAAAGCTAAATTTTTAGAGGAAAATTTTGGCTCGGGGGAGGTGATGTAATGGAATAACCTGTCACCCCCATGAGTGACTACACTATATGTAGTAATTACCTATAAGTAGCTTTAAGTCAACAGACTACAGAGACTAGCTGGGATATGTTGAGTATGACTCAGACTTACGAGAGAACTACCAACCTTCCAATAGTAGCACTCACTACTGAATTGACTTACGACGACCTTGTGCATAACTGTTACCGTTATTCTTATTGTACTGGTTTTTACAAGAAACCTTTATTTATTTTATCCACTGTATTTTTCAAGTATATAGTCCTATTAGCACGGAATATAACATTGATAAAATCCAAAGAAGAATCTGCACTGTTATTCGTTCTGACCTGGCATCTTGTATTATGTAATGCTCTATGTATTGATGAGTCTGGCATTTCTGGAAATTATTTGCTTTTTAACTCTATTTTCTGAAGATTATGATTACGTATGGTTGCATGAGGGAACAAATGAAATAACAAAGTACCACCGATAAGGTGGAAAGAAAAGAAAACAAGAATTGTTAAGATAAAATTGTTTGTATCCGTGATATAGAGAATCAAGGTGGAATGTCTCTTTGTGGGCAAAGGAAGTGACATGGAAAATGAGAATATTTGGTTGGGCTTGGTTTTGATGCTTGTGCCAGGTCGGTTGACTGAGGTCACTGGTGATGGCATTGACAGTTTCCCCGCTCACCAGCCAATTCTACTGATGGTGTCATGTGGCGGCATTCTTAAAAGCAGACTGAGTGGATCATGACTCAGCTTATTTTTGTCATGTTTTTGATTGAGCAACAATATTCATGGTGGCGCCTTTTATATTGTATTTTATATTATTTTTTGTGGGGAGATTTGTTTTGTGAGCAGGACGTAAGGCTCAATGCTCTTACATAAAAAACGACTTTTTTATCTTTACTTTTGTTTTCTTAGCGTTCACACATCCAGCTGACAGGTTTTGATGTAGAGTGAATTAGAAAGAGATATAGTTCGAAGCAGGGTATAGCATGGCTGTTAGTTGATTTTAACTTAATTTTTTGGAGTTTCTGTAATTTGTTTTCTTTTCTTTTACTGGTAGTTCACTCAATACAAGGCCTAATAGCCACTCAAGGTAGAGGGTTATTGAGTGAGATTGTTGTAAGGAAGGAGGAAGTGCTTTAAATATGGAATATTTTAATGATCCTGGCCTCACTGGGAATTATTTGCTTTTTAACTCTAATTTTTTAAGCAAATACAGAAGGTCCTCAGGTTACATCAGACCCGATATATGGCATTTTGTAGTTACAGCACCATCTCCTATAATATAATACGTTGCCACGCAGTGATATATGAAGAAGACAGCGTTGTTTCTTCACTGGCTGTACACCATATTGGATTGTGCTACATTCGCTATCTCTTTTTTTGTGCCATTTTTGGGGGAATTTTTTGCTCGTCATTATGGCTCCTAAGCGTAAGGCAGACTCATGGGAGCTTATGTAGGTGAGTTCTGACCTATGTTGAAAATCAGGTTACGTCGTGCCGTAGGAAAGGATCTCCAATGTAAGTCAAGATCCCCCTGTATAATGGTATCTTTTGATGAAACAAGCTGTTCTGAAGAAATTTGGGTGGTGCTGCTGCTGCTGCTGCTACTTGAGTCCTCATCTGTTTAACCTTTTAAGGCAATACAATCAACAATTAAGGATCTTCCACTTGTGGGAGTCCTCAGTATGATGATAAACTACATCTCAAACTACTTTTGAGGAGTGTGGAACCACCTCTTAATTGCTGTTGTTTCCAGGTCCACCCTGACCCAGAGGGGTAACACCTGTTAGGGTCCCAGCTATGGGCAAATAGGGAATCTTCCAAACAAAAACAAAACACTATAAAAATGTAAAAAAAACATTTTTATAGTGGAAGTACCAGCAATACATTTTTATATAAAAAAATGACCAACAATGCATATTTATAGTAAAATGACCAACAATATATTTTTAAAGCAAAATGATCAACAATACATTTTATCTGTAGTTGAAGTTATACAATTGCTCAAAATATATTTAGTTGAAGCCATAAAATTGTATTCAAAATATTTAGATTTCAGCATTAAGTGATCCAGAGAGGTTGATATACTGCTAAACAAAATCTGCCAACATGAAAGAACTCTCTCATGACATTAATCCATATAATATCCTACAATTTCTTAAAGAAATCAAACTGTATTCCGAAATATAACTTCAACAAAACTACAACATAAAACACACACATCACTGTAATTATGTCCATACAAACATGTATATGTATAAAAGCTGGGTATCATCTACCATGTATTCAATTGTGAAAGCAGAATGACATAGTTTTATTACTTCAGAACTCCTAAGAAAATTAAATTTCAGCATTAAATGACCCATAACAAGTTGATATGCCATTAAACAAACAAATCAATCCACTTGTGGTATTCATTTCAAGGGAAAACTTACCATACTTAAAATACTTAAACTGGTTTTGGTCCATACAGTCAGTTTTATTTCCTCACACTTTCCGAATTCTGAAAGCAGTTCCTGTGAGTTTGAGCAGTCCTAAACAAGATGAAATATCCCTAAGCATGTACAACCGAATGAGAACAACCTACCCTCATTAATTAAATAAAGGATTCATTTCAAAATTCTCCAAAGGTAACCTATATCCACAGTCACCTGGAACAATAGCCTAGTGGATTAAAGAGTTGGTTTGTGAATTTGGTGACATCGTGATTGTGAGTTCAATCTCTGAGCCAGGCAGTGTATACTAGGATGGATAATAACTGAGCAGTACTAAAATAAGAACTAGAACTAGACAAGATATCCCAAAGCTTTTCACTCTGTGGGATAATTCTGTGTGGAGAACTTGGAGCCTTAAACCTAACCTGCCTGCTGTTGATTGTCAGCTTGACTGCACTCATGGAAATTTCTCTTTTTCATACAGCTGCTGCTGTTTTGTTGTCATTTGTCTTTCTTTCTTTATTAATGGCTCCCATATTGTATTTATTTCTATATAGATGAGATATCCCTAGACATGGGCAGTGGAACAAGAACACTCTACCTATGTAGATGAAATAAAGGGTTCAATTCAAAAGTTACTGTAGGTTACTCAGATCAATACATACCTGATGAAGGCTGGAGAGCACAGTGGCCAAAACATGATAACAGCAACAACAAAGATGCGGACAATAGTTCGCATGTGAATAATGACAAATCTTCATCCCCAAAATTCTTACAAAAACTTATGATAAACTCTAACAGAGAATGGGAGCATTTATTTTCTTGGATTTGCAAACACTCTTCAGGCAATTTCAAACATTTTGAACCACTGTTTGACTTTTACATATACACTAAATTATAGTGTATAACAAAATAATTGCCTCAAAATAAAATGTAAAAATAAAAGAAATCATGAAAATCTAAAGAAGGCAATTATTTTGCGTTAAAAATAACTACTTTTTGCAGCAAAATAATTACCTCAGAATACAATGTAAAAATCAAAGAAATTAAGAGAAAATTGGAGGTGTTTTTTATACAAAATAATTTCCTCAATATACAATATTAGAACTAAAGAAGGCATGAAGAAGGTAGGAGGATGCAACAGCCAAAATGTGATAATAGCAACAAAGATGGACCTTTATCCAATCCATTGCTGTCTGTGTTAGACATTATCTCGTATCATTTAATTTTATTACTTCATCCTTTATTATATTGTCTCTTCTTTTGAAGCAGAGTAAATGAGTTTTTATTTCTATGTGTAATGTTGATTAAATAAAATGTTTAGTTTGAAATTTCCAGATTATCAACTATGACAGATACACAGGGCTGGCTGAAAGTACTGACTACTTGGACAGTCGTTTGGAGCACTATCAAGGCCGAAGGTGCCATCATGCTGCTAAGTCATGTGTTTGGGATTTTCTAAAACTAAAGCTTATAAATACATACTTGTAGTCATCCATGACTCAAGACAGATTAAATTCTTTGGTTATTTTGTCAATAGAAAATGATCTCGTATAGAAGATAGGTATAGAAAATGCCATAAAAAGATCTGCAGATCTAAAGCTAAAAAATGTTTTAGGTAGGATAATGAATGTTTTCTTTAGCTTGTATTAAGTTGTATATTGTAATAAGCTTATTATTTTACATTTTCAGTTTTTCTCTTTGTGAAAATTTAAAAAAACTATACTTGTAAGGTTGCCAAAGTTCAGCTAACCCAGAGTGCCAGTAACCCTATTGCCATCATTGCAGACACATGAAGGGAGTTGGAGGTCATAGCAATTGAAATATTATGACTATAACAACCAAAATAAGGATATCCATAAAAAAAAAACGCAATAAATTCAGACAAGGGAGAAATTTCACTGGTAGACACTGGAGGACATGTTACCTTCTCTGGTGTTTTATAAGCAGCTGAGTGGCCAGGGACCAAGTGTATTTTTGTATTTGTATCTTGTTGGTATGAGAATAAAGTAATTCAGAATTACTACTACCATTGTCATTGTGGTTATGCTACAATTATGTTGTTCAAATTTAAGCGAATTTAATTTTCTTCAGAAAAAACTTTCATTATTCAGTTTGTTTCTTTAGCAAACCATTTGTATACGGGTACATCACTGTACTTGTTTAATACATAATTATAATGCATTCATATAATAAAATCAGTTCCAATGTATCTCATGTTTGGTTGATTTTTTTACAGTAATATTCAACCCTGTACAAGGCCCAAAAGCCACTTGAGGTAGAGGATTATGTTAAGAGGCAGTTTATATGGATAGAAAGGGAAGATAACCGTTAACTCTAGACATGAACAGGTTAAGATTGTAGTGATTGGAGAAACATTCTCTTGAGAGTCAGTTCCACAGAGCAGTGGTTCATGAGAATAAGCTGTTCAAGTTACTTCTCACTGATGGAATATGGAGGGAATGTCAGTGGTTTGCTACAATGTGTGTAGCATGGCAGGTCATAGCCGTGAAGGTTAGAATTGGTGGAACCGAGGAATGTAGTTCATCTGTGCACTTCCCATGTTTGGCGGCATATCAACATCTCTATGGGTTATTTAATGCCAAAATTTAAATATTTTGAACACATGTCTTCAACTATGGATAAAATATATTGTTAGTCATTTTGCTATAAATAGATATTGCTGGTAATTTTACTATAAATATGTATTTTTATACTTTCATAGTGTTTTGTTTTTGTTTGGGGTTCAGTATTTACCAATAGCAGGGATCCTAACAGGTGTTACCATCCCAAGTCAGGGTTGAGCTGGAAACAACAGCAATTAAGACCAATGCATATCTGTAAAGGCTTTTAGTATTTGTTGTATCATAACATAAAGAATCAAAAAGATGACATTTATTTTCAAATTTTCACGCCATATAAAGAATTACACTAGTTATTATACGATAGGTTATTATTTTAATTGAGATCACCATACTTTTTATTAGTCCTTTTTTATAGTTTTTCTTTCTTTTCTTTTTTCTCCTTTCTTTCTCTTCCTTTTCTCTCCTTTCTTTCTTTTCTCTCCTTTTTCTTTTTCTCTCCTTTCTTTCTTTCCTTTCTTTTTCTCTCCTTTTTTCTTTTCCTTTTCTCTCCTTTCTTTCTTTCCTTTTTCTTTCTTTGCTTTTCTCTCCTTTCTTTCTTTTCTTTTTCTCTCCTTTCTTTCTTTCCTTTCTCTTTCTCTCCTTTCTTTCTTTTCTTTTTCTTTTTTTCTTTTCCCCTCCTTTCTTTCTTTTCTTTTTTTTTATCTCTTCACTCCTTTTCCTTACTTTTCTTACATTTCATTTTTCTCTCTTTGCAATTTTTCTTTAATTCTTTCTCTCTCTTTTTTCTTTTTCTCTTC
Organism: Acanthosepion esculentum; assembly: GCA_964036315.1. Taxonomy (NCBI): domain Eukaryota; kingdom Metazoa; phylum Mollusca; class Cephalopoda; order Sepiida; family Sepiidae; genus Acanthosepion; species Acanthosepion esculentum. Next base: position 85,667,928 of record OZ038502.1, on the reverse strand, counting down.
CTGCTCATTTTTCTTTCATTCATTTTCTTTTTCTCTCTCTCTTCTCTTTTTCTTTCTGTTCTTTTCTTTCCCTCTCTTCTCTTTTTCTTTCTTTCTGCTATTTCTTTTCTATTTTTTCTTACTTTTCTTTCTTTTTCTCTCTTTTCTTTATCTGTTCTTTCTTTTCCTTGTCTATTATTATTATTTTTAATCATTCACTTCTTTTTCTTTCTTTTTCCTTGTCCTTTTCTATTTTCTTCTTTCACTTTTCCTTCATCCTTTTAATGTTTCTAATCCCAGCATCACTCGCCACCCCCAACCATTCCTCTCCCCCTCCCCAATTTTTTTTTGATTTCTCATTCTTTTTGTTTGCTTTCTTTTTTTTCACTTGTCATCTCATTCATTGTTTTGGTTGACCTGATTGGTGTCGGCTTCTGTCTAAGTCAAGGTGATTTGGTGTAGAGGGGGTAGCATTGGTAAAGAGGGTGCTAAGGAAGAACTAGTGAAGTAGATGGGCATAGGTAGATGGGTACAAAAGGATATTTTTTTATTCTACACTCTCAAAGACCTTTTTGTAGAGACAATCCTCTCTCAGCTCTAACATCTCACACCCCAGCCCCCCCGACACACACACACACACACACACACACACACACACACACACACGGAACTTTCCATACCATCCCCCAACATACAATAGCAACAGCACTCATCATTCATCATACTTTATCTATAATTTCCACACAAAAATTATGCTTATGTATTTGTATGAAGAGGTGCTGAAAAGGTCTAAGCTCTGACTACTTCCCCCATTTTTGGGGGAAATGCTATTTTGTTAGTTCGAGAACATCTCAGCACACCTTTATACAGGGTGCGATGGGTAAATTGTCGCTACTTTATATTTTTAATTTTATGTATATACGGGGGGGGGTGCGATGGGTAAATTATCGCTATTTTATATTTTTAATTTTATGTATATACGGGGGGGTGCGATGGGTAAATTGTCTCTATTTCATATTTTTAATTTTGCACATGTGTGTTGTTTGTTTTTGATGTTGTCGACTGCATAGTATAGTAGGGTCAGTTGGGCACCCTCTGTGAGAAATAGAGAACCATAATGCAATTCACTCTGCCAGAAATTTGAGAATAGCATGCTGTACTGCTTGGCATTTATGTCGGAAGCTCCAATACAATCATTTTAGAGTGTTTGAGTGTCAATCTGTGGACAGTGCAGAGGATTTGGAAAGAGTTGAATGATATATCCAGTCAACATCATGGAGTTTGGAATGATCACCAGTGATGGTGACATTATACATACATTCATCCTTCCACTATGTCTGACAACAGGACTCTGCACCTTGCCACACAAACAGAAGAACCTAGTCATGGCTATCAGACAATTTCTGCTACCACATCACCCCTTACATCTGACCACCTAACTTCCCAAATTGCAACACCCTTGATTATTATGTGTGGGGTGCAGTTGAGAGAGAAACCAACAAAACTCCTTGTAAGACTAAAGATGAACTGAAGGCAAGGATTATGGCAGAATTCATCAACTTAAGGAGACCGTCCAGAAGAGTTGCAGGAGATTTCAAAGTTGTCTGGAGGCCATGGTTGAAGACAATGGTGATATTATTGAACAAATTTACTCTTTAGTATTTCAAGATATTTTTGTGTAATTTTGGCAAATATAACTGTTAATTTATCCATCGCACCATGTATATCTGTTAAATTGAGATGTCAGTGCTATTTTCATTTTTGTGTAATTCAGACGACAATTTATCCATCGCACCCTGTATATATGTTAAATTGTGATGTCAGTGTTATTTTCATTTTTGTGTAATTCAGACGACAATTTATCCATCGCAATCTGTATATCTGTTAAAATGAGATGTCAGTGTTTCATTTTTAAGTAATTTAAACGACAATTTACCCATCGCACCCTGTGTATGGGATCACATCTATATATTTGTGTATATATGTTTATGAATATGCTTGTACCGTATTTGTCCCATATGCATCAAATATTGTTGCAACATCTGGTCTGGCGCATCTGCGCATCTTAACAGAATCCAAAGAAAAATCTGTAATGTTATCTGTCCTGGTCTGGCATCTAGGCTTCAGACAACTCTCTCATCATTGTAACATAGCTTCCCTGGGCCTTCTCTATAAATATTTTGTGGCAATTGTTCTGAGGAGCTCTATTCTTTGGTATCTTGATTTCAATAACTTAAGTATATTCTTTATATCAGTTGTTATTTTCTGTCTTTGTCATTCTTGTTATTTTATGTCTCTCTCCTTGGTAGTGTTTTTTTTTCTCATGTTCTCTAATGCCCAGTAACCTTGTAACATAGCAACAACTCCAAGTAGTAGCTTATGAATCTTTATTTGACTCAATTTGCTTTAGTGCTGAAAAATGTTTATTTTATTTTGATGGAAGCGAGAGGGGAGATGGGATATGCTTATTTTATTACCCCGAACCATTTCAACAAGTGCGTTGCTTGGGGCAAACTGATTAAAAATGTACAAGATTGGCAAATAGATCTCATCGTTCTACAGTTAAAATTGTTGAATGTAAGGGTAAGTTATATTGTAATGGTTTTTGCTCTCAAACTTTTTTGCTTGGGAAAATCTCATTCTACCTTTCTTCCTATCAACCATGATCTTCAAAATTTAAATGCAATGTCAATTGTCTTTTTGAATCCTGTTTTTCTTATTATCCTTTCTCCTCAGTAACATTTCCACAGTTCCCTACAATCTCAGTAAACCTATGCATCTTAGTAGCTTTATAGCCTTGCTTGGGGTGAAATGATTAAAACAAAAATACATACATAAGCCTATAACATGCAAGAGTGCATAACACAAACTTATAATTTGGCAAAGGATATTTAAGAAATAATGAATAATATCTAACCAATGATTTATACATACTTGCACAATGTGATTTTTAGACATTATTATCTTTTGGAATCATAATTTGATACTTTATAATCATATAATAGGAGGCACGGTGGAGTAATGGATAGCGGCTTGGGTTGAGGAATCGGAGAGCCGAGTTCGAATTCCAATCAAATCCATTACATTCACTTACGTGCTAATACCCTTGGGAATGGTATGAATCCTTTTCTTCTCCCCCCAGTTAAGGGTAAATAGCAGGACAGACTGGGTTCTATAGCCTTGGATGGCAACTGGTCTACCACAGAAAGAAATGGCTACCTACTGTGGGAAAAAATCTGCTTCATCAGTCATGTATCAAAAGATACATGATCGGCTAAGCGTGTATCACGCATGGCATATAATCGACTGATAAACATATAAATTTAATTCTGGAGACATCAGAGGTCTATAGTGTCAGACAGGAGTTTTTAATATTTTAACATTAATTTGTTTTGGAATCATAATTTGATACTTTATCTCTATATATAAAGTTGTAGCCTCTGTCTGTTTCTTTCTTATCAAACTCCTCCTGGGGTTTTGCAGATAGACCCCCATAACCTCATATATTCTGAAACTACATTACTCAAGGTACTTGAATAAGTATATTTCATTTTGATAAAAGGGGATCACCGAGGGTACCCCCACTCGAAATGTTTTTCCCTTTGATATAAATTAAATTTGAACAAGGGAATGACTCCTATTCAAAATATAGAAAGAGAAATCCAGAAGATCGAGGTCACATCAGCAAGATCAAAAAGAGACCATATAGACGTCAAGCTGAGCAAGAAGTCACCAATCAATGGATAGTGCCTTACAATACATATTTGTTGCAACAATTCAACTGTCATATCAATGTTGAAATCTGCTCATCAATTCATTCAATCAATTATTGCATGAAATCCATATCAAAGGGGTCAGATCAAGCATCCCCCCCACTAAAAACTTTTTTCTCTTTGCTTTAAATTAAATTTAAATTTGAACAAGGGAATAACTCATATCCAAAATAGAGAAGGAGAAAGCCAGAAGATGGAGGTCACATTGGCAAGATCATTGAGTAATATTGAAATGCATCATTTTTCTCCACAAATTATAACAATGATTTAAAATTAATCATTTTCGTGCAAAAAAAATGTGAGACTTGCAGCAAGGTGTGGGTAATTTGGCTATTAATCATATCAATTTAATTCTGGAGCCATCAGTTGATTATAGTGTCAAACAGGAGCTTTTAGCATTATTTTGTCATTATCATCAACTTTTAAGGAACCTATAATTTGCTGCCTATAAGACTAGACCAAAACATTACTCCTCCTCCATAGCAGTTGTCTCCTGAGTCAAATTTCTATGAAGGTCCTAACATTTTTCCAGACAGTTTTCTAAAAGTACCTAAAATTCAATAAAACATTAGATTACTTAGAATATTTCCCAAAATTTTAAGATTACTCTGTAGTTAAAAATTTATATAAAAAAGGGGGCTCACATTATATTTATCAAGTAATTTTTACAGATATGTAAAAAATCAGCTATTTTTAGCTATCTAAAAAAAAATTAATTACAATCAATATAAATTCTTTTTTGAAAGAGTAAAGTATTTTGCTTATGGGAAATATTAAATTTAATCTATTAGTTTGAAATTAAAACAAAAATAAAAGTTTCATAAAAGATTTTTCACTTTTAAAAATTCATTTTAAATCTTAGGTTTTGCTTTTCTTTGGAGATATCTATCTATCTATATATATATAAATGTATATATGTGATGAAATATAGTTTTAATGTATGCTATATTTATGGGTTAAAGTGCTCAATATCAGGGATAGAGCATATGTAAATATAAAAGTGGACATTGAAGTCAACATCGGGAAGCAACAGTCTGTTTCATGCTAAAAGGAATTGCCAGGCTATGTATGTTGTGTTTTTACTTGACTATTTATATATACAGGTCAGTGATGCATTGTGGGTAGTCTATTGTATTATTCTAACAGTTATTTTGGTGGGCAGTAACAGATTCAAATTATTCTGGGGGCTATTTTGTTGGGAAAAATGCTGGATTCAAATGCAGTTATTTGGCTTTTTATAATATTGTTTGTTAACATTTTTATTTATTTATTATTGATTATTTTATTGTTGTTATTACTACATTTCCTTGTGTTTATCTTTACATACATGGTTTATTAATTTGTTATTTATTTACTTATTTATTTATTTGGATTCATTTATTTTACTTGTTTTTGTTTATTCATTTATTTTCATTTATTTTTGTTCATTTTCAGTTTTTGATTTTTAGGTAATGTAGTAGAAATTTGTTTTCATGTCTGCATTTTGAGATGAGTTTTGATCATTTATTTAGTAGTTTATTTTGGTCTGGAAAGGTAATGTTTCGTTACTCTCCTCTTTGAAAGAGTTATTTCTGTTTACTGGGTGTATAAAAGGACGCTATATGCAAACCTTGTATTCTCAGTTGAATAAAGCTTTCCTAAAGCCTACACCTGCATACTTTTGTCATTACAGGTAATTATAGCTATTTTTTTCTCCAGGCAGAGTTTACAGTTTTAGGATTGATTGTTGTAGGCTGATGTTGTTTTCTTTATTTTCCAGGATATTTTTGGTGATTTATATATATATATATATATATATATATATATATATATTTTAAGGCATTTTTATGTTTATACATTCTTTTTATAGATACAAATATTTAAGTAAATGCTCTGTTTTATAATAAACAGTATTAATAACTTTTACCAGCCTGAATGTCCGAGAAATTTTCATAGAAAATATTCGTCCTCTGACAGGAATCGAACCTGTATCCTATACAGAACTGTCATTTACATGCCTTAACCAATTGAGCCACGAAGGATCATTCGACTAGTAAGGTCAATTTTACTGTTTTTAAATTTCAATCTTCCATGAATCTCTCACGTACATTCATATCCAAATGTAAACAAATGACGTCACACATTATGAAATGGACAAAGTCTGACAATTATTTTAAGACATTTTTATGTTTATACATTCTTTTTATAGATACAAAATAAATGTTCTGTTTTATAATAAACAGTATTAATAATATTCACCGGCCTGAATGTCCGAGAAATTTTCAAAGAAAATATTTGTTCTCAGGCTGGTAAATGTTATTAATACTGTTTATTATAAACAGAGCATTTACTTAAATATTTGTATCTATAAAAAGAATGTATAAACATAAAATAATTGTCATACATTGTCCATTTCATAATATATATATATATATATATATATATATATATATATATATATATATATATATATATATATATGTGTGTGTGTGTGTGTGTGTAGGAGTTATATATGCTAATCAAATTTGTAGTGTGTATACTTCACATTTTTATGAAATAAAAAGATTTTAGCAAATGTAATCCACAGAAACGTTCTCCAATAATCAACAAAATCACAGTTTAACACTTACACTTCTTGTATTCTATTTAACAATTACACTTCTTTTATTGTATTAATAATTTAAACTACTTATATTCTCTTTAACACTTTCTAGGAGAGTTATAACTCTGTGTAAATAAGTATAAAGTCTCTAAAATTTCTATATAAAAAATACTCATAAAAAGGAGAAAAAGCAAGACATGGAAAATTATGAATCGGAATCTGACAGAATGATAAGATAAAGAATAAGCAAAGTGTATACAGTCTTTATCATATGTTTTTTTTTTATAGATGTGTGTAAGGTGTAGCGGACCGTGGGGGTGAAGATGTGAAGAGATATCAGAAGGTTAAACTTTCCTGCTGGCTGGTCCAGCTACATAAGAATGTCGGACTTTAATTAAGTCCAAAGAAGACAAAGAAAACAAACAAGACCGATATACATGGTTAAACAAATATATATTAATAACAAAACAAGTTAAACAAAGACATGGACTGTTACATAGAGTTTGTATGGAGAAATAATGTGTGTGTGTTTGTACGTACGTGTATTGTTCTTAGCGCATTCCCAGAATTTGGGAAACGATGTATCTGTGAGAGGTCACAAATTGGTGTAAGTGGAAAAAGAAAGATTTTATCTCATCTCTGCGCGAGGTAGCGGCCCAAGGCCTAAGTCGAAAAAGAGAAAGATTTTACCTCGCCTCCACACGAGGTAGCGGCCCAAGGCCTGAGTCAGAAAAAAGAGAGAGAGAGAAAGGGTCAGCCAGTATTTATACTCAGGGGAGAGAGACCCCTGTTGAAGGATTAAAGAACTGAGGAGGAGCTAACTGTGACAAAGGTGGGTCCAAATAATTTCATTGGAAAAATACAAGAAGTATCTGGGGATTTCTTACCTCAAATTTTTGAGAGTTAAAAGATAAATGTTAATATTATGGCCTGAAAAGGAAAAGGATACAAAATTGTTGTTGATGGATGTGTTAAGAACCTGTCTGTGTGAACTGCTTGTCCCGATAGTGAGAATGTCATGTATTTGTGTGTGTAGATGAGAAAAATGGAGATCAATTCTCATTGGTTTAGAATGAGTGAATTAATGATAATTATAATTGTTATAATTATTTTATTATAATTATTTTTTGACACTATAATTAATTTTTATTTATTTTTTATGGACACAACATTGTGACACTATAATTAATTTTAGTTTTTATTTATGTATTTCTTTATGGACACAGCAACTTCTTTTATTATATTTCACAATTTGTACTTCTTTTATCCCATTTAACAATTTATACTTTGTTATTCAATTTAACAATTACACTTCTTTTTTCTATTTATCAATTTAAACTTCTTTTATTTTAACAATTTACTTTTTCATTTATTCTATTTAACACTTAACACTTCTTTTATTCTGCTTAACACTTTACACTTCTTTTATGTTATTTAAAAAATTACACTTCTTTTATTCTATTTCCCTTTGTTTATAGCCTATGTCATTTTGTCAGTAAAAAATTATGTAAATACAAAAATTATTTTATAGACTATAAATTGAAACTGATATGTTTAGCAAGTATATTTGCAAAATATAATAACAGAAGAAAGTACAATAAAAGAGCTTATTGAAAAAATTTACTTGCACCACAAAAAATATCTTCATTTTTTTCATAATTTTTCAGTCCATTTTTTCTGTCTCAGTTATTAGAGAGTTCTGCTTTTACTTCATAAAAGAAGAGAATGAGTGCCAACATAGAGCAGAAGCAATTGCATTATTGTTGTGGTGAAAAAAGGGGAGAGTAATGGATCATGAGGTCATTTTGATTCTAAAGCAATCTATTGTTGTCTTCAGTATCTGTCAGTGAAGAATGTTGGAGCTGAGGCTTGGAAAGGGACAAGGAAGCCCATAGCTGAAATGTAGGATGAGGGTTTCAAAGAGTTTCGTTGGCTGTTTGATGTTGCACTAATAATGCTTTATCTTGTGCAATCAAGTAAACATTCATATGATGAAGAATTCAGAGTGTTTGAAGTAATTCTTTTGTGTTAATGGATGACGCTAGATATGTTTAACAGATATGAGGTGAAGCATATAAAAATATTTGCATAGGCATTGGGAAGGGAAACAAAATCAAAGTAAAGAGAATTTAGTCCTTTGGTGGAATATAATGAAATATTCATAGCCATTTATTAATATATATATATATATATATATATATATAGGGTGGTCCAAAGGTAGGTGGACTGTATGTGGAATAGGTTTATGTATCGGTTATATTATTACATCTGTGTTCATTATAACTATGCTATTTGTGCAATATTATTGATAATTTTAAAACTACAATTATTTAAATTTAATGTTTTCTTTTCAGATAATTCAGAGAACCCATAATGGCAAATAATTTATATACAGATGAAAGAAAATGGCTGTTAAAAGAGTCTTGGAAAATTTAAAGGATTTTTATTATTGTTCACAATAAAATTTAAGGGCTTTTGTATTATTGTTCACAATAAAATTTAAGGGCTTTTGTATTATTGTTCACAATAAAATTTAAGGGCTTTTGTATTATTGTTCACAATAAAATTTAATTGTCAATGTATTAAGGTTGGTGCAAAAATAATGTCGTTTTTTGACGTTCAAATTCATGTGAGAAAACGACATTATTTTTGCACCAACCTAATAATAATTGTGTTAGTAAATATAATTGTATGTATATGTAATCTCAAAATAAATGTAATTATTTACTGTCCACCTAATGTGATGGTGTTGAATGTAGAATACAGGGTTTTAAAAGGTTCAAATCAATCAAATATCCCTCGCTAGGGGAAACGCTGTTATATAAGCTGGAATGACCAATCAAAATACAAGTATATGAGAATTCAAAAAACTTGACAATGAACCTTGGTCATTATAATTAATTAATGCTTTAATGTTAGGGTTTGACTAAAATAGAATTCATACTAACTAATTAATATTAAATTTTACTATAAAATTAAAAATTAAAATTTACAAATTTTAAATTTAATCTGTATTAAGTTTAAAAAATTATTTAAAGAAGAAACTGAGGAAAAAATACACATATTTTCTTTTTTTTTTGTTTTTATTGAAAGGCCAAAAATTCAATTAGAATAAACGTTAAAATCTAATGTTGCTCTGAGCTTCGTTACAGCTTAGATACATTTCAAGTGATGATATGGGCAGGGAAGGGGGAAATCTTGCAAAAGACAATACATACACAATCAGATTATAATACACAAACACGTAGACATAATTAGATATATAAACACGCAAAAAAGCAACGAAACAGGAAATAGGTGTTCACGACCCTTAAAGAGAAAACGACAACATATACATACAATGAAAGGCACATATAAGCAATTATACACACATATGTTGATAAAGACACACACATATACACACCAAGAAATATTCAAATTTGAAAGTGTTAGTAAATGAATTCAAACATGCTATTAAAATATAACTTACATGGGCAAAGATATATAGATAAAAATGGTTCAATAGATAACATTTAATAAGGGTTGAATAGAAAAACAAATATTCATCAATGAACAATATAAAGAAAAAAGACACTAAAATATACAGAAATGGATAGAAACATTAATATATACACGTACACACATAAGAAAATATCAAATTCAAATGTCCAGGGAAAATGTAACACTTAAAAATAACACTAATATATTAAAAAAAAAACGCCTAAACATACAAATACATATAAATATCTCATATATACTTATATACGCATTAGTACACATACACGAGTACAAATATATAACAATATGGGAAAAAAAAATTACATACATACATATGTGTACACACATTCTTCAAAACAAATAGAAACATACAAAAGTATACCTACGCACATACATATACATACATATATACCCATATACATATATATACCTATATATACACGTATACATACATACACACACATATACACATATGAATATATACACACACATAGAAATAAATATAAATATATCAACCTACTCAGCAACATAAAAAAAAGTAAATAAAATAAAAAAATAAATAAAAATGCAATTTTTATATATATTATTTATATATTATATATGCACGGTACTTATTGGAAAGCACTCAATATCAGTGATAGACCTAACATATTTAGTTGGATTGATGTGAGTTTGTGACCCTGGGTTTCACACTATTTGTGATTGTCAGACAAACTCTATATAAATCAAAAGAAACAAAAGAAAAAACTATTCTTAGCTGATGCGTTTCATCCTCTGAGAGACTTCATCAAGGCAATCCTTAATAAAGACCCTCAGAAGACAAAATGCGTCGGCTAAGAATAGTTTTCCCTTTTGTCTCTTTTTATTCATTTTGTTCCTTTACAAAGATACGGTATCAGAAAATAATTTACATGCATATATATATATATATATATATATATATATGTGTGTATATATATATATATGTGGATGACAATATATATGCTCCTGAAAAATAATTTACATGCATATATATATATATATATATATATATATATATATATATATATATATATATATATATATATATATATGTGGATGACAATATATATGCTCCTGAAAAATAATTTACATGCATATATATATATATATATATATGTGTGGATGACAATATATATGCTCCTGAAAAATAATTTACATGCATATATATATATATATATATATGTGGATGACAATATATATGCTCCTGAAAAATAATTTACATGCATATATATATATATATATATATATATATATATATATATATATATATATATGTGTGTGTGTGTGTGTGTGTGTGTGTGTGTGTGTGTGTGGATGACAATATATATGCTCCTGAAAAATTTATTTCGGTTGAGCTGTCTGGGGAGGATGTGTGGGTTTGTAAACAGTGACTATTACGGCTAATAATGCAAGACTCTTCGGTAAATTGAATCGAGTTCTCTCAGTCACTGTGTGTTTATCTAAAAATAAATACGCTTAAATTCACCTTCTTCTCTGTCGTGCGGCAACGGCTTCAGGGTAAAATTTCTGACTGACGCAATTTCAGCCGGTTTTCGATTCTAGCCAGAGACAACCGGACGTCTAGCCATACTGATGAGCTGTGATACAGCGAAACAGTCTGTCTGTGGATGATAATATATATATATATATATATATATATATATATATATATATATATATATATATATATATATATATATTTCAAGGAAGTAGTTAAGTGTAACCTAAAGACTCTTGGTGTTAATTTTGAAGACTGGGAAACTGTTGCTGGAGATAGATCTGGCTGAAAAAGATTGATTTTGGAATGCTGCAACTATTTTGAGCAGAAGGGAATTGAGCATTAAAACAAAAAGTGCACCATTAGGAAGGGAGAAACAGAATCTGTCCCACAGCCTTTAGGGCACCGACATGCTTGCAGTATTTGTGGAAGAGTCAACCTCTTGGTAGCTGGTTTAGCCAGTCACATGATGTCACACCAGAGAGGTCAGGTGCAAACTTCTGTTAATGCAGCCCTACCAGAAAGTCCTGCAGGCCCAGGAAAAGAGGTCTTGTTTCATTAGGACAATGCTTCAGCACACAAGTCCTTGATTTCAATGCCTGCTGTTTGTGACTGTGACTTTGAACTGGTTAATAACCTTCCCTATTCTCCTTATTTGGCCACATCTGACTATCATCTTTTCCCCAACATGAAAAAATATTTGGCTGATAACCAGTATCACAGTGATGATGACATCATATCTGCTGTTGATGACTTTTTTGACTAACAGGACGAAAGCTTCTTCAACAATGAAATCCAAGCACTGTAACACCGATGCAAGAAGTATGAACCACAAGTGGAGCTATATTGAAAAATAAACTTCATTTGGTCACATTCCATGAGATTATTTTGATCAACCTATGAACGTTTTAGCCGACCCTCATAGCTATTAGTTTGTTCCTATCTATTTAACTATCTAAATATCTCCAGAATATTCAAAGCTATCTGTCTGTCTGTCTGTCTCAGAATCTTCATATCTAAACATATATCCATTAAAAAGGCAACAAATATATATAAAAAAATAAAATGTTTATTTCAATAATCATATCTTCAAGACAATAATTGTGTATATCAAACTGAAAAAGATTAAAATCTGAAAAACTAAGAAAAAAAATCTATGTATTTATTTAACTATCTATTTTCAGAATATTGACATCTATTTCAAACTGTTCACATCTGTCTATATATCCATTTCATTCTGTTCACATCTATCATTCTCATTCTTTTCACATCTATCTTATTCTTTTCATATCTATCTATCTATCTATCTATATCATTCTTTTCACATCTATTTCATTCTTTTCACATCTATCTCATTCTTTTCACATCTATATATCTATCTCATTCTTTTCATATCTATATATCTCATTCTTTTCATATCTATCACATTCTTTTCATATCTATCTATCTCTCTATCTCGTACTTTTCACATCTATCTATCTCATTCTTTTCACATCTATCTCATTCTTTTCACATCTATCTCATTCTTTTCATATCTATCTATCTCATTCTTTTCACATCTATCTCATTTTACTCATATCTATCTATCTATCGCATTCTTTTCACATCTATCTATCTCATTCTTTTCATATCTATCTATCTGTCTGTCTATCTATCTATCTATCTCATTCTTTTCATATCTATCTATCTGATTCTTTTCATATCTATCTGTCTGTCTATCTATTTATCTAATTCTTTTCATATCTATGTCTCATTCTTTTCACATCTATCTATCTCATTCTTTTCATATCTATCTATCTATCTCATTCTTTTTACATCTATATATCTATCTATCTCATTCTCTTCATATTCTATGTATCACATTCTTTTCACATCGATCTCATTCTTTTCACGTCTATCTCATTCTTTTCATATCTATCTATCTCATTCTTTTCATATATATCTATCTATCTCGTTCTTTTCACATCAATCTGTCTATTTCATTCTTTTCACATCTATCTCATTCTTTTCATATCTATTTCATTCTTTTCACATATATCTCATTCTTTTCATATCTATCTATCTATCTTGTTCTTTTCACATCTGTCTCATATCTATCTATCGCATTCTTTTCAAGTTTATCTATCTCATTCTTACCGTGAAAGTACTTGTAAAAAAGGCAGAGCGAGGCAACGTCGCGTCTGCGAGAGAGCGACTGCAGACGAGATGACAGATCAGGGCCAATCACATTGCATATCCATCTCTGGATCTTATCAAGAACCCTGAGGCAAACAGCATATCCATCTATCTATCTATCCATCTTTTCATATCTATCTCATTCTTTTCATATCTATATATCTATCTCATTCTTTTCATATCTATCTATCTCGTTCTTTTCATATCTATTTCATTCTATTCACATCTATCACATTCTTTTCATATCTATCTATCTCTCTATCTAACTCGTTCTTTTCACATCTATTTCATTCTTTTCGCATCTATCTCATTCTTTTCATATCTATCTATCTCTCTATCTAACTCGTTCTTTTCACATCTATCTCATTCTTTTCATATCTATCTGTTTATTTCATTCTTTTCAAGTCTACTTATCTCATTCTTTTCATATGTATCTATCACATTCTTTTCATATCTATCTTGTCCTTTTCACATCTATTTCATTCTTTTCACATCTATCTACCTCATTCTTTTCATATCTATCTGTCTGTCTATCTATCTATCTATCTATCTCATTCTTTTCATATCTATCTATCTGATTCATTTTGTATCTATCTATCTATCTATCTCATTCTTTTCATATCTATCTCATTTTTTTCAGATCTGTCTATCTCATTCTTTTCATATCTATCTATCTATCTATCTCATTCTTTTCATATCTATCTATCTCATTCTTTTCATATCTATCTATCTATCTATCTCATTCTTTTTACATCTATATATCTATCGATCTCATTCTCTTCATATTCTATGTATCGCATTCTTTTCACATCGATCTCATTCTTTTCACATCTATCTATCACATTCTTTTCATATCTATCTATCTGATTCTTTTCATATCTATGTCTGTCTATCTATCTATCTATCTATCTCATTCTTTTCACATCCATCTATCTCATTCTTTTCACATCTATTTATCTCTCTATCTCATACTTTTCACGTCTATCTCATTCTTTTCACATCCATCTATCTATCTATCTATCTCATTCTTTTCATATCTATCTATCTATCTATCTCTTATTTTGTTCACATCTATCTATTTATCTTTACACTTATGAAAAGCAGGAATGTAAATATAACTTTTCTTACTCATTTATTAAAAAACTCTTACAGCAAAAAATTCTTGGATGATATTTGGTGTACAATTTCTTTCAGTCTCCTGGCACAGTTGCCTTCAAACTCATTTACAGTGACACATACTGAATTATATTTATATAGTTTCCCTGGGTTTATTTATCTTGATCTAAATCTATTTTTCTACCTCACCATACACATTTACATGTAAACACACATCTTTTCAGTTTGGTAGAAAGGATTTGTATTCACTAATTACATCCTTAGTACTTTTAAAACTCTATATATAGGTCTTGGCATCAGTCCCTATGTCTAGTTTTCTTTCTTTGCTTTGTTTTTTTCCTCTTTTTTTGCCTCATTCACTTTATCACAGAAGTCATCCAAAGTTCAAAATTCCTCCCTGCACACAATTTGTTTAATTAATATGCCCAGATAATAAAAACTTGTCAGTTGTGATTCCACTGACCAGTTATTGGAAACGTGCCAAAACCAGGATCCACTCTGAAACTCTAAAAGAATCTATGCTCTGGTATTCCCCAAACTCTAATTTTCTGTTACATTCAGTTCTTACCTTTGACATGCTGCTGTTTTGCATTCCAACCTCATCCCATTTTCTTACAGTCTACCTATTTTTTTTTTAATATTCTTTCTATATATTTGTCGTTTTGTTTTATCTTTGTATAAGACTTACTCCCGATAACAGACATGAAGTTAATTTTGCTGACACATATTTTTTCTTTGCATTTCAAAGAGCAGTGACAAAATTCTTCATATGAAATTTGCAGAAAGGAATATTAAATATGCTACATCCACATTTCAGAAATTCTTTCTGCATTAAAGATTTACACATATAATTGCCCTGTTCTGTCAGCAACACTGACAATCCCTTTCTTTTTGACTTCAGTGCATTTCTATAGTAAAATTGTTAGCAATGTAATTACATTGTATTTATAAAACCCCTTTTTCTTTTAGTCATGTTTGCATTAATTCTTGACCATTGGTAATCCATTTCTTTCTGATTGTCAATGCATTTTGATAGTAAAATAATTAGCAATGCATTAACATTTCCCTGAAAAATTGTTTTAATAAAAAGATTTAATAAATTTCAACAGCAAACGTAGACCTTCATTCCCACCCAAAAACTGTGTCAAAAGGACAGTTTTTCCAGGGTCACTGCTATTGTAACTACCTTCACTCCACAGCAATCTTTATTTTTTTTTAAGGGATGATTAGATTTATAATAAAACTTAAACATAGGATGAAGATGAATTTATACATTTGCTTTGTTATTGAGAACAAAAATAATAAACACTATTGGGGGGGGGGACACAAACATCCATGTTTGCTGATTGCTCAATCAATGAATGCCTAATGTTTCCTTATAAGGAAACAGCTAATATTATCATTACCATTCTCTGTCAGTGATGTTTTCATTAATTCATGACTATTGACAATTCGTTTCTTCCTCATTGTCAATGCATTTCTGTAGTAAAATTATTAGCAATAAATTTACATTATATATATATATACATATATATATATATATGGCCTGACGATTGCATCTAGCATGAAACAGACTGTCGCCTCTAAGTGTTGACTTCAATGTTCACTTTTATATTTATATTTACATACACTCTATCTCTGATATTGAGCACTTTATCCCATAAATATAGCACATCTTAAAACTATATTTTTTCCTTTCTATATATATATATATATATATATATATATATATATATATATATATATATATATATTACATGAATCATTTTTGTATGAATGATTCATGTAATGTAAATTGAACTGCACCACATACTTGATATATATATATATATATATATATATATATAGGCCATTTTTTATATATATTATTTATATATTATATATGCATGGTACTGATTGGAAAGCGCTCAAAATCAGTGATAGACCTAACATGTTTAGTTGGATTGATGTGAGTTTGTGACCCTGGGTTTCACACACTTTGTGATCGTCAAACGGATTAATTTTGAAATGTTGGATTTATTTATGGTTGTGTATATTGATATTTTATGGTAGTGGGAGGAAAAATTGTCATCAGAACACCATTCATATGTACGCAGATATACATACATGCACGTTCGCGCATTGCAGCTCACACAAACATAAACATATATAAACAGTGTGTGACTGGACATATATATGCATCCATGCATTGTTGTGTGCATACGTATGCAGTTGGTCACTGCGTTCAATGTTGGATTGTGTAGTGAACTTCTTTCCAAGTGGCAGTGTCAACCCACAGATCATTTGTCTATTCTGTTCACCGAATAATGTTTTCTCACACACATATATACGTATGCACACGTGTTCACACACCTTCTATCTGTCTGTTTTTTTGGGGTTTTTTTTTACTTAAGATGGGGTCTGTGTAAGACTATGGTAGGTAAAATTGTTATTATTTTTAATTTTTTAATGCTGTTTTGTTATTATTTTAAAGCTGGTTATTTGCTAGTTTTTAGCGATTGCGCTTATGTAAGTGGTAGAAACTCCAATTTATAATACTTATTGATATTTATGCGGTGGTATTAATTTTGCTGGGGGGGTGTGAAGTATAATTGTGGCCTAATGCTGCAATGGTAATTGTGGTGGTGAAATAGTGGAAATGGAATAGTGGTTACAAAGTTGGGGATAAATGGTAAGAAAGATTATAATTACAATATTAGATAAATTAATAGTAAGACTGAAATAATAATTACAATGTTTACAATATTGTAGCAAACTGTAATTAGGGTGGTGACAGTTTCTGGTGGTGGTATTGGTGTGGTAGTCATGAGTGGGGATGATGCTAATAAGAGTTGTAGCAGCAAATAGTTATGGTAAAAATGGTAGAAGTGATTGTAGTAATGGTGGTGGAATGATAAAAACAATAATTATAATTATTATGATGATAGAATTAAAAAATAATTTATGGTGTTATGGTGTCAGTGGTTTCTCTTTTTGTGTTCATAGGATCAATGGTGGTAAAAGTTCATAGGGTCAATGGTGGTAAATGTTCATAGAGTCAATGGTGGTAAATGTTCATAGAGTCAATGGTGGTAAATGTTCATAGGGTCAATGGTGGTAAATGTTCATAGGGTCAGTGGTGGTAAATGTTCATAGAGTCAATGGTGGTAAAAGTTCATAGGTCAATGGTGGTAAATGTTCATAGGGTCAATGGTGGTAAAAGTTCATAGGGTCAATGGTGGTAAAAGTTCATAGAGTCAATGGTGGTAAATGTTCATAGAGTCAATGGTGGTAAATGTTCATAGGGTCAATGGTGGTAAATGTTAATTGGGTCAAAGGAGGTAAATGTTCATAGGGTCAATGGTGGTAAATGTAAAGAAATGCTGAAATTCAAGAGGTACATGATAAATATAGTCAGAAACTTGAAGTTCAAAAAACACTTGGATAATTTCCAGAAGAAAATTATAGAAAACAAGAAAAAAAATAATGAACTCCAATAAGGTATTCATATTGGCTGACAAGACTACGAACATGTACACAATGGAACCCACAGCCTACAATAAACTCATAACTAACAACATTATGCAATTATATAAGAAGACAACTGTAAACACAAAAAACATGATAAACCAGGAAGCTAAAGATATAACCATCAAACTAAAAATAGATAAAAGCTTTCATGACAGCAAAAGACCACAAAAACAACTTTGTGAAAAAACCCACATTCCGCCTAATCAACCCTGCGAAAAGAAAAATAGGAAAAATCAGTAAAAAACTATTAGAAATATTATTTATTAAAATTGCAGATAAATTATTTATCTGCAATTTTATCATTCCTGACCCAGCATCTAAGTTTCAGTCACTTTCCCACTGCTGTAACGTAGCTTCCCTGTGTCTTTTCTATAAATAATTTCATGATAATTGTTCTGATGAACTTTCCTCTGTTGCAGTGCTTCTTAAACTATCTGATATGGCAGACTAGCATTTTTTTCCCGAATGTGTCACGTGGCTATATCTCATGGTAATATTAATTTATACTGGAAACAATATGTATAATGAATATAATAAAAGTTGACTATTTTTTATCTTCCATTTATTTTGCCAAAAATAATTCAATATCAAAACATATGAAAAGTAATTAAAAAATAAGCAGTTTATTAACAGTCAGTTATGTGTCATGCGTGATACACGCTTAGGTGATACATGATTGATGAGGCAGGTTTTTTCCCCGCAGTACATTGCCATTTCTATCGGCAGTAGACCAGTTGCCATCCAAGGCTATAGAACCCAGTCTGTTCTGCTATTTACCCATAGCTGGGGTGGGGGAGAAGAAGAGGATTCATACCTTTCCCAAGGGTATTTGCACGTAAGTGAATTTCAGTCAGTTATGTGCCATGTGTGATACACGCTTAGGCAATCATGTATCTTTCAATATATGACAGATGAGACAGAATTTTTCCTGCAGTAGGTTGCCATTTCTTTCTGTAGTAGACCAGTTGCCATCCAAGGCTATAGAACCCAGTCTGTCCTGCTATTTACCCATAGCTGGGGTGGGGGAGAAGAAGAGGATTCATACCTTTCTCAAGGTTATTAGCATGTAAGTGAATGGAATGGATTTGACTGGATTTTGAAGTTGGCTCTCTAATTCATCAATCCGACCAGCTATCCATTACTCTACCATAAATGATTCCTTAGTATGGCCTGAACACTAGCTGTGTACCAGTAGCTGATGGTTTGCATACCAGTACCAGCCCGTGAACCATCATTTTGAGTAGCACTGCTCCATGGTGTGTTAACTTCATGAATTTAAATGCAGTACTAGATTGAAAGAAAAGTCTCATAATTTTATGAAATGGCTAACTATAACCATGCTAACAGCATCTTCTCTCACACTTCTCATTTGTGGAACTCTCTTTTGGCTTCTTGCTTTCCAGTCAACTTTGGTTTTCAAAGATTCAAATGCAATGTCAATTGTTATCTTCTGTCTTCTTAATTCCTGTTCTTTTATTGTTCTCTCTTCTTAACCTTCAGCATGCTTGTGGCAAAAATATATAAATAAACAGTTGTCAACTGTTAATTCCGGAAATAACAGTTGACAAATGTTTATTTATAGCAACCCTCTTGATGCAACAGAATGTGCCCACAGTGCGCAAAGGGTGAGAATTCTACAGCGACAATTTTTGTCTCCAGTGTGCTAAAGGTTAATAATGTTTTTCTTTTTCTCATATTCTCTCACACTAAGTAACCCTCTTGCATCTTAGCAGCTTTATTGTCTTGCTGGGGTGAAAGGATTAAAAAAACAGGAAAATTTCATTAGAAACAAAGAAAACTCTGTTGAACTGCTATGTAATATGTAATCTCTTATATGGCATTAAATGTTGGACAATTTCCTCACAGATGAAAAAGAGTTGTGATTCTTCCAACAAATGCTAAGAATACCATTGACAGAACATTTGAGTGATGAGGAAGGTTTTAGGAACGTATGAACATAGAGGACACATGTACTTATAATGGGAAAAGAGACAGTTGAGATTTTTGTGGCACATAATGAAAGAAGACGGCAAAAAGGATTGAATGCAAGAACAGTGGCAACAGAAATTAATGGTGTCGAACTGTCAACGAATGTGTGGCATAAAACTGGCTCAGATGTTTCAAGGAAGGTGACGCCAGATAAAAAAAAAAAAAAAAACCCAGGTCAGGGAGACCTCCTGTTGTGAAAGTTGTCGCCTTGCTTGAAATGGTTGAACAACAGCCAAGCACAAGCACTGGTACAATATTGTCAGAACTTGGTCCTTCACAAAGCACCGTCAATCGATACCTTCATAAGCTCAGTCTTGTGAACAGCCACTGTTGAGAAATTCCTTATGAACTGACCAATGATCAAGTTCAACAACATATGAACATTTGCAAACAACTGCTGGCAAAACCTCAAGTCACTTGTTTTTAGCATTGAACTGTAACTAGAGATGAAAAATGGATCTATTTTCATAATCTTAATAAGAGAAATGAGTGGCTTCATCCCAACCAGGCTTCAAGACCTGCTGTCAAACAATGGCTGTTTGAACAGATGGTCATATCAAGTGATTGGCATAATTTTGAGTGGGTGTTGGTCTCAGACAGTCATGCTGTGAATGCTAACCTTTATGCTCAACAACAGAAGCAAGTATACTATGCTTAGAAAAGATACTACCTGGCATTAGTCAATTGAAGATGTGCACAGTACAGCATGACAATGTCCCAGCACACAATGCCAATATGACCAGGTGCAAATTTGAGGAACTTGAAGGGCTGGAAGTGCTGCCTCAACCTGCCTACAGTTCAGACCTTGCACCATCAGATTACCACCTTTTCCACGCTATGATTCATTTTCTACACAAACGAAGAGTCAACAATGTGGATGACTGAAAATAGGTGCAAGAAGTATTTACTTCTAAACCAGTCAAATGGTATAAGCATAGAATTGAGCTTCTAGCACAACAATGACAACTCACAATAAATTACAAAGTGATATATTTTGGTGAATAAATGCATTTTGTATGTAATTTGTTTGAACTATTAATTAAAGCTTGAAATGTGAAAAAACTGACTCAACCTTGTATTTAGTAGGCATATATTTGTGTGATACCTTAGAAGTGTAAGAGGGATGATGACGGTACCCTGGGGACAGTAAACTATGCAAGGTAGGAAATAAATGAAAACCTTGTGTCTTAGAAATACATTTTTGTTGTTACAATACTTTCTTGATTATCCATACATCTTGAGACAGGGGTTGAAAAAATATGCTGGGATAATTCAAATCTCCAGACAAATGAATACCTAAATTACTGAATAAAATTTGAGGGGCTGGTAGTGCTGCCTCAACCTGCTGTCCTGACCTTGCACCATCAAATTATCACCTTTTCCAAGCCATGGCTTATTTCCTGGGCAGACAGAGATTCAACAATTGAAAATGATTGCAGGGAATTTTTTGCTTTTAAACCGACCAAATGGTATAAATTTGCAATTGAGTTCCTGGCACAATGATTGCAACAGACAACAGAACATGATGGGATATTTTGATGAATAAACACTTTTTTATGTAATTTGAACTATTAATTAAAGCTTGAAATATGAAAAAAAAACTTTTAACTCAATCTAGTAAATTACAATAATGCATTTTATAATTTTCTAGCTTGGACCTAACTTATTGATTTTATTACACTTGACAAATAGGGCAAAAGCTGTGTTTTTTCATTAGTCCGTATGTGTGAGCATGTGTGTCAACTCAAAGCAGATTAAAGAAGGAATGTCTGTATATGATTAAATTTGTAAATTTCTGGTTGCATTTCTTTATAAGTTGTGCATTCAACGTACATTCTAAATGAATCAGAATTCCCTTTAACAATTTGAAAATGAGATTATTAAATAAAAACCGAATGTAATGTATCATTTGTTTTACAAATATTCTGTTTTCTAACCTAAGAATTAAATGATGATTTCATTCAATTAAATAATTAAATAAAATTAATTATTTCATCTAATTTCATTAGCAAATCATTTTGTCCATTAAAAATTAGCAAGTAAAATGCAGAGGAAAAATATTATAAGCAAACTTATTAAAAATGAAACATTTATTGAACTTGATAATTATCGATTGATTAAACTTATGTCAGGTCAATATGTGGGTGCTACTGATACCATATAACTCAGTACAATCTGCTGCATGGTTGGGTCATCAGTAGCTAAACCAATTCCTGACCAGATTTATCTGGGAATTAGGATGGATAGGCACTCAGCAGAATTTTAAAAAAGAAAGGGCTCCCAGTAAAATGCTGAAATTTAAGATATTCCTTCAATTCTGGGCATGAGATGCACAATGACTTGGCCTTTAATAAAGAACACCATAGTTTGCACACACAAAAAAAGGAGAATCCATCCCCAAACCACGATTACAATCCACAATATAAAGGGTGTCATCTGTCAGGATGTGCTAAACCAAAACAAAACAGTTAATGCTGAGAGGTACTGTTGTTAATTGAAACATTGCACAAAAATTTGCTGAAAATGTATCTATCACTGTTTAATATAACATAAAAGGTCTTTTGGTCTTAGATAATAATGAAAAATCATGCATTACCTGAGTCACTTATGAAAACACTATGGCACTAAATATGGAAGTTTTGCTTCATCCTTCTTACTCTCCAAACCTTGCTCCATCTGATTATCATTTGGAACATCTTTGCTTGATTTTTAGATGTAAAACAGTTGATCTATTATGAAGAGGTTAAAAATGATATTGAGCATTTCTTTGTATTGAAACCTGAAGAATTTTATGTTCAAAAGATCAAAAATTTCCTAATAGATAAGATTATTATGGGAAATATAATCTTGATTAAATATCAAATAATGATTGAGACTGTCTTTCTCTTTGTTAGTTTGCATGACCACTATGCCCTGGTTTAATTTGTTTTTTGTTTTTTTTTGTTTCATGGCATATCAACCTTAGAGGGTTATTTAATGCTGACAAGATTTTTAGGATAGGTCCATATGAATAGAATATGTATTTATTTTTTTTTTTTTAAACGATGTATTGCTAGTAATATTTTTTTTTTCCAAAGATCTATTGCTGGTATTTTTACTATAAAAATCTATTTTTATACTTTCATAGTGTTTTGACCACAGTTTGGAGATTAACTATTTGCCTATAGCTGGGACCCTAGCAGGTGCTACGACCCTGCGTCAAGGTGGACTTGGAAAGAACAGCAATTAAGAGGTGGTTCCAGTCTATGTTGCTGGATGTAGGACTCTGTTATGCCTTGGCAATACCTCACAATAATGGACTATTCTGTTTTGATCATGTGGAAAGACAAAAGATATATTAGAGATGTCAATTTAAACCACTACATCTATTTGAAACTATATTCATTTTAAATACAGGATCTGTCTATATCTCTGAGATGAGGTATTATGATTATTTACATTATTCAGACTGTTATTCTCATCTTCATTGCCATATACACAATTTTTTCGGCATGACACATGGAACTAGAACAATCTACCCCGGTGGATGAAATAAAGAGTTGGTTTGAAACTCCAATCACCTGAAGAAGGTCAAAGTGTACAACGGCTGAAATGTTGTGTATATGGCAATGAAGATGAGGATAAATCCAAATAATGTAAATTAAATACAGCAGTTATTAAAAACTTCAAAGGGATTGTTACAATGAAAGAAAAATAAATTATCCCCCATAACACAGATGTCCATTTCAATTTCATTTGAATTGTATATGCATGTGCTTTTGTATTTATGCATGTATATTTTAACTCAATGGCAGAACTAAAAATATTTCAAGAAAATATTTATAAAATCTAAAAAAAAAAATTCTATTACATAATTTCTGAAAAGTTCAATAATACCATTCAATTTATCAACTTTTTAGGGTTTAAAAAAATTAAAGTTTTTTTTCTTCTTAATGTATTATTCAAATATCCTATTTCTAACTCAGACAAATTGTGCATGTATATCTGCTTGTATGTACATTAAATGTTGTAAACACATGTACTTCACACACAACTCAGAAATATACATATTTACATGCATATACATTACATACACACATACAAAGTTGCTTTTTCTTATTGATTGATTCATTTGCTACCAAGAAGAACTAATCAAACACAACATACCATTAATCAGTGTCTCTTTGCTTTTTATCATTTCTATCGTGATCTCTGTCAAAGCTTTAATAAATTGAAACATGTTAGATTAAGATCTGTTTCCTACTTGTTCTTTATCTTATCATATATCTTTTTTATGTACAGTACTGTGCTCAATATCAGTGATAAAGCTAACATGTTATGTTGTATGGATATGAGGTTTGCCTGATGATTGCAAAAGCATGAAACCCAGAGTCACAAACTCATATCCATACAACAGAATATATATATATATATATTTAGTAGTCTATTTTGGCAGCAATCCCTCTTTAATACATGTTTCACTGAACAAGACTGACAAGGTATTTAGCTTAGTTTTCTATGGTTTTTCTTGTCTGCATACAAGAAAAATATAAACAACTAAACAAAAATTTCTTAGCAGTCTTATCCAATGAGCAATATATATTTTCAATAAAAGACATTTTTATTTTGCTTGGAACTGATTAATTAATAGAATATATTCCAATAATGTATCCACTATAATTTGAACCTGTTTAATTTGTTTGTTGTACAAAAGCATAATTTACACAGATTTTTAAAGTTTTTCTTCACAAACACTACAATAAAAAAAATGATAACATCTGGACTATTTGTCATGTTGGCTAAAACCAATAAAACTTACCTTTGTTTTTATTTTCATGACTGTTCAACTTAAGTCAGCATTGTGCTGATGAAATTATTCAATAAATAATTAACTTTTGTTCTTTCTCTTTGTTATTTGAACTCTTTTTTTTTCTTTTCAACAGCTTTGTTGAATATCTTTGCATTCTCTCCTTTATACAAACAACTGATTAAGGCTGCTGTTTTCAAAACTGCCTTTATTAACACGAGACACAGATGAAGTTTCCATTGCTTTGCATTGATTGCAAGTTATTTGACAAAGCAAAATGCTTAATTGTATAATATATGACTCATGTATTCAGAGTCACAGCAAATGATCAGGCTTACCTCCCTTGCTTTCTTCAGGATGTTAGTGTCATAATGTCACTTCATTTTGGGGTATTTTTATTGTATCTGCCGTCTTAATTATTTTTATTTTATGACTCATTGAATTTGTGAGTTTCTCTTTTTGACTTTTTCAGTAAAATAAAATAATTAACTGACAGAAATTTAATTGTTATTTTTTTTCTTTTTGTTTGCTTCTTAAAGAAATTTTGGAAGACATTATCAGTGTTCTGAAAACGCAATTAAATTTCAATATTTGTAGCATGAATGTAAAAATTTAAATCAGTAAAAACAAGAACATCTATACATGTGAGAAGAAAATTTGACTTAAAGCAGAATTGAGAAAATTTATTTATTATTCTATCATGTTTATTGAGGTCTCTTGAATCTGTCTTGTTGTTGGTAGTTCATGAGAAATGCTTAAAGGAATGAGCAATCTATTTTATTTTTCGTATTATCTGTCAAGGTAATTTCAGGAGAGGATTTAATAATAACTTAAAAGCCGCTTGAGCTTAATATCAAATTACTTTCTGTTTGCTGGTAAATATATATTTTACCAAATTTGTTTGGAGTCTATGATAAGCATTTCTTGGGCATTTGACATGGAGTAATGATTAGCAAGCTTGTCTTGCTAGATCAATTATGACCAAGCATTGAGTTCAATCTTCACTGAATGGTCCATACTTTCAGCCTTGTGCTACCTCTAAGCAACATTTAGTATATCATTATGATTAGCATTTATGTTGAGCATAAAATATGATATCTGGTAATAATTCAATAGATTTATCTGACCCTGATAAGCAATGTGTAGTTTAAATTTGAGCAACTAGTAAAAATTCTTAGTGGGAGTTCATTTGGAGGGACAAAGGTTCTCCAGGCCAAGCTACTCATTTTTCTTGTAGTCTTGTTTACAAATCACAATTGGTGAGACTAACATGAAACTTTGCACACAAAAGCATGGCTACTCAACTTGTCGGCGTCTCTTCAGCATTTCTTGCTAGTCTCACGAAATCTCTAAGCACCGAGAATGAGTTGTTCTTAAATGGTAGCTGCTAACAAGAAAAACTCAGATGTAACTGGTGTTGACAAACATGTCCGCATGCAATCCAAGGTCTCTTTTCCATCTTTATTGAGGTATATTTGCCACATTCTCTCCTGATTGCCTGATCACAGATACAACAGATTGAAGCAGGTTACTTTCACCGAGTGCTTCTCTGAAGTGTTCCTCCATCTTGTTCCCATGTGATTCATCCTCCATGGGATCATCTGGCCTATCCATGCTCACGAGGTGAACTTAGGGAAGGACAAAGGTCCATGACATGGCAGGGCATTCCGTCCACAAACACTGATTGTGGACTAGCAAGTCCAGTAATTCATTCATTTCCAAAAGTTCTTGTACACCAGTTGTGTGGTGCCTTTTTCTACACAAGGTCTCTCACCTTGTACACATTGTGACCCACCTCAGACATTGTTAGAGGCACTGAATCAATTCCTTTAAGCTGAACATCATATCTGTAGACTTGATTTGCTGGTGCAATCAGTGATGAGCTGTCATCTTTGGGGAGGGTGTTACATTGTACCAGCAGGTGACCTCTTTAATACAACACGTCCTGGGTATGATGATAAACTACATCTGCGTCCTGGGTAAGATGATAAACTATATCCAATAGCAAGGCCTTCTGATCAGGAGGTCTTGAGGAGCATGAAACCACCCTGACCTGGGGTAGTAGCACCTGTTAGGGTTGCAGCTATGGGCAAATAATTAACACCCAAACTTGTGTAAAAATAGGATTTAATACCAGAAATACTTTGTAATAAAAAAAATTATTACTAGAAATAATTTTTGAAGGAAAAATTATTATCAGCAATACTTTAAAAAAAAATACCAGTAATACAAACAGCTATACATTCTTAAGAAGTTGGATTGTACTCAAAAATATGAGTAATTGAAAAATGGTTCAAATATATATGTATACATACACACCTTTTTTACCAAACTATTGCTATGAATCTATTTAAAAAAATTTGTTGGCATTAAATGACTCACTGAGGTTTTGATATGCTATAAAACAAAATAACCAAACCAACCAACCAAATCTTTAATACAACACTTCATCCTGGCCGCAATCCTCTTGACACTTCTGTGACTCTGCTCTGTTATTCCATTTCCTGTCGGGACATGTGCACTAGAACTGCAAATGCACATCCCATCTATGGGCAAAGGCCCAGAATTCCCTGCTGCAGAATGCAGTGTCATTGTCTGTGAGTATCTCATGTAGTAGTCCCCTCTCACAGAACACTGCCTCCAGCTGACATATGATACTCAATGAGTCTTGGCAGTGTTATGGCTGCCAAACAGAAAAATGTGATGGGCCACACTATAATATGTTAGTGTCAGGTTATGACTGCCACAGTAGTGAGTGATATCCATGATGAGCTTGTGCCAAGTACTGTTCACTCCCAGTTTGCCCTTTTCCCAATGGACTGGTGTAAGATCTATTGTTGTGCACTCCACACAGGTCCTAATGGCTGATTTTGCCATGGACTTTGTCACAGAAGGACAAATTCTCCTGACAAAATATGTGGTACATTGTACTTCTGTATGCCCACTGTGTTGACACACTTCCATTATCTGACTGGGACTCATGATGTTGAGGGAAGCAGCACACACCTGCTGCACATGTTCAGCCTCCTTTTTGGCTATATCGAGCCACATTTGGGGTACGTAGGTCATCTTGTCTGCCAAGTTCTGGTTTTGATGTGACCAGCATCAAGTTGACAGGCAATTTATATTCTTGAACCAGTTCCTTCATTGTGCTCAAACTTCTTTGTACCAGCATCTTGCTACTTTGGTACATACTCTAGCTTTGCCTGTGAGGGTGTCAGACAACAAATGGTGCACACATAAAGAATCCATTTTTACGCACAGACTCTGCCTGCCAATGGAGGGCCAAATTGAGGCCTTTGTTTGCAATATCCAATTCATCCAAGTTGATATACTGTGTGTCATTTGTTGGCTGAAGCTAGCTTGTGTTCTCCAACATTGCTTCATCTTTTTCCAGCACTACAACTGTCACTAGGGAGCTTGCATCAACCCATACATTGATTTCAGATCTGTTTACACACCAGTCACGCTGGGCAGGATCTACTTTTTGCACTCTGTCCATTGTTTCCTTAACTATCTGCTTGAGGGGGATGTCATCAACTTGGTCATCCCATCCCTTTGTGACTTCATTTACCCACCGCTTGATGAACCCGGTCACCACACACAACCATCTACACATGGGGTGATGTTCCACCAGTTTCCCACATAGTGAGAAGACATTCTGCCAAGTCATAACATCAGGGACATTTGAAATCGCACTTCCTTGCATTCCCCCAGACTTCCAGTCTGAGCACACGAGCCTCATCCTTCAAACGTTCTGGGTCTTTGCATGTTAGCCCATATTGGGCCAATTTTGCCCTGACATGGTCTGCAGACACGATGCTCTCATTGAAATATGCATCATCGACATACGCAAATGTCGCTCTCCTGAGTTTTCCTGTGACTGCATGGTGTCAATAATGGACTTTATGACTAGAGGTGCCACATTGAGGTTGAACCCCAACTGCATTAGGCAAAACTGCTTCCCCTTGATCATCATGGTTTGATATGGTCACAGTGACTCATGATATGCTTTTCACAAGTCAAGTATGGCCACGTTTGTCCCTTGTTGGTACCACTATCACAGTTTGGCTGAACAAATGTCTACATTTGTAGTGAATGCATCAACATGTTCATTGAGCTCGTGATAGCTCATCACTGGGTGCATCTTTCCTTTGCTGTGCTGCATGATGGCCATTAATGGCAATAACCCCTTAGGTGGCCCCAGTTTCTTTTTGGTGTATGATACTAGCCAACCATTGGTAATCCATGTCTGGAGTTCTTGTTTATTGGCACTTCTCACATCCTTTGAAACAGGTTACTCTGACACCCTGTTGTGTAACTGAGCCGGCACCACACCTGCTGCTCACTTCCATTTTTCAGTCCAGATCCTTTGCTGGTGGCTGAATTCCACAGAAAAAGTCAGGTTGGTCAATATGGATCACCGCACATGTTGGTGTTTTTTTACTGCAGAACCATACGGCTCCAGTCTGCATGATATGGATGCCACCTAATGCAGTTATTGCATTTATTCCAGCAAGTAAGTTAAAGCCTAGAGGTTTGTCACGCACCACAAGGACTTCAACCGTGGCAAAGTTTACACTGTCAGTGCAGATATTAACTCTCCTGACACCACAGCATGCCTGAATTCTGCCAGTGATCGTCCGCACATCTATGTGCTTTCCAGTCCACAACCAACATTGCTCTGCACTAACGATCAACTAAGAGCAGCCAGAGTCAATGAAAGCTAAACACCATTTTCCCATCGACCAATACATTGACTACAGGCAGCACTGCATTTATATCTATGTGGGGAATGAGACTGGTGTTGATGTCTGTTCCCTGGATATTTCCATGATGTATGGCCCAGCTTTTCACAGCAATAGCACCATATTTTGTCTCCTTGCTGGATTCCACTTTGCCCTGTTCATCAACTGAAACAATATCAAGTGATTAGCACCACAACATCTGTGGCAGATAATATTGCTCTGTGTATCATTGGCAGAAATCAAGTCTGTACCCTGTTGCTCAGGCTTTGTGGCTGCTACAATCAATTCCGCCACTGATGTATCATCCTTTAGTATGGATCTATCTTAGTCAAGTAGCTGGTTGACATCCAGTGTATCCATTCAAGTGGAAGTGTAGAGCAGCTTCCTGATGTGCTCAAAAGTTTTGATCCAGAAGAAAGTTGCAAAATTTAGGTTTTAATTTTAACAAAATAACAGATTACACTACTGGGCAAGGTACATTAGTAGCATGAGGTAAAACAGGTAGTATCTAGCAAGCAGTAATCCAAGACAGTATAGTCTAATATGAGTTCAAGTGGTAGTATAATGTAACTTTTGGAAAACGTTTTATTCATGCTCATACTAAAGAAAAAATGCCTTCCAATCAATTTTTCAAAAGATATCTGGTTATACTAAGGTCAAAGTTATTGAGGAAGACTTGTATTTAGTATAATAAATAAAACCATTGTGGTGCTTGTTTCATTAAAAATAACTCTTTTAGAATGAGAAATAAAAAATTTTGAGGGTGACCAAATACTTTTGACTGGTAGTGTATATATATATATATATATATTATTTTTTTTCAAACATGCTTGGTTGAATAATATCAACAAGTTCTGCCCATCCATTTTTTTCAATCCCTGGACACTCTGACCAGTAGCCATTAACATTTATTTTATCAACAATTCCAAACATGGCAACAATTAATAGTGCTACTTTGAATTTTTCCACACTTACATGTTTGGTCGAATATATTATTAAAAATGAAAACAAATCATGGCATAGACTCATAGAATATCACCCTAGAACTCCAAAACTTTACGGTGTCCCTAAAACCCACAAAACTGGTATCCTATGCACCCTATCATTTCAGGAATAGGCAGTTCCCCTCACAAAATAGCTAGAGCCATAGAAAAAAATATTAACCCCTCTCCTTGGCACAATAAGTCCATCACATATAAAAAAGGGAAATAAATACGACTGACAAACTCATGGCCATTCTAGATATAAAATCACTTTACACTAATCTCCCAGTTGAAAAATGCTTAAATCTCTTAAAAAATAGATAAAATAAAAATTTGCTGTCATCAGTATATTGGAAGTAAGTTGATTGTTTAGGTAAAGTGTTTTGGAAAGAACCAAACACAAGAAAATCCATGCTATCACTCCACTGAGAGGTGATCCAAATGTTTGTAAAAATTATTATTGAATGTGAAATATCATTGATTGATGATATTTCACATTCAATAACAATTTTTACAAATATTTGGATCACCAATGGGATCACCTCTCAGTGGAGTGATAGCATGTACTTTCTTGGATTTTCTTGTGTTTGGTTCTTTCCAAAACATTTTACCTAAACAATCAACTTACTTCCAATATACTGATGATGCTCTATTAATATATTCCTGTGATACTAACTTACTGGATCTTGTAGATAAACTAAACAAAGTCGAACACACAGAAATTGCAAACGAAATAGAAAAAAACATACTTTACCTTTCTTAAACATCATGTTACACTGAGTGGACTAGAGCCTAAAACTTAGTGTCCAATGAAAATCAACCAATAAAAATGACCTAGTAAACTTCTATAACAACAAAATAAAACCCAGAATGATCACTGGATTCTATTTCAGGGCACTCAAAATTTGCAACCCTCAATATTTACATGAAGAGGAGAAATATATTGAAAATACATTCAAGACCCTTCAATAGCCTATTTCATATTCATAAGCCGTGAGTGTCTGTTTCTTGCTTAAAATGTAATCTCTAGACCCAAGATTGTGTTTAAGCATGAAACAGACTATTGTCTCTGAGTGTTGACTTCAATGTCCACCAATGCCCACTTTTATGTTTACATGCGTGTTATCCTTGATATTGAACACTTTAACTCATAAATATAGCATACCTTAAAACTATATTTTTATCATATATATATATATATATATATATATATATTCATCAGACCTACAAATTCAAAAAGAAATTGGAAAATATAACTCTGGGTATATTTTCCAATTTCTTTTTGAATTTGTAGGTCTGATGAATTGGATTGTGATTACGATTCCAATGTAATAAATTATAACCATGGAATATTAGTGTTTGAGCCTTTTATATTATGTTCTTACTCTGTCCTGGACCTTGAGTTCTACCTGGATTCTATCCTCTTGGGAATTTATGTATATATATATATATATATATACAGTGTAACCCGGACATAAGAGACCCGGATATAAGAGAGATTTTCTCTGGTCCCAAATTAGAGCCTGTGTTAATGTATATATAATAGACCAAACCCGGATATAAGAGACTTCTTTTCCAGTCCCGACAACTCTCTTATATCCGGGTTACACTATATATATTAACCACTAATATTATCTATCTATCTATATATAAGAGATATAAATTGAGAGTGGGTACATGATTTTTGTTCTGCAGGACAAAAAAGAAGCCATTTTGTGTATCAGATGGCTGTTATTTATCTATGGTTACATTTTAAATTATATAAATACTCATGTACTTGTACACCTAAATAAACTAATAAACACTTATCCTTTGCACACACGCACATACATTAAGTTAGAAAATAAATCCTCCTATCTATCTATTTCCTGTATACACACAAACACTGAAACATTTTCATCCTGACTAAAAAATGAATTATAAAAAGAAAAAAAAGGAAAAGGAAATTCTGATATTTAGTTATTTAATTAGATTTGATTTTTGAAAAATGGTTTGGGTTATGAACCTTTCAGCATTTTTGTGTAAGTGTACACACACATTTTAAGTGTGTGCAAAATTTCACGGCGCCCTACAATAGAAAATACTAGAAACAAATAGAAGTTGCTGGAATTTTCTGCACACACATCAAGTAAGTGTCAGTAAGTAGTTTATTTTTTGACTTTTGACTTAAAAAGGCAATTGAATTAAGTGTTTAGTTAGTTAGCATTGTGCTGCGGACTTTTGAACAAGCCTTTTTAACAAAATAATTTTTTTAAAAAGGGAGAAATTATTAACTGAGTTCTAAAAAGTCTTTCTCTATTTTTAATTTAAAATACTACCAACAAGTTACAAATTAAAATATTGCTAAGAATTTTGCTCTTTTATTTAAAGTCCTGGTTTTATTTAAAAAGAAAAGAAAAAGAAAAGCTTCAAAGTACTTTTTTTTTACACTAAAAAAAACTAACAAGGAAAATGCTTCGAAAAGAATTGAGATAAAGATTTTTGAACTTTGTACCATGTAAAGACCGGCTATTTGAAAATATCACTTTCAGCGCGTTTGCTCCATCAGATTGGCTTCGTTTGAAATTAGTTGTTGAATTCAGCTCCCAAATCAACAGCCTTTCCACTTCATCTATCTCTCTCACCTTGCGCAACCTCTAATTTTACTCCATGTTATACGCACGAGCGCGCGCGGACACACAGACATACATACGTACACACACGCACGCACCTTTAGAGTTCTTTTTCTTTTCTTTTTTAATTACATCTGCTTCCGGATTGTGTAGCTCCAGATTTGCCTTCTTTATTATTAATCCACAATTAAGATTTTTTTTACGAAATCTATACCTACTGAAGATTTCAGACATCGATTTCAATAATAAAATCCTGACCTCCGTGCACGTGTGATGAAAGAAAGAAAAGAGCGAAGTTGGATATTGAATAAATGATTGAAAGACCAACAATTTTTTCTTTAATAACGTGTGTTAAGATCGCTTGAAAATTATACTGTAGCATATTTGGGGGGGGGGGGAATAGTACTTTTGCAGACAATATTATTGACACGCATAAAAACTACATTATTGTTTAATAAAAACTTTTGTACATTTTTTTGGGGGGTAATTTAAAAAAAAAGTATATGGTAACCGAACGGTACACCAGTTACTCATATGTTAAAATTAAATTACTTGAATAATTTCTTTATTTCGATATTATTTTCTATGTCTTTTAGAAAAGTATTGAGATCTGCTTATATTTTTAATTCTTAAAAATCATAAAAAAAGTAATCATTTTTTATTCGTCTAACTAAATAAAATAAAAATGAAATTAATAATGTTCGACATTTTTCGAATTTTTACTAATAGAAAATAAATAAAAACGTTCTATTGTAGTAAAAACAACTTCAACGATTTTAAATAAAATAATGAAAACTGTTTAAAAAGCAATCCAATTTCGAAAGATAAATTGATTTCTGTACTCAAGGCCATGTGGCGATTTTAGTAGCAGTGGTAGTGATGATGGGGTTTTCCACCAAATTGGAATTTAAAATTGTTCATAGCTTTTTCAGCAAATTTATGAGCAAACCATTTCTGTTATATATCAGTTTTGGAGATTTATCAAAGTATAATAAAAGTAAACTCGATTTAAAATAATTGCTCGAATTTATTTTTGTAGCTTTGAATAAATCCGGCTAAAAATGTATTTTTTTCATAGTTCTTTTTATATTGCATTACTAGCCCCGTTCTTTGTTAGTGTTACTGTTCACTGTTCAGTTTACAGAAACCGTTTAATTTTTACCAAGCATCTTTTAAATTTGTGAATGAATTTTAATGACTAAAAACAAGATTTTAATTTTTTAAACATTAGTATACACTTACATATATATATATAAATATTATAAGTTATGAAATCAAAACCTATTTTTGTCTTCATTAAATAAAAAAAAAAAAAATCTATTGTCTCCCCCTCTTCTTTGTTCAGTGCACGAATGACGAATTCTGATTGGTCGTCTTTCAACCAATGAAAACCCAGAAACACCATGTGGTCTATTGGCTATTTAAATCGATGCAGCGCCAGTCTAATTCTGTCCGTTTTTAAGCTGCCACCGGGTCGTTTATCTTCTTTCTCTCTGTCTGTGGTAGTAGTTAAGTATTTATCTATCTACTGCATCTAACCCTTCCAGTACATCGGAGGGTCTCTTCCGTAAAGAGGTTATTTTTTTTCCCGCGCTACAAGTACTAGTGCGCGTATAAGTTATAGCCTTCCTTTCAGACATACCACAAAGGATTAGCAGATACCTTTAAGAGGTGAACCCCCCAAAAAACGTTTTGTATCCAAAACATGCCAAAGAGAATGGAAAACGGAACATCAAATCACAATGACGACCCCAACGCCGAAAAATTCCGTAAATTGTTCATCGGTGGATTGAACTATGATACCACGGAAGATGGCCTTCGCACCTACTTCGAACAGTGGGGCGAAGTTGTGGATTGTGTAGTGATGAAAAATCCGACTACAAATAGATCTCGTGGATTCGGATTTATCACCTACCAAAGCGCTGAACAACTGGACGATGCCCAGACTAACCGACCACATACTATCGACAGCAAGAAGTTGGACACTAAGAGGGCTATGCCCCGAGACGGCAGCGAAGAAACCCAGGCTTCAGTGAAAAAAATGTTTGTCGGTGGATTAGAAGAAACTACTAGTGAGGATGAAATTCGTGATATTTTCTCAAAGTTCGGTACTGTAGAGAAAATTGATATGATCAAAGATAAGAACACAGGCAAGCAAAAACGATTTTGCTTTGTCACTTTCGACGACTTCGATGCCGTTGATAAGTGCGTCATCCGGAAACGCTTTCCTCTTGGTTCCAAAAGCATTGAGGTGAAGAAAGCAGTCTCGAAGAACGAGGCTATGGGTGGTTCCATGGGAGGCCGCGGCGGCCGAGGAGGTGGACGTGGAGGCCGCGGTGGCTTCGGTTCCAACTTCAATGGATATGGAAGTGGCTGGAGCCAAAGTGGCCCTGGTTATGGAGGAGGCTACGGCGGCCCCAATAGCGGTGGTGGCTGGTATCAAGGAGGAGATGGCCGCTATGGTGGCGACTACAACAGTGACAGTTATGGAGGAGGATTTGGCTCTAACTACGCAAATGGACCTGGTGGCGGACCCCAGCGCCAAGGTTTTTCCCAGAGGAGCTCTGGTCCTTACGGAGGTGGCTACGGTAGTGGAATGAGCAGTAGTAGCTACAGGCGTTAATTCCTAATCATCCTTAGGAATATAAAGTGCTAAGATCATCTGAAATCAAATTCCACTAAAAAAAAAAAACAAAAAAAAACTTATCTGCTAGATCCTTTTTCTTTAAAAATCCCAACACAACCAACAAAACGGGTCTGGATAAACTTAGCCTAAACTGGCTTGGCTAAATGTGTAGTAAACTTTTTAAAATGAAGTCTATAAATCCGGGCAGTCTTCACAAGAAAAAAAAAGCAGGGATATTTTTAAAACTGGGGCTCTGTCCCTTTATATCTTGGCAGGTGAAAAATGTGCTAATTACAGACTCACAAAGAAACCTGAAAATCATCTTTGCTGCCTAACTTAAAGATTCTTTCATCTCCACTCAATTTTTCTATTTTCTCCCTCTTCTAAACTCCATTTTTAATTCCCGCAACTAAACACTAAACAAGAAAATCACTTCATTCTCCATTACTTTCTGTCTTCAGTTTTTGTATGTTATTCACCCCCACCTGAGCGATTAACATGTTCTGTAAACTTCAGTTCCACTACTTTTCCTATAAGTGCCCCTTCATAAAACAAACTGGGACTGTCCATATTTTTTGTACATATCTTAATTTAAGAATTTTTTTTAATTTTTTTTTTTTTTTTTTTTTAGATATTTTAATATTTTGTAAGGGACTTTTCTTTTTTTCCTATTTAAGACACAGAATTTGGGTTTATATTGCCTTTCCCTTCCTCTCCCTGATCTAAAAACTCAGCACGAATCAAAAGTAATTTCTTTTCAAAGACTTTTCTTGTTGTGTGAGAATATCGGGTAACCTTTCCCGGCTCTGGCCCCAGTGTAATAATTTGCACACCCACACTTCATTAATTTGTCATTTTTCTGGACATTTTGTCTTTCTCATTTCATAAAATTCCTCATTCTTTAAAAAAAAAAAACCATCATGGAGGCCCTCTGCCTTTTGATATATGTAAGGGAAAAACTTTAATATTATAACACATTAAAGTCAACCGTAAATTATTTCGTCTTATGTTACTTCATTTTACTATTTAACATTTAAATATTTTTCCTTTTTTTTTTTTTTGTCTTAAATCTTAGGTAAATTATGAGAACCACGTGTAGTAAGTAGTAGTCTATTAGATTATTATAGTT
Source organism: Acanthosepion esculentum (assembly GCA_964036315.1). Classification (NCBI taxonomy): domain Eukaryota; kingdom Metazoa; phylum Mollusca; class Cephalopoda; order Sepiida; family Sepiidae; genus Acanthosepion; species Acanthosepion esculentum. The sequence continues at coordinate 85,630,925 of OZ038502.1, read as the reverse complement.
AATACACGTGGTTCTTCATATTACCTACTGTGTCCATTCTGGACACTAAAAATCTTTCTTAGACTACAGGAGCAAGTAATTTATCATCAGAACTCGGTCAAGAATTTTATCAGAAACATCTCCATCTTTAGATGTAGCCACTTCACGAAAAAGGTAAGTTACGGATTCGTTCTGGTCGATACAGCGACGAGTAGTACTTTAATTATTTGTATATATTTTTTAATTATTTATTTTGATATTGATATAAGACTTCAGAAGTGAAGAAAAATATTTTATACATTTGTCTACGTCCCGTCCCAATTTTGTATCCCACGTGCTCTTTATCTAATGGCGCCATGTTGGAAGTCTCTTCCTAATTTTATCATTTTTCTGTCCTCGGGGAGGGGGGAAACTGAAGTCTCTTGACTTTCCTTTTCCTAGCAAATTCAACCTTGACTTCATCAAATCCGTTCTTATCACTATTTCTTCGGTTGAATATAACTTTATTTTTTTCAGCTGCCTCCTTTGTGTGCAAAGACTCTTTGTTCTAATTTCTTTCTCTTCCTCCCATGTGCTCTCAACAAGCCATGATCAGCTACAACTCCATTTTTACTTTTCCTTCTACAGTCAATGTCTTCTCTCCCTTCCCCAAGTGTTCAGTCGTTGTAGGAATCTGTCGGGACTTTATCTCCCTCACCTCATCGTCCTCTTTTCTTTTCCTTTTTGGGGTGGGGGATTACTACTACTGACAACGATGACTAATACATTTGCCACTGCCGGTTCGCTTCAAAATTCACTTCAAGCCTATTGGCTGACTTCTTTCTTTGTATGGCGAAAATGTTGTCATTCTGTTCCATCCATTCTCGATGCTTTCTATTTCATTTTTATTTTCCCCCTAACTTATTCTCTTTAGCGATTATTTAAATAGTACTTATTTCAATATCACTTAAACTAGTTTAAAAACGGCTAAGAAAAAATGTAGGTTGCAATTTAATACAAATTTTATGCCGCTTCAGGTGACTTTATCACGTCTGACTTGTATCGTGAGAATCATTTTAATTCTCAAGGTACGAAAAAACCGGTAATGCAGTTTTACCATAACTAACCTCGGTGCTTGTCTTTCTAGGTCAGCTCTTTTTTTCTTTCTTTTTTCTTCCTCCTTATTTCAATGTTGCTTCTGACGAAAGAAACTTAAGCACTTTTAAAAAAAAAAATCTTGTTTCTTCCTCTCCGGCTAAAATGCAACGCTTGACATGGTGCCCGGCTTAAACCGCTTCCTCTAGGGAATTTTTTTTTTTTTTTTTTCAAGAAAAATATTAGAGTAATTTAAATTATTTGTACAACGTAACTTTGTATCTAATATCCAATATAAGTTCACTTTTCCATAATTTTCAGGTCGTACTCTGCTTCCCATTCTTTATTATATACTAGGATAATTATTTTCAAAACCATGCTCACTACTTTTTTTACATTTACTTAGCCCACAATAAAATTGTAATCAACTTTGATTTGTCATGAAAGTATTTTTTGTACAAGGAAGTCTTTGTCCAGACAAAGCGGCGCTTTTTTTTATAAAAAGTGGGCTCACGACTTTCTATGGTCAAATCTTTGAGAATTAGTATTAACTTCAATAATAGCCGGCTTTGTCATTGCTTCTAGGTACACGCCTTGCAATTGTTTCGTACTTACTGAAATATATTAATTTTATTAAGGGAATAATTCTTTTTAAAAGATATCAATAATTGACTGCAAGTTTTTAAACAGATTTTTTTCACCGTCCATTTAAAAATTAACAATTGCTGCAGATATCATGTGATGCTGAAGCTGAGCTGTGATTGGTCAAATCCATTAAATGGAATTAATGTGCCCGCTTCCATAATTTGTCTTTATCAACACGGCATGAATAATTAACTTTCGAATTACGGAGGTGGAATACTTCGGTCATTAATTAATTTTTGAACTTTCCAATAAAAATAAAATTTTCTTTACGCTATTGATATTTTTTTTTTTTTTTTTGTGCCTTTTCTCGTATCCCATTCGGTATGGCATCTGAGTGAAAGCTTTGTCAGTCTCGCCAATTTATTACCATTTATAATTGCGGCATGTTCCTAAGTATTGGGTAAATACCATTTTTCCTTCACGACTCAGCTTAAACAAACTTTTATTTCGTAATGTTTTTATAGCTATCGAGAATATTCCTTCATCACAATCTAGTCGCTTACATCTTTAATTCATATTCTGGGGAGGGGACAAAGGGAGACGAGTCTGGCAGAACTAATGTTCAGGTTGTGATAGCTTTTTCTTTTTTTTTCTTTTTACTATGCACTAAGCCAAGAATGTTAAAGGATTTAAAACTAATAGTGAACGGGAGCGAACTGTTACTGTTTGTACTTTATTACAATTCAAAGTGGGGACTCATTCCCTTAATTAATGAATCCGTCATTTTAAAAATTTTCTGAGAACGTTTACTTTAATGAATGGCTGTATAAGCTATTTTCGTTCTCCAGGGAGTTGGAAAGGAATCAATGTTGGTGAGTCATGGTAAGAACGTCCGCACAGTGACAGATCCTTGGATTCTATGTATCTGAGTCATCTTTGGGTAGGGAAGGTAATTATTTCCCCCTTTCTTGGAGAATGCTGTCCTATAGTGGACCCCTATTTTCAGTATGAGAAGTTTTAGTAAGGGTATTGTGGTACGAGTAATTAGCTCTAAATTATTTTAGTGATTTGGTAGTTGCGTTGGTGAAAGAATTATTGAAATTAAACATTTCATGATGCTTATTTAGTGAGTTGGGTATGATCAACAAGCATGTTTCTAGTGGGGAGCAGGGCAGTAATCTGAAAGAATATTAAGCTCGATTCTAATCTAAAATGGAATTGCATAAGCATTGGGGGACTTGGTTCTTAAATGAGTTTGTATCCCATTTTGTTTCTCTCCAAAACTATATTGTAATGTAAAATATCAATACTCAGCTAAGTTAGAATGCTATTTTTTCTTGCTGACCATATGGGTTCTTTCAAGATAGTAAATTTGGTTTGAGACAATTGTATTAAAACTTGTCTTTATTCACTATTCTGTTATTCCGTATAGTTCTTTGCTATAACTTCATTACTTTCCTAAATTCTAATTACATTTATTAAGTCCAAAATGCAAATTTCTTTAATTTATAATGACCTCAACGTTCATCTTTTGTAAGCGTTGTGGTTGAATGTGAAACCTCACAAACCACAATGCTTTTATGATGTTTCTTGATAAATTAAAGGAAGTTTTGTATCCAAGGGTTAGCAAATATAATTAAAATTTAGTTGCTATTTCTATATTCATCTTTACATATTAAAAGTTCAGACTTAATGAGTATGGCTCAATTGACTATGTAAAGTGACTAAGAATTGACAAGAAAAATGACTTTCAAATTAAGCTGTTGATTATTTTTCATGTACTTAAATGTTGGCTAAAAGGTTTGTTTATAGAAAAACTTTTTTAGTCTGTTGGTAAGTTAATTCCATCTCCACTAAAAAAAAAAAAGCATTTTTTCTTGCGATTTCTCATTGGAGAGGCAATTTCGTAAAATTTACAAAATTGTGGCATACGGCCGAGGGAGAGGGGGTGGTCTTCACTTGCTATCTTAATCCTAGTTAAATCCACTTGCAACCCATTCATTCATTACAATTTATCATTCACCACTCAATTCTGCATACACCAAAATACTGCATATTCACAGACCTACAAAAAAAAACCATAAGATAAAAATCCATCCCTATTTTTTTTCCTCTCTGGCTGAAAGGTTTGTTCACATTAAATTTATTAAAAACATTAGCTTTATAGAAAACTTTCAATTTGTTGCCAATTTAAAAGAAAAAAAATATGCAATCTGTCTTCATTGGAGAGTACCTTCCAATTAGTCTTAAGCCCTTAATTTCATTTCACTTGCCTGCTTTTTTTTTTCTCTTTTTTATGCCATTTAGAAGGAAAAAAACTAGAAGTAATATTTTGTAAGATGGGGGTGTGTGTATATATATATATATATATATATATAACCATTTGTTCAAAACCCTTAAATATTGTAGATTTCAGAAAGGGGTTAAATCTTGAGCCATAGTGTTTTAAGTATCACTTTACATTTTTATCTATAGTAAAATACATAAAAGGAGTGATAAATGAAAGTAGGTACTGAAAAGATCTCATTTAAACTAAAATTTCTTTACTTTCTTTTTTTTTTTTAAACCCTGGTATTTGGGCAGGGATTGGAAAATAGATATTTGTAATATGAAAGAAATTGGGGTGAGGGATGTATAATCAGCTTGGGAAGAAACGTAAAAATCAATATTTCTATTTTCTTCCCAAAGCGATTGGTAATTTAAGGTAAATTATTTTTGCTGAATAAAAATTTTTTTACTCATTATCTCAAATTGTTTATTTACTTTCTAAGGCAAGTTCTTCTCTCAATAGATATTTTAACATTTAGATTAGTCACCAGATTCATTTGGTGGAAATGGGGTGAACAGTACTAAATAAGAGCAAGATGTGATATCACACCAGGCAGTCAGCATAATGAGATTTATCTATCCCTGTAATATTAAATAATGGGTTCAGTTCAAAATACCCTACATGTTACCAGGGTTGAAATGCACCTGATGAGGGCTTGAAGGTACAATAGCTGAAATGTTCTGATAACAATAGCCCAGAGTTTAAATAACTACTCATCTCAGAAATCTGAATGTAGCAATAAAATGTGAATATAATGGATGTGTAGTCAAGTGGTTAGAACAATAGCTTTCTGACTGAAACCAAAATTTGGATTTTATTGTACAATTTCTCATGGTGAATGTTGAACTGGGCAGACACTCCCAGCATGTGGTACTCTTGCAGAAGAGCCTGAAGATCTTACCATAGGTTCACCCAAGCCTTGTGAGTGGATTTGGATGAACGAAGATGTTGACAATTGTGCTGTCACAAGTCATTGTGACCAAAGAGTTACTGCACTATCTTTAGTAACACTCTTCTAGAAACTAAGGCTTGTAGCCATATATTTAAATGCTTGATCCCATGCAATTACTAAAGTTAAGTAGCATTGAACCTGGTCAGTACCAGAATGGGTAACCTCTTGAGAATACTAAGTGGTGTAACAGATCAGGTTGGAAATCGGAGAGTTGA